>CM022474.1:26081389-26113874 GCA_011952105.1 Coreoperca whiteheadi
CAGGTGAGGGGGAGGCGACACCTGGCATGAAGAAGATGCTGGGAGAAGCAGGACACCAGGCCGATGCTCACTCTGGGTCGCTCTGACTCTTCTCCCGTCTTTGCTCTCGTTGGTGCGAATGATGAACGAGTTGCCATTGCTTTTGACGAAAGCGAGCGCCCTGAGACCTGCTGACAGGTCCGTGATGTGGTAACCGAGCCCCGAATAACGAACCCCGGCATCCGCCGCGCTACTGTCGATGACCGAGCCGTCTTTTAGCCGGAAGCCCCGCTGACTGTCCTCCCCCCACGAAAACATGTTGCCACTGTGTCTCCGGAGGACCGACAGCTGACTTTTAAGACTCAGCTGTGGGCCAGAAACGAAACTTGTGAGCTGCGGAAACCGAAACCTGAACGTGTGCGCGGAGAAACGAAACGGCAACACGCCGCGGTGGGCCAGGTGTTTTGTTCCTTCTAAATAAGAGAAATGAAAGTGAAACCGCTAATGGCTGATTGACTTCGTGGTTTTTTTAAATAATTTTCACGTGTACATGGGAATAAATATGAGTTAACGTGTGTCTGAACACATATAAAAGTCCTCATTTAGCGCCAGCAGAGCTACAGTGGGTGTGAGGATCTGATGCCATCAGTGGGCCGACCGCCAGAAACTCCAACACACCGTGTTATGTTTTTCAACCATTCTCTACAAGAAGGCTTGAGTGGAAATGAGGCTTAAATCACATTTTCTTGATGCCAACCCATGTCTTTATTCCGTTTTTGTCATGTCCACCAAACTGGATGCCAAGAGACAGTGTCAAGTTTATTGGAAATGTTGGATTTCCCCATTATCGGTTGTTGGATGAGTTAACCACAGCCTATGCATGGGTACTCCAGCTATTTTGCTGCCCCCCCAGTGATTTAAGGCCAGATATCCCCCTTTGGAACCCATAGAAAAGATATACAGTATGTTGGTCAGTATGTGTGGTCCATCATCTCAGTTGGCACCTAACATAATACTCATAATACTCATAAACATAATACATAACACTCATATGGGTTCAGAGGTTGAGTGACATCATCCAGAGGCATCCCTAAACTAAATGAAACCAGTCCTGACTTTTTTCTCATTCTTACGAGAAACCCACAAAGCCTCTGTAGCTGTGTACCTGCTGTATACACAGTGAAATATTGCGGCGTTAACTCGAGTACTTCAGTGTTACCATGGCACAATTAAAATCCATGTTTATTGTGAAATTCAACAACATGTATCATGAATGAAATGATAGAAGTCCATTGGAGTGGACAGAAAGTATTCAAATAAGCAAAACCTGGACATTACATAGAAAGGGACGAGTGACAAACTGCCTGAATTTAATGGAAACATGTGCGCATGGAATCATTATTACATGAATAATGTCACAACCCAACGAAGACAATAGAAATATGGTGTCGATACACCAATTGGACCTCTCCTTCTTCTTTTCCTTTCGGCTGCTCCCTTTCAGGGGTGGCCACAGCGAATCATGTGCCTCCATCTAACCCTGTCCTCTGCATCCTCTTCACTCACACCAATTAACTTCATGTCCTCTCTCACTACATCCATAAATCTCCTCTTTGGTCTTCCTCTAGACCTCCTGCCTGGCAGCTCCAACCTCAGCATCCTTCTACCAATATATTCACAGTCTCTCCTCTGAACATGTCCAAACCACCTCAATCTGGCCTCTCAAATCGTCTATAAGGGTTCTGCTTGAACATGACTCTCAAGTGTGTGTGGCTCACCTTTTAAAGACGGCGACGCAGATCGACCACATGGTGGAGGTAGAGACTGACTCTTGGTGTGCTGTCTGCACTCCAGTGAGAGAGGAGATATTGACTGGCCTTTAACCTTCCAGAAACCTCGGGACATTTTTGAAGCAGTGGTAATATTTGCCAAATCATTTGTACCATCCAAGTAAAGGCTGAGGAGCAAAAGTTGCACTGCTGACTGAAAGGTGATGCTTTGGACTAAAAACACAAGCACGGCTGAGCGGCTGTTCGGCCCAACGGGAGCTTCAACTTCCAGAGGTTTTATCTCCAGGACAACATCATCTTTGCAAGCAGGAGACAGCAAGCCTCATGGGAAATGTAGTGTTAAAAGTGTTTAAATGCTTGCATTAATGACACCATGGGGGGATAGAGACTACCATCTGTGTTGCAATTTGTTCACCAATACGCACAAATCTATTGACAATCACGTATCCCCTTTTGATCTTTAAATCTCTTAAAGACCTTGCATATGTTCTCCAAAGTAGCCAATGACAGAAGAGAAAAGAGGTGGGTGGGTGGGCGGCAAAACAGGTTGTGGAGAACATCGCAGTGACAGGACGGCACAAAGTGTAAAACACTGCTCTGTTCTGCCTCTTCTGCTCTCTCGGACAGAAAAGCAACAAATCCCAAGTGAGGGGAACCGACAAAAGCAAGGAGGGCGTGTCAATCACGTGCACGTGGTTTTAAAACGCCTTCTTTAAAGTGTTTGCATCTGGCCTGACCTCTTTGACCCCGGGCAGTGCAAGTGACCTCCAACGTCGACAGTCTCTCTCCCTGTTCGCTTTCTTCTGTCGGAGCACGACAAAGTGAGGAGTGGGCCGAACGTATTCTGCTGCAGAGTCGAGGAGTCGTTTTGCCTTAGAGTCATTCGATCTACTGTTACGCGACACTTGACTCGGTGCGCCCATGGCAAACCCCAACACAGGTGAGTTTAATGATTCCTTTCTCATTATTCTCTTTTGAAAACACGTCAGCGGATGTTTTTAGAAGGCCACAAAAAGGGGATCCACCGCGCCGTGGCACCAACACACAGACGAGCAAGTCTTGTCCTAGCTCTGACTTTCATTATTTTTACGTGAGCCTTAGTTCGCTTTTTATGTTCTTTTGTCATCTCCAGAAAACGTTGTGTGTTAATGTTATACGAAAATATATTATATTTATTGAGCTCTAGACATTGCTGTTGTCCATATAAAGAGATGTGTTAAGTGTTGAACGGGTACCTTTTGTTGTGAATTAACTGTTTGGTAGAAGATCGTAGTTTTATAAAAACAAAAGAAAAACCAGTGAGGTGAGTTGAAAAACGAAGATGGATTTTTGGTTGTTTTTGGTTGTTGCTGTTGTAAATGGCCGAAGGAAATAAGAAATCCAAATTAATTAATAAAAAAAACTAATCTTTTACTGGGTAGGAGGGTAAAAAAACGAGATTTTTCACCCTGTATTGGGTGTTAAATGTTAAATTGGAACCCCATCCTCTGGTTGCTCTATTTGGGTTGACGTACTTCATCCTTTGTTTCCTTTCTGGCTCGGTGAGCCCGCCGACTCATACACAATGGCGGGCGGACATCATGTCCTACCTAAAACTTGAGAAAGTCAGATACTCACGTCAGTATTGAAATGGGAAGGAAGCATGGGGCCCTTTTTAAAATACTGAGCCACGTTGTTTATTTCCCACTTCCAGAGCCAGGGCAGTGTACAGGCACCAGCTTCTCCTTTCTTCTTCAGCGCACACACAGCATGGACAGCTAACAGACCTGTGTGGAGATATTTGCTGAATGTGACAAAAAGATGTGTAATGGATTAGAATCACACGCCCCACCTTTAAATACGTTACACACAATTCACTCATTCACCATTTTTATATTATTCACTATTATTATATACTCATACTCGTCTCTCATTTCTCTTTAATGACTGAACAGCACTGCACTTTTGTTATGCCCTGCAAAACCTCAACAAAAAAATTAAGATTTGCTTTAAAAAGGTTTAGATTAGATTAGATTTAAAGGCCCTGCGCAGCCTCACGGGTGTTTTCGCTTATTCAGATTGACTGGACCAGTGCTCAGGTGGCAGCTGGGTGGAGCTCTGCAGCGACGTGACCAAACTACAATGATAAAGTTGTAATGTCTCCGTCCTTACAGGTGCAACAAAGTTAACTAGAGGATCGGGGACATGTCACTCAGGCCCACGCAGTCCTCATGCTGCACTCAGACCAGAATTGGCGAAGTTTATTCGCGCGGCGTGCGACCAAAAACGGGGGACTGCTGGAGCTGGCATTCTCTTGGCTTAACCGAAGAGGATAACCATGTTGGAAGTGATTCTTCCATCCGCCTTTCACTCCTTTCACCTACCACTGGCAGGAACTGTCAAAGCTGCAGCTCAGTCTGGGCTGAAGGAACATCGCCTTCTTCCTGTTTTGTGCCATAGAGCGATAAAACAGAGTTCTCTCCAAACCCAATCCGGAGGCACAAAACGAAAAAACACAGAGTGGCTGCCGGCGGCGACTGCCAATCGTCCCTTAACAATGCCATTAATAAGGTACTGATGTTAAAATAAGGCAGTTAAAATCGCCATTAAGGGAACCCGGACAAGGACCAACAAAATGACAAATGAGGGTATTTTCTTGCAATGTTTTCTGTTTGCTCAGCACTCACTCTGCACTTTTTAATATCAGTCTCTCCTGCTGGAGCTTTGCTGTGCTCATGTCAGACTTTTTATCCTCTTGAAGCAACTTGAGTCTTTGACAGTAAGAGAAGGAATGCAGCCTCTTGAGAAACAAACTGCACTGAGCACTTCCAGCACTGTGTGTGTGTGTGTGTGTGTGTGTGTGTGTGTGTGTGTGTGTGTGTGTGTGTGTCCTCAGCTGAGCCGTACCAGGACCGTAACATCCACAGTATCATCTCCCCTTCGCCGCTTCCACAGATCACAGAACAGCATGACCGCAGAGGATGTCTTCGTCTCTTTTCCTCTTTCCCCCAGTTTCTCTTCTCGCTCTCCAACTCTGGTGCTCGTTGTCATTCACAGTGTTGCTGTTTATCTGTTTATTTGGGTCTTTCTACCTTTTTATTTTTAAAACGAGAAGGTCAGTTCTACTCACCTTCAGGCATTACATACGATATTTTGATAGATTTTTTTCGGAGTAAGTGGAAACCAGGGGGGAGTGAGGGAGACATCCCAATAAGTGCGCTGGCAACAGCATGGCTGGGTTAACCCACTAGGGAGCAACGCTTTAAGCCATCAAAACTTCATCACCTCCAGCTATCAGCATTGTCCACTCTGTACTTTATATATGTCCTTTGTCCCCTTCCAGGCTTCATGTGTAGAAGTCGATAATGGGTCATATTTGTTTATTATTAGTGTACATAAAATGAACATTTAAGAGTCAATTTTCAATGAATTGGCTGGAAGAAACTTAGCCAATGAAACACCGGAATGGTAGTTTAATTTTGATGTGTGTAAGTTTGCTTACGTGGTCTCAAAGGCCTGGAAAAGAAGGCAAGATGGATTCTTTTTGTATTCATGTTTTGTCAATGGTTTATGTAATGGTAATTTATTTCAATTGGTTCTCTTCATTTTGCAGTATTGTTTGAACATGTACATGCAGCATTCTGAATCTGGCCGATGTGAATTGCTGGTGTCTTTTTTTTTAGCGCATGTGAGCTGGGCATAGCTGCATGTGCGACACAGTAATGGACAATTTCCCATTCATAGGTCCACTCATTAAGTCATATTATGTATTTCTATTGCTGAAAGCTCTAAAAACGTGTCAGTAGACCTTTTCCACAGCAGACATTTTGACATGTTAAGTCATGTAAATAAAATGAAAGCCGGCTGAATTCCATTTAGATCCTTCAGTCCTAGGGCGCTGTTGGTATTCAGCATGCTGGCTCACCGTCATGGCTTACTGCACACTTAAATAAAACAGAGCCATTGTTATCTTTCCATATATGACAGGTCATAACGTCTGCTGTGAAAAAGGCCTATAGATATATCCTCTGCTCAGTAGGCTCCTGTATGAGTACAGACGGGGGCTCCCAACACTTTCTCCCGACAACAGTGAACTTGACAAGACAAAGGTCTGGCTACATAAAGCTGTTGCTCATCTGTAGAAATGTAGACGAGGTTTCTTTGAGCATGATGACATTTAAACATCTCACAGTTATCCTGGCTGATTAGACTTCTGCTTAGTTTGACGCTGGGCACAGCTATAAGGATGATAAAGGTGTAAGTTGTCCCAGCTTAACAGGTGCAATAAGTACACGAGGATGGTGACAATCACGCACTTCTCTACAAGCCCACACAGTCCCCAGAAGACGTAAGCTGCCACTTGCAAAGCTACAGTATACTTAAATTACATAATGATTAAAGGAATAGTTTGACATTTCGGTGAACACATTTATTCGCTTTCTTGCTGAGAGTTAGATGAGAAGATTGATCCCACTCTGATGTTTGCATGGTAAATATGTAGCTGGAGCCGGCAGTCCTTCGAAAGTCCTGCATTCAGAATGTTACATGAGTAAAAGTACAAAAGTATCACAATTGTACTTAAGTACAGTACTTGAGTAAATGTACTTGGTTACGTTGGTTGATGAGAACTTTATTGCTGAAAACATGAAATGAGGTTGATGACAGTGGTGAAACAACTAAAACATTAAATGTGCCTAGACATAAAGTTTGACCAATAAATTGTAGCTAAATAAGCTACATAGCGAAGATCAAACCAAGTTGAGGTAGTTAATGCCATTAGTGTCCATGGGTTTTTCGCTTCATTCCTTAAACCTGCAATAACTGATTTTTGGCCAAAACAACACTGACATATCATCAACTTTAAAGTTGATATAGTGAACTTGTTAGCAAACAGTTGCTTATTTACAAATCCAGCAGTTACCGAGTGACATTACCATTAATTTAGAGTTGTGTTTCTGTCCACCTGATGAATGTAAGTCCAATAGTCGTTCTCTTTTTAGCTCGGTTTCTGGCCTATTCAACCTCCTGAGGGAAATATCTGGGCCTTTAGCTGCTCAACGCCCCGCTACGTTCACCAGCTAGTTGATGACTTTGTCTGCTGTTTGGTGCTGAGCAGGTGGCGTGCAGTGGGTTTTTAGAGCTTTTTCGCTGAAAGCACCTGCCTGCTGTGGCCGAAGAGGACGCAAATGAAAGCAGCGAGAGTGAACCAAAACAGCAGAGCTGTGGGCCGGGACAGCGTGACAATGAGCTGAGACTCTCTCGAAAGCTCCATAAAGCCGAGGGGAGCTGCACATTTGGGTGATAAATCTCTGTAGGTTCATCACATTGTCACACTGTATTCACATGGTCATTTGAGTCTTTTTTTATTACAAAAATATCGATTGTAGCCACTTTAACATTTCTTTTGGGTGTTCTCTTTTACAGGCTGCATAATTAGCACGCTCTAGAGCAGCTGCAAAGCTGTCTGAGACCAGGTTGAGCTAGTTGCTTGCAGGTTAAAATAATTACAGAAATGTTCTGATTGGCTGAGCACCAAAAAGGGTTGACTACTCAGGATTTACTTGTATGGGATTTATTTTTTTTTCCTCTTTGCAAGGGGCCTAATCCATTTTTTCTACATCTGCTCTAAGTAGAACATTTAGATACAGCGTCTAATATGACTACTGAAAGTGGACAAAACTACAGTTACATTGACCAGCTATCTAGCTTCAAAGCCTTCAGCGGCATGAGGCTGGGACAGAGATGAAACACCAAAACACACACACACACACACACACACACAGCAGAGAGAGATGAGAGATATCGGCCTTGTCCGACAGCTGAGATATAGTACGAGAGCCCTGGGGAGTTTCAGGGGATTTCCACTGAGGGAATCGGACACGTTGTCTGATTTACACTAACACTTTGGCTAAACTTATGATAAAAGTTCACAAAAGAAACATTGCTGTATCTGTCTTTATCCATCTCTGCATCCATCTGTCTCGGACTGTTTTCTTCCCTCTCTCGCTCTCTCCTTGAACACTGCGGTGGCTGTAGGTCGGGAACACTTTAAAGTTGAGTTATTGTTTTCATGTATAAGTGAGTGTTGTTGACTGTCATCTTCCTGGCGTCATTTCCTCCCTAACAAAAGCATTATCGTACGTTATTGTGACGCTGAAGGTCATATGGGTGATACAAAGAAATGACAAGACAGCGGATTTTAACCCCCAAAATAAGAAGCAAATGGTGGACAAGGAAGGATGAGAAGTGAGCAGAAGCAGCATGAGCGAGGCTGAAAGAAAACACGTTCAATTTTTATCTGCCTTTACTGCTCCTTTTTTTCACGGAGAGGAGAGCCAAGGAATGCAACGAGGAATCTGGTGAGAGATAACGAGAGGAAAGTGGATGGTACTGCATAGTGTGTGTGTGTGTGTGTGTGTGTGTGTGTGTGTGTCAGTGCGTGCTGATTGTGCAACTGTTTCAGAGTTTTCTTTAATTGCTGTCCCTTTGTCTTGTCGCTCACAAACCTGGTCTCTAATAATATTTTATTTCGGTTTTTAAAAAGAAATGGCGTGGTTTTAGTCCCAAACAGGGCAGGCTGTAATGCACTGAAGAAGAAAACCTTCTCTTGTGTGTTATGGGAGGGAACCATGGTCAAGGTCAGCTGATATATAGACTTAGTATTTGTGTGTATTTCATTTTAAGACTTTTATGTGTGTTTTTTTACAAGATAATGTAACATCAGGGCAGTGGTACATTTCAAAAAATGATTGGCTCTTCATAATGGCAGAATTATACAGAATGAGGCCAACAGTATTTCGTGGATATTATTTTGTGTGTGTGAGGAGGAGTTGATGTTTTAATATTGTGAACAGAGCTAAACTATTACAGTATGTGACCTGCTTGTGGGCTTTATGACGATAATACTACATCATGTGACTAATAAATGATGACTTAATATTAAAAAAACAACAACAAAGACACTTTCAAACGAATAAATAAAGACCACAGAGACAAACTGGTGCTGTATCCAAATAGTCACAATACATTTTACACCGAGAGAAAGCATCATTTTCTCACACTTTTGAGTACAAAATGTTTCACTCGCATTTGCTGTTTTATGACTCAAATCTCAATACACTTGAAAGAAAGAATGACCGTATAAACAGTTCCTGGATCCATCCAAAGAAAAGTCTAAAATGTATCAGTTAAGTTACATATTTTCCCCCATGGAAAGAGTTCAGTTCCCATGGTGAAGAAGTATTATTTACATCTTGACCATAATGTCCCGGCCACAGAGCCAGTGTGACCCCGCAGACATATTTTAGAGCTTGCAGTGTCTTAAACACTGCCAAAGTCCAGCAATATTTACACACCACAGAGACAAGAGACTCAGACGATTTAGCTCCAAGAGCGCTGAGCACTGCTAGAAAAAAAATAATCCAATCCTCACATTACTCAAAAATACACAACTGTAAAGGCATATTTGTGTTTGCAATGTATATTTTATGCTGACCGGACAAAAGACCAAACGCTTGCATTTCAAACACTGCATAGGGTGTTAGATGCAAATTGTTCACTTCATTTGATCTCTTTAAATCAATCCAAGCATGATCTTTTATCTTATAACTGTGAAAACTGTAAGAAAAAGGCAAAACGACTGAATGGCACCTCGCGCCCTTTAAATCATTCCAGTGAAAGCAATTGTTGTCCACAAAAAGATAAATAAATAAGCCTTCCCAAAGTAGTTCAACGTTAGAGATATTTACAACAGCTGAAACGGCGCTAAGCTGTGGGGGCATGTGTGCAGCTGACCTTAACCTCTGACCTCACTGTCCACATGGTGGTGGATGGTGGCAAGAAAACAGACAATAATTGGGGATGAATGAAATATTACATTATAGTTAAGCTGGAACCATGTTTGTCGGAGATTCCTATGGACTGTCTGGACGTGCGAAGATACCAACATTCACTCTGGGCATGGGGACCTTCTGTAAAGTAAATGTACTGTAGTTTTATTTGGGTTTTTGTACATTTCTATATTTACATCTGCCTGACAGCTTTTTTTTTTGCCTGTGGAAAAATGTTACTGGTAAACAGAAACTTAAGTTATATGTTCCAGGTGCGAGTTCTTTCAGGAGAAGCTTGAAGGGTACTGACTGACTTTATGAAACAATAATTCAAACCTACAGGTAAAGACAAATACCAACAATGAATAGACCCTCCAGTAGCAGTAGTGAGTAGTCATGTCCCCTGTGGTGGCATAACTACTCACTCCTGCAGCAAATCTGCAGCTGAAAATAGTCCCAAACAAATGCACTATTTACTCCTGTTAGAATACCGTTTTCTAAAAACTGCAGTCCTCAGCTGTTGCACGTGAGGGGGCTGTGTTGGATTTGTTGCTAATAAGAAAAATACAGAATAGTGCCAGCCTTACCCTTTAAATTCCACACCCAGAAAGTCCCAGTACAGTTTCTAAGACAAACGGTGTGTGTAGACTGTGGCATCTAGTTCGTAAAATCAAAAGGCTATACACCTACTATTAACTTTTTAAGGGACCCTTTAGGACTCCACTGGCCCCCACAGAGGCCTGTTTCATGGGTGCAAAGGGGCTCACCAGGTTTGGATTAACCAGAGACAGAAAATATAAGCAGATACAACCCAGAAGTCTACACTTAAGACCGTGAAATGGGCTGGACAGCGGGCACAGGTTCAGATGGCCAGCTGGAGCTTGGTGAGGTTCCTCTGGTGCATGTTGTGGTGTCGCACCAACTCATCGCTCCGGGCAAACTTCTTCTGACAGTTAGGCCACCGGCAGTTAAACGGCTTCTCACCTGAGAGAGGGGGCGGGATGGATGGACCGGTTGGAAGAGACAGAGGATGGATTGAAGAAGAAGTGGAGAGGATGGTAATGACGGGAGGTGGAGAAAGTAGGAGAGGATGCGAGCCGGATGGAGTAATAATGGAGTCAAGTGAAAAGAAAGGGGAAAATGAGAGAAATGTTAGAATATTATGTTGGTCATAACCTGAATGGGAAGATACTTTATAAAGCACTATATCTAGTACATAATTGCACAAGTCAAGTAAGAATAGATGCATGTTGACATTCCAACACTGCGTTGTAAAAGTACTTTACTTGTAATCTTTTGCAACTTTAATATATGCAAATAAATATATTAAATGGATGAAGAAGAAATGGAAAAATAAAAGTTTACGCACTTGTTTTACCTGTATGAGTCCGGGTGTGTGTCTTAAGGTGGTCAGACCGAGAGAACTTTCTCTGACACGTCTCGCATTGGAAGGGTTTAACTCCTAAACACATGTACAGTATGCATGCACACACACACACACACACACACACACACAGCCCAAGTTTGTGTGAACACACACACACACACACACACACACAGAAAACACATGTTCAACATCACACACACACACACACAGAGGGAGATAGAAAAATACAGTAGAGCAGAGGCTTAGAGGGAAGCCATTCCAAAGTTTAGCCAGCCTTTAGCAACTTCATTTGCAAACTGTGCACTTCAATAGGCTACATTGTCCATAAAATGGCTGTCATGCACACAGCAGAGAAGGCCAAGTAGGGAGAGAAGAGACAAAGAACTGAAAGGAAAAGACTGAAAAAATGAAGACAGACAGACAGACTGAGTAAAACTAATCAAACCTGTGTGCCTCCGCTGGTGTCTTTTTAGCTGGTCAGAGCGAGAAAACCTCCGGCCGCAGTCTGTGAAGTCACACTGGTAGGGTTTCTCCCCTGGACAAAGACACGAGACAGGACGCAGTCAGTTTGAAATGATTTGATCGCGTCTTTATCCCTGAAGATAGCACAGACAACACATACAGGAACATTTGGTTTGCAGGTCCACTAGTTTAATTTTGCCGACGATAACGCTGCTGTTCTCCTTGTGACTGTTGCAACAGCTGTATGTGTAGAGCTGAAACAATTCAGTGTTTCGCCGCTCGGCCGGAAATGAATCATAAAACCAATTAATTGTGGACTTGTCTTCACAAATGAGACTATTTTCTACTACTTGGTTTTCTTAGCCTTCTATAATGCTAAACTGAACCCTGGGTCCGACCAAGTGTTAGCTTGTCTGTGGGTTTTGGACTCTTGGTCCGACCAAACAAGCAATTTCAGAAACTTGTGATAGGCAGCTTTTACTATTTTCTCACACTTTAAACTTTAAACTGTTAATTTAGAAAATAACTCTCAGATTAACCAACAATGAAAATAATCGTTAGTTGCAGCCCTAAATATATGTCTCTAATGTACAAAGGCAACACACGATAAAAGGATCAAATTTGTGTGTGAGGCCTTTTAACATCATTGTCATTATCACATTCATTTTCTGACATCAGATCAGTTACTGCAGTCAAACCAAAGGCCAAAGTATTGGCTTCGTCTATGAGCCTCTACAGCAGTGGTTCCCAAAGCGGAAGAAGCAGCACTCCGGCTGCCTTGAGGACCGGGTGACAAGATTTATTTCCATTTCTTGACTGACTTTAATAACGTTTCATTACCAGCAACGATACCGAACACCTCAATCAGGTTTAATGTCAATATTTATCTGCAAATCTGTACAGCAACATGGCCTAAAATGATTGATAGTAGGCCTATTTTTTTCACTCATAATATTAAATATAATATGTATGAGTGTGTGTGCATGTTTCTTTTTAAGGGGGGGAAAGAAATTGTGGTGCGCTGTGGTTTGATCTGCACTGCCACTGCATCAGATTCGAAACTGGAAATATGAAGGATCTCTTTATTTTAGTAAAAACAGGATGTAATTTCTGTCAATAGCAGATAAGGAAATCGGCGGCCAATGGAAACATCGCTTCAAAAGTTTTTAAAAAGTTTGTTCTTACAAAGCCAAAGAGACAACTTTTGATTGAAGTAGGAACACGTTGGTGACAGTAACTGTGCATCTGGGAAATGTGGCACTAACAATACTGCTGTCAGTAGTTGTATAATAATAAATGATTATATATACAGTAAATATATAATGAGTGTATTATTACGGCACAGTTTCCCGTTTCTGCTGGTGTCACCTGTGTGTTTGCGACTGTGCATCTGCAGATGAGACAGCTTGAAGTAGCGTTTGTTGCATCCTGGGTAGGCACACATGAACGGACGCTTCTCGCTGCTCTCTGACCGCACTATGGCTGGAGCGATGCTGGGCACCCGCCGCACATCCTGCATGCACGCACACACACACACACACACACACACACACACACACACACACACACACACACACACACACACACACACACACCAAACACTTTCATTTAAAGCCAAACCACTCAAGGCAGAATTAACAAATACTCTCCCTGGACATCAATAATTTAAGCAGTAAAATGTCATTTAGAAAACAGGCAATTAAATCTGTCCTGTGTGTAAATAAGTGCTTGTGATGTGTCTGGCTCACGGGGGAATCGTTATAATAAAATGGTCATATATTCATTAGATGGGAATTAGCAGTAAAATGACCCCAGACTGACTGCAGCCCAAGGGGAGCTGTTAGTCACGCCTTTTAGACAGACCCCCTTCCAGAGCGCCCCATTACAGCCCTGCTGCTCACTGCCGACACTGCTGGAGAAGAATAACAGGAAATAACACATGGTTGTGGAAACAAAATCCAAATTTTGTATATCAGTTCATCTGCATAGTAAAACATAGTAAGCATATTTTTTGTCTTATTTTTCAGACCCTCTCACGCCGCCGGCTGACCTATATTTCCTCTATTGTGATACTAGCACACGACATTTCAGCCTTCCCTTCAAGCTTTATCTCTTCCTCCTCTTCTTCAACTGGTTTCATTTTATACCACTGTACCTAAAGATTTCTGCCATTACTTTCCTCTTCCTCTTTTCTCCCTCTCTCCCTCCACACACCCTCTTTCTCTGCCCCCCCGCAGCCATCTGCTCTTCATTTCCTCAATGTCTAGCGTAATGGCCAAAGAGACTCAGAGGTCAGCCCTGTTGTAATTAGTGCTGTTAGCAGCTATTTATAAGTACATTACAGCTGTTACATATTGGAAGAAGAGACCACTTACAGTGCCCATGTGAAATTAACTGACATGTTCATCCTAAAATCCTAGATTATCATGAAACAGTATGAAATAAAAATGTAAAGTGAACTTACCTGATTACAATCTGAACCTGACTCTATATTTTGTCAGATGACGCTCAATACATGCTGCAGAACACATATACTGATACCTGAGGGCTCATGGCAACATGCGAAATTATCCCCAACAAGGTGTTAATCCAACTCATTCCACTGCTGATTATCAGAGACATTAAGAGTACCCTGTGGCGTTTTGGACCTTTTGTGGCTCTATGGTGAAGTGTTTTTAATGTGTGGGTCCCGTTTTGGTTGCGTCGCGCGCGCGCGCACGAGGACACACACACACACGTGCACGAGGGTGACGGGACACACATTCCTGCCAGTGGGCTGACATTAGTCCACTGATTCGATCCACCAGAAAAGGCAGTGAAGAAGACGACTGCGACCTAGTACACATGGATGGAAACAATGCAGGTTTCAAAATCCTAACCATATCGGCTTTGCTACTTTTTTATTAGGATGGAAATTTGTTAGACCTCAAGGTTACACTGTTACCATTGTTTACAGAAAACTCCACAGGGCACCTTTAATTATTAGATGCACAATACAAACTTAAAATGATTTATTCTAAGCTAATGTAGGCCTACTGAAATAAATAGTAATATGAATAAATGTTGTAAACTGTATTAATGGACCAATAAAATATGAAAAAATGTAATTAATCATAAAAACTCAAACTCATTCTTATGTAATGCTATTTCTTCATTCTTATGTTCTTATTTTATAGCAGTGTTAGCTAGCTCCTGTTGGCTAGGGCGACCACAGAGAAAGACTCCGACTTGTTGCCCTTCACAGAGTTTCTTTCTCTAAGGGAATGCTTTTAGAATCAAAATGCTGCTATGGTAACTAAGGTATTATTGAGCTAGCTAGCACTGCTAACACTGGCTCTTCGCTTTGATGCGGAGTTATCATCTACTCTCATAACCCTGTCCAGCAGGTGAGCTGGCGAAGCAGTTAGCATGTGCAGTCTTGGGAAGCAAAATAAATGGAGAGGTTCATTTCTGAGTCTGTGTACTTCTTCATTGTTGTTGCTCTAGCTAACAGGGGCTAACTTGCCAAATTTGGTAGTAGCTGTTAAGTTTGCTCAAGAGAGGCTGGGGGGCATGTGATTGGCTGAAAGGCGACAGGTTGGCGTAATCCGCTGTCACAAAAAGAAACATTATGGAAAATGAAATGGCACGAAATATAATATAACTGGGAAAAATGCCCTTATGAAGTAAAAAACTCTTCGCAATGAAAATCCAATAAGAATTAACTCCATTAAAACTGACGAAATATGAAACATTTCGTAATAATGTGTTGAGTTTGAATACTTTTTTATTATTGCATAAATTGTTGGTTCATTTATATGTTTTACACAATTTATTAATGGGCTTATCTATTCATTTATAATTACTTATGTATTTATATATTATTGAACACTTTGGGGCTCTATACTAAAGTAACATGCCTTTCTACAGTAATGGAGAGTAACGTCTGTTTGCTGCAGGTGTTGCTAGTTAGTTTATTTACAGATCCTGACAGCGGAGTGATTAAATTAGCTATGATTCGGTGATCTGTTATGGGATTCTTGAACATAGGATTCAGTTTTCAACCAGCCGTGTAATCATTTTTGCTGGTCATAAACCAACATTAATGAAGAATGAAATTCCATGGCTATCATCTGTATTTCTTTTGGCAGTGACTGAGAATCAGTGAAATCCCTGTAATAAAAATTATGGAGCAAAGCATCACTTTGCTACTCAATCTGTTATCTCACATTTTAGCAGCTCTTAAATTATACTTTAAAAGGCATAAGAGTGAGAGCTTGTTTATTCTTTTGCACTGAGCCAGACCCCTTATGTGTGTGCGTTTTTGTACAATCCATTTCTATGAACAGAAGGAAAAAAAAGGAGCAACGGAAAAAAAACGGCCAGGGTGAATGATGAAACAGGCCCCAAAAAGAAAGAACGATCTCAAAAAAGTAGTGCTGTGGACTAAGAGCAGGTCTGGAGATTCTCTGCTCCTTGTTCTTTAGAGCCGCTGACAGACAATAATTAAAATCTAATGATTTATTAACATGCTGATCCTCGTATGGAAACTGAATCTTTACCCAGTGTAACCCTGTGTGTGTGTGTGTGTGTGTGTGTGTCGGCGTGTCTGTTTCTCCACTGCTAATGGATTTGTGGAAAAAGATTCCTCTTGGCCTTTAGAGCTGCCTTTTAAAAACCTCTGTGCATGTGCGTATGCAACGTGTTTGTGTGTGTGTGTGCATCTGTAGGCATTGATGTGTGTGTGTGTGTGTGTGTGTATGTAAATCTCTGCTCCGCTACATATCAGTATTTCCTCTCCACATAGCCTGGTCATTGCATCAGGCTCTCCACCACTCATCTCCTTCAGACCACTCATTAAAGAAATATGTTAAAAATATGTTCTTTTTTCTGTGTCACTGATGCGTTTTTATTCCAGTGTTTGTTGCACTGACCTCAGGCTTTCAGCAGGTCAAGCATGTGTGTGTGCCCGGAACTTGACACTAAACATGTACAGTAAAGAAGGCACATGTATGTGTGTGCAGACAGAAGGTCTGTGTGAACTCACGATGGCCTCTTGTGACATGTAGAAACGATGTAGTAGCAGTAGCAGTAGTGTGAGTCGTACCTGTATGCCCCTGAAGACTCCATGTGTGTGTATGCGGTACTGTGTGCTGCAGCTGTACACCATGGGGCCGCTGGGGTCACTGTCATAGCCTGCTGCATGGCTGCCAACACAGAAAGACAGAGGACTGATGATGGTGACCGATTTATTCACATTCTCACAGCAAAATAATCAGTTGATTTACTTCAAAGTGAGAAAAATCGACATCGGAGTTCGACACTTTTGCACAGTTTTGAATTGCTCTCTCACAGCCATGTTGGCTCCAAGGGCGGAAAAAAACTATCCAATCAAACATTTGCAGCTCCAGAATATCAAAATTGGAGTTTCCTGTGCCACTAAATCATTTAACGACATGGACGACATGCAGTAGGATGAGTGTAAACCAGCCAGACATCAGATAACAAGATGCAAGAACATGATTCAATGCCATAAATCCATACAGTTTAACAAACACTGGCAGATATATACAGCATGAACTGCTGTTTGACTGCAGGTAGGGCCATGAAGGTATCGTTATTCAAACATGTTCACCTTGTCACATGCAGCCCGTAATGCAAAAAACAGACCTATCATTTGTGGACTCAGAGTTGCCTGTAGAGTTGTAAGCTGATGTGGACGTAGCGGGGTGAATTTTGTTTTTCTTTTGTCAGAGCACCATATATCCAGCTAAAGCCTGTGGTTGTGCATGTGGTTGCCTCTGTAGATGCATGTGTATTTGGCCCTAGACGTTAAACTTTGACTTTTTGGAACAATAAGCCCGGACACAAAGTCAGCTGGCACATGTACAGGAGGAGGCGTTCACATGTAAACTGATATCGAAGCCATGTATAGGTTGACTTCATAAAACCATGCAGCTTGTATGGATGATCATCTCTACCGTACTTGGCGCTACGCAGTATTTGCTCTGATGATCCCTTAACTTTTCATCTAGCACCATCATCAGGTCAGAATTTCAATTTGTCAAATACTTTTATGAATGACCGAATACCTTCAAAGCTAATGACATTCCGATAAGCTTCAAGTGTATTTTGTATTTAGTGCTAATTAGCAAAGGTTAGCATCCTAACACGCTAAACATAGTAAACATTATACCTGCTAAATATCAGCATGTTAGCACTGTCGTCGTGAACATTGTTAGCATGCTAGTACAGCCTCACAGGGCCGCTAGCATGGCTGTAGACTTTATAACAAGTTTGCATTTGTCCACTGTTAACAAACCAAATCCTTTTCCAATTAGACAACTTTCAGTGATGCATGTAATGTTGTTATCTAGCAATTAACTCGCAAGTATTTACCTTTTAGAATTTTAAGTCTTTCATCGTTATTGCTACTAATGATTTTTTTCATTATCAATTCATCTATTGTAAATCTGTTGCCTATCACAATTTCCCAGAGCCCAAGGTGGTGTCTTCAAATCGCTTGTTTTTCCGACCAACAGTCCAAAACCCAAAGATATTCATCTTGCAGTGATATAAAACAGAGAAAAGCAGTAAAAACTCATCTTTGAGAAGCTTAAACCAGGGAATATTTGGCATGTAGGCTTGAACAATGACTTAAATAATAATCTTAACTACTGAAAGATTAAATAGCCTAATTATCCAATTTGTTTTCAGTAAAAACAAATAATTTCCTGTTGATCAGATGATTGATCAGTTAGATTAATCATTTCCTTACTAGCTACCACAGAAGCACTTATAGTATAAGCAGAACAAAACCTGCTCTGTGGGACGCAGCCTACAGCTTCGCCTCTTGTATCTCCTTATGATAACACACAGCGAAACAGAAAGCTCTTGTCTATGAAATGTGTTATATTTCAGTCTGTCTAACCAAACGAGGAGGATGGGAGTTTGCATCCTGTGCTGCTGCTGTGGGAATGTACAGTATACGGCCGAGCGGTCATAAGGTGCTCTTTGTCTGCCTCGCTATTTCCAAGGACAGGAGGACAGACATTAAGACTACGTCAGCAGTAGACACGGTGTTAATCATACTGCATGCGCCTTTACTTATGCTCATTCATTCATCTTTTTTGGCATTTTCGTTCGTGGTAGCAGGTTATGTATAAGTTGGGACACCGTAGTCAGGGATCATGGGCCTTCCACTGAAACACTTTTAACTACAACTCCATCAGTACGGTAAAGGAGCGTGGAAGGTTGTGGGGGTGAGGGGTCAACCCTCATCTAACCGGCCATGCTGACTAAGAATAAGTTTCATACATGAATTGTGAATGTGGCCCAGCACCAATGTCCACGCCATTACAACAAGGCTGTCGAAGTAGGCTCAGAAGTGCTTTGGTGCGCCCAAAGTACAACCAAGAGATACACTGGTAAATACAAATAATTTCTACTAATCTACTAATGCATCTAATAAATAAAAATATAATATATAAACATGTTAAAACACAGACAACCACAAAAAATACCAAGAGTAATTGCAGAGTATAAATACAATAAAATACTAATTGATTAATAAAAAGCTTATGACTATCTATTGTTGCTGTTATTCAACACAAAGAGTGGAAGCTGAGATAATGCTGACCTGGCTCTGTAACAAAATCGCCACATAAATCCACAACTTGTTGTTTATACCCTTCAGTTTTCATACGGACTGAACAAACAAGATATAAAGTGTTAATTACTGAGCTTTAGAGGAGCTGGCAGGCAGATTTAGTCAACTTCGGACAAAGCCAGGCTAGATGTTTCCCCCTGTTTACAGTCTTTATGCTAAGCTAAGCTAACCGGCTGCTGGCTGTAGTTACAGACAGTAATTACCGCACACACACGAGAGCGGTATCAATCTTCTCCTCCGACTTTCGGCCAGAAAACCAATAAAGCACACTTTCCATCAGTCCGCAGGCTTGTGTGAATTCCCCACAATTCACAGTCACTGTAATTTTTTTTAATTAGTTTGACAAAAAACAAATAAACATTGACAGCCAGCAAGAACAAATGTACTTGTTGAAAATGAGCAACAAACGATCAGATTTATTAAACTACATAAGTAGTCTCACGCTTTACTGTCCACAGAAACACCTCTGCAGCAGCTGACGTGTTGTAGTGTTTAGCGTGAACATTGGGAACGGGCATATCTGCTCTTCCTCTCTAAGCTCAACTCCCCTACACTTCCTCTTCCTCATCTCCTGCCCCTCGCCCCGTTCCTCCTTATCTCCCCGTCTTCTACTGACTCCCTGTTCTTGCCGTTGCTTTCCCTTCTCTTCCGCCTCCTCCTCCTTTCTACTCCCTCACACCTCCCCTCTGTTGCTCCCCCTCATTGACAGAGAGAGAGAGAGAGAGACACAGAGACACGCACCATGATATACCTTCATCAACCTTCTCTGAACACCTCGTCAGTGCTTCTGAACAAGAAAGTTGAATACAACCAGCAAGCCCAACAACGCTCTGAGATTCCTGATTTAATACAGGCTCACGTACCACCGCAGGCGCTTACAGACACACTCGCACTACGGCTTCACAATGCCGCAACACCCCCTCTCAAACACCACTCGCTACCACCCCTTTGTGCACATACACCTTCAGACACACTCGCACACAAGCACACACTCATCTGTTAACTATGATGAATGCCTGTTGGCTCGGGGTGAAAAGGTATTTGTGAGCCGACACAGGCGCTGACCAGCATGCAGCTATGCAGGTCACGTTGACATGAAGTAGCCTACAGCGCACACTACCGAATGTTTTGAACTGTCTGAACAGTGGATGCTGTAAACCACAGTGATTATTAGTAACTGGTGTTCAAGTGTATTTCTCATTTCTAACTCCATTTGTCTCATTATAACTCACGAGAAAGTGTCTTTGCCACACTTGGCAGTGCACATATGTGTCCAGTCGCAGCCATTTGCATCCTCACATTTCCTTTATATGCGATCGCTTCCCCTCTAAAAATTGCTTTGTGTTTAGTCTGAACACACTTTTACCTTTGACTTTTTATACTTGGAGACGTAATGAACATTAAAGCCTCTAGGGACTGCTAGCAGGGCTTTGGTCTTGTAGGTCTGTTTAATCTATGTAGATTAATAACTAATGAAACTAATCCTTTGTCATCCTTACTGAAGTCTTTGCACTTTGCTTGTTGTGCTCAAAGTTCTTCATTGTTTGTTTTTGTCTTCTTTTTACTCATCTGCTGAACAAGCCAGGAGTTGGTATGCGCAAAAAAAAATCTACTTGCATCAAAAACATGGTTTTTATATAGTATATTAATAATCATTTTCTCATGAACCAAACCAATAAAACGTCAGAATACTGTGTTAAGAACTGCTGGTGCCAGTGTGATCATTCTGTGCAGACTCTCTTATATCCAACCTTCTCTTTGTGTTTCCCACTGTCTGATTCGACATAAACTTCCCTGACAGCTGCTGTTTAAAGAGAGCGATGGATAAGTTCCTACCTCTTCATGGTGGATGCCAGAGTATTGACAGGGTCCCATGCCACACACTCCAACTGAGAGGTCATTTGATATACATTTTTTCCGCTGTGGAGGCAAGACAAAACGTAGAAGAAAAGCTCATGAACTCTGCAGTGGACTGTCAGCTAGCACGGTTGAGTGTCCGCGTGTGTGTGTGTGTATCCATTTGCGATGCTGTGTTGCCTTTTGTTGTCCTCAACCGAAGCAACATAGTGAGACACACACGAGAAGTCCCAGGTGGAGCTCAGGTTAAAGAATGTGCCTCAGACAGACACCAAGAAAGCTAAATTCTCCCATAACAGCCACCTTTCATTAAACACAGCAGACTCCACAATCATTATTCAGACCTGCCATGTGATTAAATACACTGGCACACACACACACACACACACACAGTGGATTTATAGCTTTCACCCCCTCACACCACAGCCCCTCCATCACACCACCTGCAGGCATGCAGCAGCAGGATGGGGTAGATGTGGTGCCTGGTACCCTGCTCATTACGCAGCTACTATTTTACAGTACAGCAGGGGCACGCAGCCAGGAGAGCACACAAGGTATTTCTGCTGAAATATTGTTGGAAAGGAGGCTGAGCACAAGATTTAAAGTAATGATCCATGACATTTTCAAATAAATAGGCTAAGTGTCTGCTTTTCTTCTATACTGCTGACCAATAGAGCCCATCTCTGGTTCAGCTTACATCCATTTAATGAAAGCCCTCTGTCCTAGTTTTCTGCCCAAAAACACCCAATGTGCGTTACACTGGGTCCTCCCTGAGAAATCCCTCTGGTTCACGGGAAGCCTGCCGCAGAAATAACGACTTCTTTGGGGAAAAAAAAACAGAAACTGGTCATTTACCCACCAAAGATATTATAATTCATGCTGTGCAACACGAATGTCTGAAACAAATTTCATGGCCATCCGTCTAATGGTGTTCGAGACTTTCAAAACCACAAATGTCATCCTCTCGGTGGCGCTAAATGAAAAGTCTGGGGATCATCAAAGTCATTAGGATTCACCGTCTGGGAACCATGAATTTCTGTACAAGGTCTTCAGCCAGTCATTCCAATAGTTGTGGAGATATTTCAGTATGACACTGCAATCCCTATGGTGTTGTGTTGGAGGCAGAAATCTCAGAGACAAATGCAACCAACACTATGTGCATGACTAGTCATGATTTGTCGTAGTGCTGTAGGGTGTTAGCCTCTCTCTCTCTGTATGGATTAATAAGACCTCAGCCTGTTTTCATTCCATGTTGTTCCAGCTGATGGCCTGCAGAGTAAATACAGTCCTGTTGGTACCAGGCTGCAAGATTAGACAACTGACTCAACTAATATGAGTCTCCCCAGCCATACTCTATGTGTGTGTGTGCGTGTGTGCGTGTATGCGCACACTTGTACAGCCATCTTTGTGAGGACCAATTTGCATTTTAGACCTTGGGAGTGAGGACATTTCTTCCTCACTTTTCAACAGACCTTCAAAGGGCTGTTTGAGGGTTAAGACTTGGTTTTAGGATTAGAATTAGGTTTAGGTTAGGGTTAGGGTTGGGGTTATGCATTTGGTTGTGATGGTTAAGGTTAGGGTAAGGGGCCGGGGAGTGCATTATGTCAATGAAAGTCCTCACAAGTATAGATGTACCAGGTTGGGTGTGTGTGTGTGCTGAGCAGATATCAGTTATGTTTATGACAAAGAAGACTGAGGCTGTCAGTACAGCCGATATCTACGCCCTAGCTCTGTCTCTCTCTCACACACACGCACACACACACACACACACACACACAACCACATTGAAACATTAGTATCCATCCCTGTTGTGGTACTGACAGAAGATCCCTTCTGTTCTTCCATCGTTGGAAAACAGTGTCACTGGCATGTGAAGAATGTTTCATGTAGAAACAATACAACAAGCAAACAGTTTGGAGAGCGCACAGTAAGGAGGAATACCTGCTTAAAATGTTTGGTTTATTAAATTTGGAAGAAGCCTATTAAAACCAGTGACAGATATGCAGATTTGTTTCATGTGCTGTGTCTCCAGGCTCCTATTGGTCTGCATTGTGGCCAATATGTGCACATGAACAAGCTTGTTGACCATGAAAAGTTATCACAGCAGAATATTTTGCAGTAAGATAACCTTGTTTTCCTACTAATATGATTTGCGGGCATTTCAAAAATGGACACGATGTTAACATTTTCTTAACATTGTTCAGTATTTCTTGGGAACTTTTGGTCCTGGTGTGTGGGGGGAGAAGGGAGGATAGGAAGGTCTAAAAGGCTAAGGCAGGGTGTGGCTGGAGGTCAGCTGGATGAGGTGAACAGTTTTGGCGGGGCAGGACTATGAGGACTTTAGCAGACTCACATTGCAACAATTTAGGCATCTGTGTGTGTGTGTGTGTGTGTGTGTGTGTGTGTGTGTAAAGATTATATGTATTGGTGCTAGTGGTGGTATGTGAAGTAAGAGCTTTGCTATGTTAATGACCCACTGAAGGTATAGGAATCAACAATGAATCAACAAAAAAAATCAGTCCTTTTGAAAAACCTCAGAGGTGGTCTGCGTTTTTGCAGGTAATGATTTTCTGATTAAGTACATTATAAAAAATCATCTTTTTCTGTTAATTTATTCTCAACAATACCTAATTTGCTTTTTAATGGAAGACGTTTAGTCACAGGTGTAAAAAAATCTAATGAATGATGGCTGAATTACATGTAGCTGCTCCAGTTTCAGGGTCCTGGTATCGTACGCAGGTTCACGGTGGCACTGTCACGACTTACTGGGACACTTAGACAGAACGTTACTGTTATTAGTAACACGTGTGCTTTTCCTATACTTTGACAAGTGAAAGTGTCTGCTGTGGCAAAGAAAAAGCCCGGCAAGTGAATGTTGCAAACAGCACTAGCCAAGCAGCAAAAATTCATCAATAGTCCCTTCACGCGTCACATCAGTGACAGGAACAGAGCGACCCACCGGTGCTTGGCCAATCAGCGCATGGTTTGACAAGGAAAAAAAGGTTGGTTATAGCTGTGGTTTCTCTCAGCAGACAGCGGTTTGATGAGCGGAAATCTTACTCGAATGCTGCGTTCCAGTCATTCATCTACTGCAACGCATCACAGACTTGTTTTGGAAAAGCTGCTTAATGTGACTCAACAACATGAGAAGCTGCCTGCTGTCTGCTCTCACAGCGCGCTCTTACTTTACTTTCTGCCCGTTTCCTTTGTTTGTCCCTGTTGCATTACAATGAGTGTCTAAAACAGAATTCATTAACATCATAAACGATTTGGTGACATGCTATAGGCGTCCCTGCAAATGATCAAAACAGGTGATCGAAGACTGGCCTGGTGTTATCGTGTGGATTAGAGAATACAGCAGCACAGGAAACTACAAGTCCTGTTGGCCCCTACAAGCTACAGTAGGGTAATGTTGGGTAAAACTCCAAAATGTTCCTGAAAATAAAAACAGTGCTACTGGTCTTAAAACCAGAATATCTTATTCTGCTGTTCCTAGATATGAAAAATAGGCAAAACTAATAAACTAAAAACATTTAAAAGGCATGTTTTTCCTTGCCTAAACATCTGCGCTGGGAGAAAATTATCGGTACGCATCATGTCAAAGAAAAGACCAGTTTTGAATGAACGGAGTAAAATAATGATGATTGGCCTGCATATTTCTGTCAAGAGCAGGCAGAGTAACTTGATTGAATATTTTCAGTAAATCAGCCCACTTTCCTTCAGAACTTCCTGCCACTCTTGCTTTGCTTCCTTCAGGGGCACCATGACTTTCCTAAGTGTCGGTGCATCCGAAAGATACTAATCTGCATATAAACAACATCCAAAATTAGACATTTTTTGAACCACTCGAGGGAGAAATCCACACTTCTGTCTACTGAAAGAGCCGAAAAGCACCCAGAGGAAGGAGGCCAAAAGCAGAAAGGAAGCCGCTATGGCAGACAGACCTGTCCTCAAGGTGAACATCCTGTTCAAGCCGGCATCCTGCTACCTTTCACTGAATTACTGCGGTTTGATACGAAACAATCAACAACGCTTTCAGAAACACTTCCAGCTTTAACTGTTGCTGTTTGTTTATGATAAAAATAGATTTTGAAGAGAGCGTGTGTGTTGCGCATGTGGAAGGAGTGTGTGTAAATGTGTGTGTGTTACCTGTTGTAAGGGTTCCTCAGGAGCAGAGCCTGGCTGCCTGTACAGCTGTCTGTAGGTGTGTGGCATCCGTAGACTGGAGGAGGTACAGGATACTGCTGCTCACCTGAAGCGCAAGGACACACACGGACACAATGTTTAATATGTGCAAATGCATTTCTGCCTCTGTATGCACCCTCAAAAGGCTGAAGATGAAGGGAAACTCATGCACGCCTCACTCAGAGGAGATGCTGTGTCTAAACGTCCACCATATCTCATCTCCTTTTAAACTCTGCCCTCTCTTGCCCTCTCCTATTTGTCTCCATTTTTCGCCAGTTTCTTCCACAAATAAAGACCCTTCACTTCGTGTTTCTCTCTCTGAGCTTCCCCGGCAGCGTAGTGAATGGCTCCCTCGGCATTTCTCTGCATTCCAATATCCCTCTCCGCTCCGATTCTCCCACTTATCTTTGCTGTAAAAACGGCCAGAAATTTACAGCGGCGGCTTCATGAAACAAACACATTTAAATATTTACCAATCACATGCGCAGAGGAGGGATTAAAGGGAAAGGTGGGTGGATGAAAGAGGGGATGAGAGGAGGAGACGAGGGAGTTTGCGAGTCAGGATGTGGCTGATTTATACCTCCGACAGGCAAGGTCACTGCGGAGACGTCAGAATAAGGGACAAGACACTCCCTAGGTGAGGGCCATGGAGCTGCCATACAGATGCAGCTGTGCACTCACACAGTGGCGTTAAATACACTCAGAGATCGACTTCTGTTATTATTGAAAGAGACTCCGGTGCCTTGTGTTTTTTTTTTTTAAAGAAGTTACTACTGAAAGATAAAAATAGATACCCAAATTATTCTGGACAACATGTGTCCGAGTCTTTTTCAGATTGGTGCAGCAGCAGTTAGATTACAGGAAACAGTCACTTTTGTTAAAAGTTGATAAATGTGTTACATTTAACATTTTACTGCTCTACAAAGGCAAATACAGTACATATTTGGTCAAAACTGACCCGAGTCAGATTTTCTGATGTACTGTTTGAAAATCATTATGCCACAGAAATGTGTCAATTCAGTGACAACAGCTTTTTAAATGTGCAGTAACTACAAAACACATGCTAGAATCCACTGTGGCAACTAACTGCGGGGACAGCCAGCTAGGTCGCTAAAGCAAGAAAGCTACATCAAGTGAAAGCTAGCTGGTGAGATAGCCACAGGCTAGCATTAGCTACAACTAAAGCTACTCATTAGACCGACTACTTATTTATTTTGCCCTAGCAATTATCTGTAATTGAAAAATGATCATTTTAATGAACTGACATCTTCACAGTTCAGTTTGTTATGCCAAATTACTACTGTAAATGCAGCGGTGGCTAAATCCAAACCGGATCGAGAACAACAAGTAGCTAAACTCCCCCTAAAGCTAACTAGCTTCGCACAGTAGCATTAACTACCATGTCAGCTGGTGACTCTAGAGGAATCCATATGACTCAGTGTGGTGAGAGTATTCCATTGTAAATGAATTCATTATATAGATTTCAGTATAAATATTAACAGCAGTTGGGCAGGCAGACACCTAGCAAAACAGAGATACATTTATACATTTAATTCCTATTTGCTGTGAACTGTAAAAAATCGACATAACCTTTATTTTACTACTTGAAATGGACAAGAGCTGAAAGAATATAAGTTGTTGGTAGATACTGTGTTTTCCCCTCACATTAGCCAAAGTTTAGAGTGCAGTATCTGTACTTTTTGGCTCTATTGTGATTTCTTTGGGTAAAATAATCAGCCTAAACAGGCTAAAATGTATATGAGTACATGTATATATAAAATGAAGTCATTGCAACTTTTTTATCTGTTAGGCCTACACAGTGTGCCGCCCCTGTAGTTACTGGCTTTGTAGGGCAGAGGAGCAAAAGTCTAAATAAAAAAAAAAACAATTCTTCAATTAAACTCACAACACGTTCTGTGTAGAAAAATCAGCCCAGATATCTGTCAAATGCACTGTTACGTGTGCCAAATACATTCAATGACTGAGACCATAAAGCGCTGGCGTACTCAAACCCATACTCGTACCCATGGCGTTCTGCTGAGTAAAAGCGTCTTCATGTTTGAAGGAGTGGTTGGAGAACTGCGAACTGTGGTGTGTAGGAGTGTGACCGTAATTACCGGCTCCATCGAAGGCAACCGTGCCGTAACCTGCAACACAGAAATAAAAAGCAGTAAATACACAAAGTCACAGCACATTCGAGTGCGTTGGAAATGAATCCCTCATTACCTCCTTAACACTGGAATCAAAGCTTACTTTTGTCATTTTCTAATTTGATCACCAGCTACTATGATATGATGCCGGTGTTTTATTTCATTTCCCCCCTAATTTAAAAGGCCGTGGAATCACTGAATACAACCATTAAAAATAGTTCAAGACGGATAAAATGCAATTTGTGTCTATAATCTTGTGAACAGTGTAATACCTGTATTCTTTTTTTTAATTAATGTAATTACTTTATAATCTGCCTTTTAGAACAAATGTTTAATACATAGTCAAGAATTAAAAAATGACAAATTGTTTTACAGTAAAAAAAAATTAAAATTCTGCTAATCAGAGAGCAGAAAATGTGAGTTGTGATTTTGATCAGGTCAAAGAGTCATGATAAAGTTTCTCTGGCTCGTACAGGTTATGGAGTAAATCCTCTGGGATTTTGGATGTTTTGGAGCCATTTTGAAGGATTCATTAACTATCAAACTAGGACCTAAATTACCTGACAACCTTTAAATAGTTGTTTAAAGATTATTTCTTTAAACCAGGGCTCATAAATATGTACCCCAACAATGCCCACCCAGCACACACATGTTCTCACACACACACACACACACACACACACACACACAGAGAGAGTTGTTGTTCGGAGGAGACTAGATCTGTGTCTGACATCGCAGACCAGGCCTGACTCATGACTTAGACTGACCTAAAGGGCACAGCACACTCCCATAAATCACCCACATGCACGGACACGGACACGGACACACACACACACACACACACACACACAATCTCTCACTCTCACATACATGCTTCATTAATTAAAATGCAGCACTTTCACTCACTTCACTCGGAGGATCATTGGGCGAGAGAAGAGAAAAAAAAACCTCATTAAACATCTCCATTTATCTTCTACTCACCCCTGTCTGACTGCTCTGTGTGTGTGTGTGTGTGTGTAGGGTGATACTTTTATTGCCTTGAAGTCCAGCACTGAGCTGACAAGCGATGAGGTCAATTTGTATTCAAATAGAAAACCCAAAGTCTGGAAATACCCCAAGACTTCTTTTTTTTTTTTTTTTTTTCCCCCCCGAGTCACAAACTGAAATTAAAAGTCGTTTAAATGCCCCAGAGATTTACTTTTTTTTTTTGGAAATCTACAGCAAATTCTCTCACAACTTACATTCCCTCATATGTATTTTATTTTTCATCCTGCCAATCTATTCATGTTCCTGTAGGGATATACTTATCAAGCTGTCTTTCTCAGCTTCAAAGACTATTTGCTTATGTCTTTAGGTCCATTTCCAGCACTATCCTTAAACACGAGCAGTACTGATGTTGGCAGGTCATCATGTCTCGCTACTGTAACAGTTTGCTGATTAAACGTGCACACCGGTAAAAGCTATTTAAACTCTTCAAACAATTTACACATGAAACACCTCCCAGCTGATGATTTGTATCCATGATTCTTTTCTTTTCTGCTCCAGTGAAGTGACCAAAAAATGTTTTAATAGAATGGGCAGGCCTTTCTGAACAAGCCTGCGGTGAAATGTGAAACAGTGACGGTTTTAGAAATATTAAGCAAAACAAATGCACCGCTCTGAAATGAAAATGAACTCCCTCCTGGAGGGAGCGATAGTCTCTGTGACCCCGGTCTGCTATCAGCTCCACTGTGTGACCCAGGTCCTGCTGTTAGCTTGTTTGTCTGTGCTCGTCCAGCCACAGCGGGGAGCAGATAAAACCAGGTTAGAGGTCAAGCTCAGCTCTTTGATTATAATGTTATTCCTAAATGATCTGCTTGATAAGCATGTTATTACTAATTAATCTGCTGGGAAACCACTAAGAGATTCATTATCCTGCATGGAAAAGACCAGGGATTAGGTGAAACACTGAATAAAAGCCCTGCAGATCAGGAGTTTAAACATGCAAGTGTGCTTCATGTTTTACGACACATTGTACTCAACGCAATGTGCATTTGGATCCCATTATTGCCCTCTGACACATTTCCTCGCTGGGTTTCATTTGACTGTGCATCACATGTTCTTTGGCAAAGCCTAAAAATACTTTTTAAACAGAAAAGTGGAATCCAATGATTTTAGTGTCTACTGTGATGTTGCCGATACACTAATAATGATTTCAATAAAACAAAGAGCTATGTGAGTTTAATTTAATTAAACCCAATGATCTCAATTCGTTTCAGCAGAACTGAACAACAAACTATTTCAGACGTTCAGTACGAGATAAAACCAACTTTTTGAGGATTTTCACAGAAACAATAGGGTTTTTTTTCCAGCAGGTATTTTCCTAAATAAAATGCTCTTGTTCTTGGTAACTACGTTTCTGGTGAGTTTCTTAGATTGAAACTATAGCTGTGTTATACGAATGTGGAAAACTCTGAAGTGTGAGAAATGCCAGACTCTGATAGCCCAAATGCAAAATGAGGGAACAGCGAGCGATCCCTCAACATCCGTAGTTCTTTTCCTTTTTATTACAACTGGACAGAAACAATGCTTGAATGTTTTCTTGCGTGTCATACATCACCTCATTCATGAATTTTATTTATTTACTTGAATGTTGCTGGGGTTTGTTTTTTTTTAAATCAGTCATAGTAAAAATAGCGGAAGAAGAGAAGAGTTTTATACCCAAACTTTGGATTTCCATAAGAGGACAAATTTTAGATACGTTTCTTTTTTCCCCATTAGTGTTCGGATAGTTAGAAGCCTTAGTACTTTAATCAACTATTGTTTAGTGTTCAGCAGCTTGAACACAGGCAGCTTGATCAAAAATAAACCTATTAGACTTCCTGTTTGTTTAGAATGAACGTTCCCCCCCTCGATCATGAAGGAAGAGTTTCATATGAAGTCCTGAACCTGGAATTATTAGGAGAAATGTGGGAGTGCACATCACATTTTTAAACTCTATACTGTCAAAACTCTTGTTTAAATATTTAACCCCAAAACATTGATTTCAAAAGCAAATAGACTACATGAATAAAAAATAACGCAGATCATAAATGTGTCACGTACGACCTTTTCATCAATGAAAAATTAGCAAGATAAATGCTCTGAGTTATGAACCTCATGAAGCATCACAGTGACTAACTAAGTGAGTCAGTTTAGGGTCAAAACAAGTTCAGGAATATGACCTCTGTACAGTTGTTTAGCTTTTTTTTCTCTCAGCTCGGACTCAACTGGCTTTTTAATGGGCCATTTACACAAACAACACTAAACTACCAGCATGGATAGCTCTGGCTTAAAAATGAATCCCTAAATACTGAAGTCAATCCTTAGTATGTGATGCTTGGACTTACACTTTACCTTCTAAGAAACCAACGAGAACCATCGGTTTTCTGTGTGTATAAGCTGCATCGCCTTTCTTTGTAGGCGTGCAGGGGTTTCTCTGATTTTTTAACGGCCCCTGTATGTGCTTTTAAATAGTTACTCCTAGGTTATCCCATACTCAGCGACGCAGTGCGAAATTAAGGTGAACTAAGGCCTCCAGGCCGCGAAGGCAACGCGTGCCAATTTACACCACGTAAAACAATGTTTCATTTAGCTTAAAGAGGTGTAATGCTACAGACAAACCTGTATGTGACCCAGGTACTCTGGATTATCATGCTTCAGATTTACATCAGGAGGGTGAAACGGGTAACTTTTGTGTTTGACTGACTTGCTGACACACACACACACACACACACACACACACACACACACACACACACACACACACTGGTCCTCCTCCTCCAGCCCTACCTGTCTGGTTGCGGGCTGCCTGCTGTGTGTCCATGCAGTTGGTCAGGTACGGTGGGTTGCTGAACATCCTGCTTGGGGCCTGGTGGTGGTGCGGGGCCGCCACAGACGGCGGTTGGCTGGAAGGCGGAGGCGGAGGAGGGGGCGCCCCGAATGCCGCCCCGTACCTGCAGGCCCCGGTCCCCGTGAACTGCCCAGAGAAGTGGACGGTGAAGGCGCTGAGGCCGCAGTGAGGGTCTGTGTCGAGGTGGTGGGGGTCGCTGGCGGCCCCCCAGCTGGGCTCCTGCTTGATGAAGGAGTGGGGTCCCAGGGAGGTGTGGGGGGCGGCCAGGGAGGAGTAAGGGGAGGCGGCGGTGTGGAAGTCCAGGACGGGAGCCCACTGAGGGGCCGTGCTGACGGGCAGGGCCGGGCAGCCGGGGCTGGGGCACGCCGGGAGCGGGGGCAGCAGGGAGTTCAGGTCACGTACGTCTGAACCCATTGTGGTCCAGGGGAGAAAACTAGGACAAAGGTAGGCTATTTTTAAGTTTGATCTGTCACCCTGTACCTTTCTACCTGCCTGCCTCCCTGCCTGCGTGTCTGACACAAACCCAAATCCGCCACCACGAGCTAGATCCTAGAGAGTCTTTCACTCACTATAAAAACTGCTTCTTCTCTTTCTCACGTCTTCTCTGGTTCGGCTTTTGCCCATCGGTTGTTTACGAAACCACACAGCTGCTGTGGAAACTCCTTAAGTCCAGCAGAAGTTCATGGCGACACAGCCAAGTCACAGCAGTCAACCTTCGTGAGCAGCCGCACCAGGAGAAGAGCTCAAGAAAGATTCTGCACGGCGGTCAGCTGCGATCTCCACTTGTTTCCCTCCAAAACAGCAGTAAAAGAGTGCTTGGCCCGGAGAGATGGAGTCCATTCAAGGAGGAGAGACGTTTCTGCTCAGAGCTTTCTCAGTGAATGGAGAAAGAGGAGTGGAGGAGTGAAGAGGAGTAGCCCTCTTTTTCCCTCCACGCTCAGCCTGTCTGTGTGTGTGTGTGTGTGTGTGTGTGTGTGTGTGTCTGAGGAGGGTAGGAGGTGGAGTCGGGAGGTGATGAGGGACAGAAGCCCTCTGACTTTCATTCATTTACTGTAAGCTGAACAGTGTACACACACAAACATTTTCAGGAAAATAATGTCCAATTCGGACCTCAGCAACTAAAACAAAAACAACAATTCCTTGTAATTCTTTTCATTTTGGCTGATATAGAAAAAAAGCCCATCATCATGTCATTTTCTCTCAGCTTATTGAGAGAAAAAAATCCCACGAAACCACTCTGTTGTTTCATAAGGTTATAGAGCTATAAATCTAAGGCTACTTTATTGCTGAGATGCCAATGTGCTAGATATTTTTCAGCTAGTCTTTTTTTTTTTTTTTTTTTTTAATT
>CM022474.1:26113899-26164166 GCA_011952105.1 Coreoperca whiteheadi
GTTGGTTTGCTTTTTTTCTATATTTTTTTCTGTAAGTGTTTTTTTTTTTTTTTTTTTTTTTTCTTTTAATTCCCGGCTTATTATTTTGAATCAAGAACTATCACATAAGCTATTTCAAGACATTTGTAATCGAAAAAAAAAAAAAGAAATCTAGGAAACTTCCTGTGATAGCCTAGTGCTTAAACCCAAAAAATCACCTGGACAGAAACACAGGGGGAAAGGGTAGAAAAAATGGATACATGATTCAATGATTTAAATTGTTGTCAAATGACTTGCGGCCGGCGGGACGACGCGTCTGTCGGGTTCAGGCTTCAAGGCCTATTCGTTTCTGAGTTTATTTAGCCTAGGCCTATTTATTTTTGATCCGTGTTTGAATTTGACTAAATGTAGATTTTGGTCGAGTAGAGGTGGTAGATTTGCCTTTACAAAAGGTCGGGTATCCCGACACGTTATTCGTTTATACAAATATGCTTTGTGATGGCCTGAAAACTAACGAAAAGGCCGCGGACACTGTTGTAAAGTAAACGTGGAGGCGGACCGAAATGGTTGCAATTATGCAATTATGTAATCAATTGTTTCTCACTTCTGCACAGTAAAAAAAAAAAAAAGGAGTGCATTGGTGTATTTATTTTTAACACCAGGCCTAGATATTAATATCAACTAAACTATTAATTATTAATCGTATTATTCTACAGACGCGTTCAACTCCAAGCCTTCCTGACGCGGCCGGTTTTCCCTCTCTGCTCATTGCCTACTTGCGATGATAAATGTCCACACGTCCGTGTGTGCGTGTGTGTGTGTGTCGGAGCGATAACGGCTCATTTAACGCGAACGTCATCTTTTACCCGCGGGGTTGAAGCGCACAAGAAGGAAAAAAAGGAAAAACAACAAAAACAAGTCAAACACGCAGACGGACTTTAACCTCCAGTTCATCTTCCAAATAACCGGCACCGATGAAGGCACAAACTTGAAGGTGTCGCTGGGCTCCTCCCCCTCCGCGTCAGGTGCGCGCGCTGTGGAAATGGTCCGCGGCTGTTGGGCGCCCAAACTGAGCAACTTGCGCCAATAACGATGGAAAAGTCAAGCTGAAGATGTGAGCCGCGTTACTGTCGCCGCATCAACTCGTTCTGTAAGACCTTTGCTCGTGGCTTCTGCCAACAATTTAGGCCAGCGAGCCTTTAAAGAATCAACAGCAACTTCATTCTGCCCTCACGTTAGATACGTGAACACACCTGGAATGTTGCCGATTCGGAGTTGTCGTGTTGAACCCCGCAGTCACCACAGAGCGCGACCCTTCCTCGCCTCCCTCCTGGAGCATCGCTTGCTGTTCCCGCCGTCCATCACGTTTCGGGCTTGTTTCTGACCCCGCAGCCACCACGCAATGATGAGAAGACCACACTCTTCAAATCGATTTTTCTTGGTAAAACACTACATTCTGAATCGGCCTTTATTTGTTTTGTTTTTTCTTATGTCCAAAAGCGGCTCAAAATTAATGTCTTATGATTACACTGGCCAACTCATGCTGTGAATGCCATGAGATATTATTCACTTTTTCTATAATTTAGTTGTTTTATTTTTTTTATATATAATTTTAATGAGTCACCACAGTCTTCATTGTTAAACAAGAACTATGATGGAGTTCAGGTTTTAACACCAACCTGCTCAGGGACATCAGATGAAAATTAGCCACTTGGCTTAAACTGACTCACTCACATCATATTGATATGGATGAATGGGCTGTGTATTGTCCCTCATAAATAATGTCCAAATGAACGAGACCTAGAGCAGAGAACCGGCTGTGCCGTGTCTACATTTTGAAATGTTTTGAGTGTAATTGACAGGCCTGATAAGCTGGATTTGTTTCTTAATTAAAGGTTACTGTGACACAGCAGTCTGTAGTCTGTAGCTTGAGAAGAGCCAGCCCCTTGGTAAGGAAAACAACGATGTAATGTTTCCTGATGTCAAGGGACATTTCGAAGCGGAGATTTTGGTTCCCTGCTCCCTGCCATCTTTGTCACTTATTGCAGCCAGAACATCCACATTTGGGAAAGGGGGGGGGGTTGCCTGAGTGGAGCTGACTTGGAGCAAGTGGCAGCCACCACTCCACTGTGATAGTCTGCGACACCTGTCAGTCATGGCAATCAGGTCCGCAAACATGCTTTACTTTAAGCCTTTATCATCTCCTTAATAAACAACCATTAAAACAACAACAAAGAAACAAGACAAACATCAGAAGGGAAATTAGCTTTTGAGGCCCAAAACTCTTGTGGGAAATTGTACCAACTTTAAAATGTTAGAGAGACTTTGAGGATCTGACCCACTGACTTCAATACAGTCTGACATTTTCAATTTGTGGAAACGCTGTAGATTTGGAAGTTGAAATATTGCAAAAGAGTTTGTACTCTTGGCTGAGATGGAGAAATCATTGTATCAACAAAAAGAAAATACAACAAAGTGCAAGGGAAACAGACTTAGCAAATAAATCATTAACGTCATTTAAGTCCATAAAAAAATGGTGGCAAACGAAAACATCAGATAGATGTGGAGTAAAGTATTCCTCAAATGAAAACATGAAACAAACATAAATGCCATATTGCCATCGTTTTTCTACATAGCTTTTAATAACATCATGTCACTGGGTCCTCTTCTTCTGCAATGGCTTCACAACACCTGACTGTAGAATTAAGTAGGTAAGTTAAGCCTATATTTGTCCTGCAGTGGGGAAATTGCATTTAGCAACTTGGCACCACCAACTGTTTGTCTCAATGCACTCAACTCCTAAAATTCACATGACCGTAGTCGGCACAAACATGCATTCATTTGCATTTTCGTTTGTAGATGTTGTGGAAATTCTGTTCCTATCGACGTTACGTTTCAGTAGAAACTTGGGTTTTCTTGGAGTCAATAAGGTGCAGCTTACACTGCACGTCTCGCTCAGACCAAAAGCAATATTTTAAAAACTATTTATTTTCTACATTATCTACGCCTGGCAACTACAGTATGGTTAAGCTTAGGGAAAGATCATGTACAAACAATCAGCTGGTGGACTATGATGGGACAGGAACTCTGACATCCACGCCCATACTTTCCGTGTCATTACAGTAAATAAAGGGCACACGTCTCCCCGCGCTGCCGCTGGAAGTTGACCATGAACGTAAAACTTGCACTGAGAAATCATCCATTTTTAAATGTTCTTATTTGGGATAGTGGGCCGAACTGCTAGCTAATAACAACTCAGTGTCCGTTTCACCAGGTAGCATCTTCAGCTTGTCAACAACCTAATACTATCCAAATCTAATAATAACAATCAGCTGGCTAGCCCTTATAGGTTGAATGACTGCGGATGCGAACAGAGCGTGTTGTTGCTTTAGAGAAGTCCATGTGAACTGGGAGAGTTTGTAACCAAACTGAAAAGAATCACATTATTGTTTTCTGACCTTTGCCTTCTATCAGTTTCTGTGTCAAGATCTTCCTCTCATACATACTTTGTGTGTGTGTGTGTTGTCCTTGAGCAATGTCACTGCTTCTGATCAAAGACTGTGTAGGCCTATTTAAGGTTATCTCTCTCTGACCGATGCCCCTGGTTATACCAGCTGTCTTGTGGCCATGGCAACCACACACACACACACACACACACACACACACACACACACACACACACAGAGAGACACACACAGTACTAGACACCATTCTCAGTAACTTTTGCTTTTGGGGAGGTTATTTTAACAACCGTCTACAGACCCTAAATGATTTCCTTGTCATCTTGTAAAAGCGATCGGATTTGGAAAACAAACACAAGAAAAGCTCAACGCAAAAGAACTGGCCTGAGATGGAAACCCAGTCCATAAAGCCACTGGGACAGATGCGTCAAACAGCTGGACACAGTTAGTCTTAAGCATTATTAACTGAAACCTTCTCAAACAAGTCCTCCAACTTGAACATGATGTCTTGATTTTGGGACCCATTTGCATTTTCCTGAGCCTGTGTGCTTCCCATTCAAGACAAATGGATGCTCAGCGGGCCAAAGACGCTGGCAAACTCCCACTGGTGGACACAAACACACATACACTGTCTGAAGCATTACAGTATCACAGTTAAAGTGGGTTTTCCCCCTCTTGACGGAAGTGTCCACTCAGCGCTTTTCTTCCCATCATGCTCTTCCCCTGGAACCAATTACAGCACTGACATGTCTCAATTTGTTTTACACCCTGGCTCTGTACGTCAGAGGAAGCAGGGCAGGTACAGTTTGACGGCAGCAGTGTGTGTTGTGTTTCTACTGCTTGTGCATGGGTTAAATGCGTGGGCATTTACTCTATGTGTGCATGCATGCAAGTGTGAGTTTGGGTGTATCTGTGTTAAACCGATGAGCAGAGATAGATGGTGACTTCACCATCTGGAAATCTAGTCTGGCTCTCTCGGCACAAAGAACTGCTGACCCATGATTCAACTCTTCAACTCCGCAAGGAACGGGGGTCGGGGGGGGGGGGTTGTAGAGGCAGGAGGAGCGCTGTGTTAAAAGTGCTTGTCATGAGGAGAAGAATCAGTGTGTCAGACTACTTTGTTCAGCCATTAACAAGGGTTCTGGAAATAAGAGTACATGTGCACATAGGCATAAACACATAAACACACACACACACACACACACACAGTCTGCTTGCTGTTTTACTCGTGCGTATGACTTATGTTGTTTCCTTCAGAGCCAGATTAGTGGCTGACATGTAGGGAATAAAATGGATGTGGTGGTAATGAAGTGTGAGCTTATATGACGGACACACTAGTCACTCTGCACAATACACTGTATAAAAGATGCAAATAGATGTCAAATGTGCTCACGTAGCAGGTAAATGCAGCATTTTGCTCCGCGGCTGAGCGTTTGGGAGGAAATGCTGACCAACACAACTCAGTGGATAAAATCCTTCAGTTTGAATGATAAGGCGGATGACTTACCTTCCTTTAGGCTTGTAAGCCTACTAGCCGACAAGCATTGTCAGCACATAACAAGTCATCATCTGACATTTTCTGGAAATTTAAACTAATAAGCCACACCTTTTTCATTCTCACGATTATCCATTTTGCTTCTATTTATCACCGACTGACATCATACCATACGTCAGCGATTCAACCTAAAGCCAGAGCATTAAAGCTTTTTAAAAGTGCGACTCTTGCTCGGTTAAACAGGAAGTGGCATGTTTGTAGTGTGTTGGTAATAATGCTACATTATTTTGTGGTCAGACATGGGAAGTGAAATGTGGTAGTGCGGGGAACAACAGGGATGTACAGCATGTGGTTGAGTGTTCGGCTGCTAAGCGCACCAAAATGGTGTAACCACTGTTACTGTGTCAGTATGCCAATTACTTTAAAGCTGCACTGAGTAATATTTTTATATCAACAACGGATCAAATGACTGCGTGTAATGTGAAAGGCGTTGCCAGTGGTGACGAACCCACTGATAATTATCATTGGACTCTGCACTTCCCCTCAGCCATGAAGCTATGTTGATCTGTTCTCACAGCACGAGTATCGGTTTGGGAAAACATGCAACACCCTAGCTAACAGGGTGTAAAGGGCAGTTACATTTTTTATTTTTACTTCTTGCAAGAAGGGAACTCCAAGTCGAGGCTTACAGCCAAACGCAGCATAAACTGAAGAACTGGACATTTAGCATTAGCAACAATGGACCTTTTGCATTATGACGTCATAGCAGGAAAACCACAGGTGTAACTAATAAATGGCACGCTTATTGAGATGGAATGGAGCCATCGTTTTTGTTTTTTCAGCGGGAAAATAAAGAGAATCATTCAGTAACTTGTTCAAACAAAATAGTGTTAGTTCAACCAAATCCAAAGCCCAAGATGCTACTGTACGTATTTTTATGTGCACTTTATAAAACATGGGCGAAGGCTGGTCTATCCCATACAAAACACACCGTGTACCCTTGGTAGCACATAATGTCCTCACAATCTAACAGTCCTTTCAGCTTCAGCGGGGTTGACTGTTGAACACAGCCGTGTTTGTGTCTTTTGTTCTGTGTTTTGCTGATAAATGTACACTGATCCATCATGATAAGCCCTGTGATCTCTGATAGGACCCAGGCTGAGAAATAAGCCAGCAGCACCAAGAAGGACAGCCACATGGACACGTTGGAGTCAGTCTGCTGCTCCTCTCCCCCTCCTCTTTTTCTTTCCTGCCTTTTCTTATTTGTTCCTCAGGAACACATAAACACGGATACATACATTAAGAAAGGCAATCGCACACCCTTCCACTCTCCATATTAGCATGCCTTCTGTCCCAGAGGAGCACTCTGGCATCGGACCAGTCAACCAATCTGGTTCAAAGATTGATGGCCCCCACAGCCACTGGAACACATTCCTTCTCAATGAACAACAAATTATCTTCAAATGAAAACTCGACTACCTTACCCCCAGTGCTTTCTCTAGAAACACAGAAATCCCAGTGACCCGGGAAATATTTGGTTTTTCCATATACGCAGCGGGCTCACGTTAAGGTGGAGCGTCTTTAAATGAAGGACCACATCACTGTCACTAGGCGTCTTGTCTGTTTTTTCCATTTTTCCCTCTAATTCCACGCATACAGACTGAAACAAAGATTTCTTAAACAAGTTTAACCATAAAATAACAATAGAAGGGTTTATTATTATTATTAGAAGGGCTATTGTACAGGTAGAATGTGCCTTTGAAACACTGTATGTCTTTTAATGAATTTCTTGAAATACATTAGATAATTATAGCTTTTCCAACAAAATTACGTAGCATGCTGGAACTATTTTTACTTACACTTTATAATATTGTACATCATATACTCTACTGTGAGATTTAAGTAAGTTCTAATGTGAGAAGATGCATTAACTAATGATCCAATTATTTTGATGCATGGGTCGGGGTCTGAGCTTGGGGTTTTTGTCTGCAAACATGTACCTTCTATTTGTGTGTGTGTGTGTGTGTGTGTGTGTGTGTGTGCGTGTGTGAAGCCCTCTTTTGTTTCAGCAGGTTGTGTCTGGATCAGTTGTGCCCCAGAAGGTTCTCTTCTCTCCTTACAAACAGGCTGTGTGTGTGTGTGTGTGTGTGTGTGTGTGTGTGTGTGTGTGTGTGTGTCCATCCTGGATCCTCCCATCTGAGCTATTTACTGATATGAAGGAGGAAGGATGAGCTCTTCGACATACCGCTGGCTAACGATATCGCAACAAAGAAATCACTTTACTGTATTATTTTGTTTTGGTCAAACTTCCTTGAAAATGGTGCCATTTTTGGACAATCATATCGCTAAAACACAAAATAAAATAAAAAATGACAGAGAGACGAAAAGAGATAGTATGAGGGTTAGACAGAAGTTCCTCTTGGTCTAATGCTTTGTTGTACAATTTCTAGTTTAGTTGCGCTCGTCCTCGTGCTTTGCTGTTGCTCTCGGCCATATTGCACCGCAGACCTTGAGCTGAACAATGGAGAAAAACTGCTCGTCTCTCAAAGACACACCCACAGTAACCTCCACAAACCCCTACTGTAGCATTGCACAATGAGCATTTGAATATGGGAAGATATAGTAACAGCAGCATACAGCCGGTTACAACACCAAAGAGAGTCCAACAGACGGGATATTTGTTTAATGTTTTGGTCCTCAGAGGAAAGAGAGCAATTTAATGTAAAGAAAAAGAACAAAAAGCTCTTTACAGTCAGAATCCAAAGTTGGTATGAACCTTTTTTAATCTTTCAGACATTTTCTTTGGTGGGGAACTGGATTTCCTTGAGATGTTTCTGTAAACACCAACCACCTTCCAATTAACATAAAAGGGGGCACTTCGGGTTTGGTCTTAGTCAGAGGATACGGGACTTCATCCAAAAGAAAGGGAGATTTCATACTACCAGCTGAAGAATCAGTTCTAAAGACAAACACAATAACCATGAACCAACTACAAACACAAATATGAGAGAAAAAATTGTTACGGTATGAAACAACTCTCGGCTGCTGGAATTGAGTGGGATGAATCATTAATACGTTTACTCTCCATTTTGCACCTTCTTCAATTGTGGTTATAACGTAATATGAATTAATATCACACCTGAAGCTAGGATAAAACCAATGCTACACATGGTGTCATTTGCAAAAAGCTGAAGAAATTATAATTCATAGAATGTATCCACCCTGTAAAAGCGTTGTCAACAAGTCTCAACATGCTCTTCTTCTACACCGGCAATAGCTGATTTTTTTTGGTCTACTTTGGGGTTAACACAACATTGACATATCATCACAAGTTGAAAACGGGTTAGCAAACAATTGCGTATTTACACATCCAACACCTATGGAGCAACATTAGTATGCATTTAGAGTCATATTTCTGCCAACCTGATGAATACAAGTCTAATGTTCACGCTCCTTTTAGCTCTGGTTTGGTCTCCACCAACTTTTCGCAGAGAGACTTGGCTCTTAAGTTGCTAAATAGTCCGCTGGCCGACACGGGCAATGCTTTTAAGAAAACGTGCAAATAGACAAAACAAGCAAATAAAAAAAAACATCTTAGAGGACACTAAAAAGGTTTGGGACTCGTGATGCTCCGTCATTGCTTTTCTGTTATTTAGTTTTGTGCTGTTTGTCCCCTTTGCACGCGCGCAGTCTGCCTGCACATAAACAGCGTTTCCTACAGTCGGCAAGGTTTCCTGCGTTAAACCCACCGGTGAACTTTCGCCCTCACATAGAGTATAAGCATGGGAGTTTATGCATTTGTCCTGTGATGCACGATGCTGCTCCAAGCAGCTTCATTAGTGATTTAATACCTGTAAGATCATTTGGGGATGTCTTTCCAAACATAGCCTGTCAACTTTTGGTGAACCAGTTCTATTTGTGACCTCTGTAGCCTTTTCCTTCGGGATATTTCTGGTCTAATGATGCTTATATGATTATCAGGCAGGCTACAGGTCACCTGTCACCACTGGTGGTAGGATAGTAAAGGTTATAGGTTAAATATCGGTCATAAACACTGCATCTCCTCACAAATCATTAAAATTACTGATACGCCACTTTTCTGCTCTGCAAGTTCTTACGAGGCACATGCAGCGGTCACTTTCAGCGCATGCCCAGAGTAGAGCAGGAGCCGATGTCAGAAACCCACAACACGAACATGAACGGATGATACGCGAGTCACAAACCGTGGCAACAGACTTGACAACAAGCGTGTCCAAGCCGTGTTCAGCATTTTTTTTGTCCTCTGTAAACACCTCCATTGTTGTTTTGTGCTTTTGCAGCTCGTTTCTGTATAGTGTGTTTTCTAAAGGCTGCGCATGTGTTGTCAAATCAACAAAGATGGTTTTTTAAAATTTGCTTGTGTTTTACCTATTAGCATGTGTTTTCTTGAGTTGTAGTGCGTTTGCTCTTGTCGGCCACAGTAAAAAGAGGCCTTTTTCACCGCAGACATTTTGACCTGTCATTGCACCGGTGTTACTAAATACATTAATGACGGCTCAATTCTATTCAAGTATCCCAGTAAGCCAGGATTTATAACTTTAGCCATCAGTAATTGGACTATTTACATATCTGCTTTTCCCATTTAGTTAGCCAGTTGCTAACTTTATCTGTCTGTCATTTAGTGTTGGGCGGGTAGTGTACATTGGGGTTTAACGGAGCTTTATTTTGCTGAAAACAGCTGCCTGTTGCTGCTGGAAACAAGGTTGGTGAGAGCGGTGAGACTGAATCAAAACAGTAAAGTTGCAGGTCATGAAACCAAAATAATGAGCTGAACGATGTTAAAACGCTTTGTAAAGCTGAGTGGAACTGCAGAGTTGAGTGATATTTCTCTGTGGGTTTGTCACTTCGAGCAAATCCTTTCATATTGCATTATATGAAAATATTGATTATGGCAGCTTTAAAGCACAGTCATGAGACTTACTAAACCGTTCCTGTTGCAAATAACATACTTTGCAGTACGTATTATTATTTATTTGTAAATTTAGCTTTAGCGTCATTTTCCATTGGGTGGCATTTCCTCATGAATATGATCTTAGCCAATGTAATGGAATAATGAATATCCTCCCACAAAAGACAGCAAATAACTCAGTATAAATGTACACAAGAGAAATTTCCTGTTCTTCTTGTGGAAATGTTGATTTCCAAGAATAAAACGAGCAGGCTTTACAGATGTTTTTGTCAAGGCAGATGTGAAAGAGAGGACAGAGGGAGAGGTAGAAATATATAGAGACAGTCAAACACACACACACACACATAGATGTTGGCTTGCTATCAGCTTTAGCAGGCTGCGTGAAGTAAGTTATGTTCTGGCTGTTGCAGACAATTCTTCAAAGATACTATCTCTGTCTCCGAGCGGACAGCTGAAGGAAGAACTTCTAAATCAGTATGTATATATATTTTCAGAGTTGAATACTGGAGCAACAAATCACAGCTCTCTCCCTAATATCCAGCCAAAACCACCGGCACACTCTGAAGCTGCAGACGTCTGAAAATAGATCCAAACATTTGACCCACTTGAGATGCCTTTGATTTAACTAAACAGACACTTGAAATTGCCTGATGCTAAAACAGCCTGAAAAGAACTCGTGATTCATCAGTTGCTTGTAAAATATGTTGTTAACTACGGCCTTGTGTTGGTCATCATCATACCATCTATCAATTAAAACAAGAATGTAGCCTGCAGAGACCTTATCCTCATGTAACTTACGTCTGTTTTCGCTCCATGTATACTATCAATCTGCATGAGAATATTTAGCCGAGCCTTTAAACTGTGGGGAAACATGTGCTGGTGCTGTTTGGCCTTTGCACACGTCATGCTCAGAGGAAGTGCAGATATTGGGATGGAAAAAAATACAAAACAGACTTCATATAAACACACAAAACCAGAATTGACTCTTGTCTGATAAGGATAGTCTACTGGTAAAACAACGGCTATAAATAGGAGGAATAAACAGACGAAGGTGAATAGGCACTGGTAGCTTATGTCTGCGCCCTAAACCAAATAACAGAGCAACTAAAAGAAAGAAAGAAAGAAAGAAAAAGCTGAAATCTAATCCAACCAGCTCTAAGCCATGCCAATTTGTCGGGCTCTTGTAAGCACAGAGTATCAGAAATAGTAAAGATAAGAGACTCAAGACAAAAGCGAAATGCAACACAGTGTGAACAGTGAAAGTTAGCCAGTCAAGGCTGCAGCAGGTTCTGGCTGGGTGGTGATGGACGCTGTTTTGATGTTGTGCTACAGGCTGCACGGACTGTCATAGTGACCTACCTCAGATTCACATACACACATTCACATTGGAAATAGGACGCTCTGATGAGGATATGGTGCGAAATAAGTTCCAGTTATGAGCCCGACAACCACAATATAAACAGAAAATAATTATATGCCCAACACTGAAAAATGAAAATGGACATTAATAATGATACACATATTGATAATATTAATGAAACAGTGATAGAATAACAGTAATAATATCTATATACAACAACGCAATAGAGCAACAAAGGATCGTCGCAAATCATAGGTACTTAAATACCTCTCTCTCTTCACCTCTGTCCTCCTCTCCATCCGTATGCGTTCTCATCCCATAAATGCATGTCACTAACTTGACTTCTTCCCTCTCCCGGAGTTTTGTGCTTTGTCGTGCGTCTCTTCTTTTTTAGTGTCACTTTCAGCAGGTATTTCAGCGTCCGGAGATGTATCTGGATCGGTGACTATGGCGACCTGCTGGGGCAGTGCTGCTGTGTCTATGGTGCAGGGGACGAGTGGCTCGGGTCCTGCTCGTTGGGCTCCACCTGGACCTGCTCGGTTGTCCGTCTGGACCCATCATCTTCCCTTATATTTTACCACCTAAACATTTCTAACATAATCATATATATATATATATACACAACAATTTTGCCATCATGGCTGTATATGTTATAGTTTTGATGCTATGAATCTATTCTGTACTTACGACATCTATTGCATGTCTGTCCGTCCTGGGAGAGGGATCCCTCCTCTGTTGCTCTTCCTAAGGTTTCTATCATTTATTCCCTGTTAAAAGGGTTTTTTTGAGTAGTTTTTCCTCAATCGAATCGAGGGTCTAAGGACAGAGAGTGTCGTATGTTACAGATTGTGAAGCCCTTTGAGGCAAATGTGATTTGTGATACTGGGCTATATAAATAAAATTGAATTGAATTAAATGCGCCCATAGACACATAGTGCACACATTCACACGCATATCATTGGTGAATGCAAATCATGCCGAGAATCGCTGCAACTGCAAGAGAGTAAAAGTCGAGAGTCTTGGTGCAGTTCCTGAGAAGGCCCTGTCACCGAAAGGTTTCAGAGTACAAGTGCGATAATAAAGGCACTTAACATCCATGTAGAACGCAAAGAACACTTTGTTAAGTCGGTTTCCTAAGCGCCCTTCCATAGTGGACTAACTACTTGACTCTCAGGCTCCAGTGATCTAACATTGCCTTCCATCTTCATCTTGTCCTTGCCACCTGCTCATAATGAGCCAGAGTCAGTCAGCCAACCAGCACAATAAAGTAGCTAACAGGGAGTCAGAGCGGGACAGATGATCCCACTGGCAAGAAAACTGAGAAAAGCACTGAAACAGATATCAGACAGAGGAAGGACTGCGTATGTATGTGTGCTGGGTTCACCGGCTGGTCAATTTAAAGTGTTTCACAAAAAGGAGGGGGGAAAAAAACCCACCATTCTTGGCTTGTCCTCGGATTCAAAGAGGGGTTGCACCACAAGAAAAGGTTTAATCTCGTTAACCAATGAAACTTTGTCCTTTCCAATGCTCCCTGCTCTTTCTTAACAAAATCTATGCGGTTTCAATTTCAACAACTGCCAGGTTTTTAGCCTTTTTAGTCTCGTCCCGTGTAGTTTTCAGCTTACGTTACTCATGCTGCTATGATCACCTGTAGCCAGCAGGTGTATTTCCTGCTGCGTGGAATAAAATGAAAATATTCGGGTGCTGAAGCGAACATGATGATATTGATCATAGGTCAAGATTGTGCAAATACCTCAAATATCAAACAGTTTGGGTTCTCTGTCGCATTCAATAACTCAGCCTTGCAGAAATCAATCCTGCGTTCATCATCTCACAAACATTTTAGGGATCAGACCATTTATTTCTGCCAAAAATCTGGAAACTGTTATTCGTGCCCAGATTACTGTAATTCCTTAGCACAATTCGGATTAGCACAAATGTCTTGCTCAGTCTGGTTTGTTATTTATAGTTCACTTGCACAGGAGGTGCAAGACAAGGAGCTGAGCAGCAAGTATAATAGCAGAGAAAACCTAGAGTGGCACTAAATTTGCTCCGATATTGCCTGTATACTATTTCTTGAATTTATTTCACGTAGATGTGTATGTAGCATAAAGTGAAATGAACTGATTTGACACCCATGGAGCCCTGCCAGACAAACACTCACTCAGACCATCCATCAGCTCTGTGTGTGTGTGTTTCTTTACAGTACAGTACGTGTTTGGACTAATTTCCTTTAATGTGACTTGTAGTCACTGGATAGTGGCATGTGTGTACCTGTGTTTTAGTTATAGCATGTGTGTGTGTGTGTGTGTGTTAAAGGGAGGGTAAGGACGTAGCTCAGTCTTGCGGCCCCCTGCTGCAGAGTGAGCGCTCAGCACTGCTCCCCATGATGAAGTACCAGAAACATTCCAGCACTTTAATAACAAATGGGCTGACAGGGAATGATGATGGCGAGGTATGGGCTCAGTCATCAAGCGTAATAATAGATTTTAACATTGTGCTTTGGTGCTACAGTCTGAAAGTATCTCGTGCTGAGACAAAGCTTTGATGATTGGAAGTTACAATACGTTTTTACTTTTGAAACATTCAGTGAGCTCAGCAGAATCATTGCATTCTATAGTTCCTGATAGACTTTATGTGTTAAATATTAAGAGAACGGTGCAGCCCAGAAGGAGATTGTTCTACTTTCTTGCAGCTTTCTCAACATCTCTATCTTCTATCTGTTTTCTTTCCATCAGGACCCCCTTGCAAATCTCAACCTTCTATTTCTAGTTCCACATGTTGCTCTTGGAGGACGGCCCGACTTCACTTCCGACATGAAGAACCACACGAAAAAACAAACACCGTTTGTCTTTATCAGAGACTCAAACAGAGATGACCACAGTGGCAGTGGGCAGGAGCTCTGCTGATCTGAATCTGATGACCTTTGACCTCATTTTTCCTGCCATCTGACAGGTCATTAAGTGCTGGATTGAACGCCATCAATCAACAACTAACAGATTACCATCGACTCGCATTATTGCCTCCCTCCAAATAGTTTTTTGAAAGTAAAAACACTTTATCCATCATTTTATCAATTAGTTATCAAAAGAATATTCACAGAAAAAATAAATTGGACCTGCAGTTACATGACAGCGATCGACCTTGTGACCTTTACCAACCCCTCTAAAATGTTTGTTTTACAGAATCTTTGTTCTCATATAATTCTCAAATTGTTAAAAAAAAAGAGCTAAAGTTACACGAAAGAACAAAAAGAGTTATCTACGATGGAAAATGCTTACCAGTTATAAAAAAACATTAAGAGAGGAAAAACATGAGAACAAATAACAGACAGGCACTACAGGAAGTGAGTAAATCAATGCGCTGACCTCTCTGTATCAGTAAATCAGCCATTGGAGCCGTTTCTAAAATTACTGGTCAAACGAATGTGAATGTTAAGCCTCAAAATAGAAAAATGAACCTTGGCTTTAAAACACTAAAACACAACCTGTAGAGAAATGTATGACCTTTGCAACTTAGATTTCTACAACAAAAGCACTGTTTGGCACACGACGACTGTGAAGCTGCAGACTACATCTACAAACTGGTCTCTCACACTAGATTAAAGATATGGGAAGCTTCAAACACATCTGTAGGTTGGAGGATGAATTGTGAACTTAATACAGCAGAACACTGATAAGTGAAACTGTCGTGGAACTGTAGTATTTTGTTGGAATCGTGGACCCATAGTCCATTATTTGGTTCAACTTCTGTCCTGACTCCCCAGGCTAAATATGCAGTGTTGAGGGGGGTAATCTGCAACCATAACAACCCACAGTATGAGTCTGATGTCCAACTATTTAAAAGTAACAATGAAATGAAAAATGACTTTTCAGTAATCATCCACATCATAACTTTTAACAATATACTGTAGGAAAAATGACTCATTTCTATTCTATCATTGAATGAAATTACATTTTTTTAAATGCTCACTTACATTTTTTCCAAATGAAGATAAAATGTCATGCTGGTGTGTTTTGGATGTCAACCCCTAAAAACACACACAGCCAATCACGTTGGATGAGCTGGAATGAAAGGTGCCTTTGGCGGTGCAGACCAACAGACGTATAAAGACTGTGCTGTGGGTAACAAAAAACTGACGTTGTAATTACAGGAATAACATAGCAAGTCATAGCTATCATGGTGCTTTTGAATTTTACATAGTTTATTTGAATTTTTAAAAAGCCTTCATGATTCCTATAAATCTACCGTAGGCTAATGTTACGCTACTAAATTAAAATGACATCAAAATTCATTAAGTGAGAGGTGACTTGTTTTGGAGCTGTTGGTCTTAATTTTCAATTCAATTTTTTTTATATAGCACCAATTCATAACAGAAGTTATCTGATTGCACTTTTCCTATAGAGCAGGTCTCGACCCTACTATTTATATTATTATTTACAGAGACCCAACAAATCCTACCATGGGATATTCGGGCAGCCTGATAATAAGGATGTGCCTGATTTGTGCAATGTTACATAGGTTGAAAACGGCAGTGCTTGAAGTTTATTTCATGTGGGAGTTAAAGGACATATCTTCATGCTCAAAGATAACTCTGAGGTTCCTTACAGTGGTGCTGGAGGCCAGGGCAACGCAATCTAGAGCAACTATATCTTTAGATAGTTTCAGAAGTGTTTGGGGCCAAGTACAATAACTTCAGGTCTTTCTGAGAGGGCTTTTCAAGAAGAGGTTTAATATAGAGTCAAGTGTCGTTCGCAGTGAGCCAGCAGCACTATCAACAAGATGATCACTTTGTGAGAAACTGAAATTAGCACAAGAGTCCTCTGTTATTTTTGAATTAAATGCAGAGACAATCACTTCCTTAAATTTTGCCACAGCACTATCAGAAAGTGTGTGGCTAAAACGGTAAGTGGGTTTACGAACACAGAACAGACAGAACCCAATCAAATCTAATGAGATGAGAGATAAATGAGATAAAGGCAGATAAGGCTATCATTTTCAACGTCCACGTGAATATTAAAATCACAATTTCTGCTTAATCTGTTTTCAGGACTAACCTTGATAAAAACTTTGACAATTCAGATAGAAATTCAGGACTCGGACCAGGAGCGTGATACCCTGCAACAGAGACTTACTTGCGACTTGCAAAACAATGGCCTTGCTCCGCCTCTTGGATTTAGAAAGAACTTAGGCCGGATCATGTTCACTTTTAAGAAAATGGATTTTGCAAAGCTCAAGAATATGTAATAAGTCAATTTCTACATGTATTTTGGTCCAACCCACCTACTATTGGACAGCCCTGTATCTCTGTATTATGTCCCACCCCAACGTCTCGTTTCAATCAGAAATACATAAACAAAGAAGACACGTGCTTCTTCACTACAAAGTTTACTTTTTGAATAATCATTTGGATTCCACCTAGTATCACTTGCTAAATACTACTTTACCAACTGTAACTCCAATGTGGGAGGAAGTAAGAAGTGTCACTGATTCCACTGCCCTTGGAGTGTCTATTCAAAACACAAAACCAGTACTTGGTCAGTATTAGACTGTCACGCCTTGAGGGAATTTAAACATTATCTCAGGACCTACGTCCCTGTCATCATTTTTATATTTATATCTTTGACCTTTTGCAAACTGAAACTGTAGCGAGTGAGGACAAAAAAATATTACCCTCTAGTGAGATTGAGAAGTTTCCATTTTGGTTGTATTTGTTTTGTCCTTTTATTCACTCTTCTATCTCCTGGGTCTTGCCCCTCCAGCATACCAGGGGATCATCCAGACGTGTCCCCCCGATGGGAAGGCCCTCTCTGGGTAGAGGGCAGTGCAGTGGGTCTCTGGGCAGACCAGTTCATGGAATACCACAGAGGTCAAGTTCCGCAGAGAGTGGGAAAATGACACTGGCTCTGCTAATGGAATCATAACAGAGAAGACATTCATCTGTGTCCTAGCTGCTTTCCTATCAAAACAAACAGACCTGAGATGTATCAGAGTGGTTAATGGGCCAGTCAATGGGATTACTTGGCCATCTTTAATCATGATGGCCTTTACTTTCTGCTCTCCGGTCTCCTTTTCTCCACGTGCAGCACTAAAATGGAACCTGTGTAAGATTTTTCTTTTTCTTTTTGATCTCTGCGGCTGACAGATTCTGAAACAAACAATTCAAGAGGCACGCTAATTCCATGCAGCAATTGGCCAGGTGTGCAGAGGTGAGGGAGAAAGCAATATTTGAACATCCAAACCAAAAGCAGTACTGCTGAATAAAGAAAAATATAACTTTCTAGACTATAATAGGCCAATTATGTTTTGATTACCTTGAAAATAGTGTAGTCTGTCTGCACTGAATTTTTTCTCATTATTCCATGATCCCTCCCCTAACAAAAATAAACGGATTTTTACCTAACTAGATCATCAGTACACTAGGTCTGATGACATGTGAGCTACTTTTAGCATCACATGCCAGATACACCCAGGAACACTAGCCGGCAATGGATATAATTAAGAAGCTGGCAAGACATCGAATACTGGGTGCTGTTAAAAAACTGTTTCCACTGCGACAGATTTCGGAAGACTAGCTAACTCAACGTAAGAAAAACAGCCACCATGAGAGGCAAATCTGGCACTCTCTTTTACTGTCGGGAAGTGGCCAAGGCTGTCCTGTCACATATACACACATATACCAACCTGCTTTCATGGCATCAAAATTGAGGTTGAGCCCAAAGGCCGTATATAAAGATGGACGACATGACATCTCTCCAAAAGGGAAGCCAAAACATCTTAATCGCCCCCTGGTGGCTGGCTGCAGTTTAGATTGAGTTTACATTATCTCCTGTTCAGGACTTCACAGGTTTGAATAGGTTCACCTTTTGCCTTCGCACTCTCCTTTTAATGCTTTAAAGTTATTAACGGTTATTACTGCTACGCTCAATGTGCACTGTTACAATTCCTAAACATTTTTCAAAGTCAGGAGTATGCACAAATCACACGTTACATGACACCCTCGGTTTATTGTTTCAGCCTCACAGGTCCCATCTATTTGAAACAAAATCTAAGAAAACAAGGTCAAACCTAGCAGCCGTTATCTATGAGTTCAAGCTATGGTTCAAAGTCAAAACAAGAAGAACACAACAGTGTTGTTACGGATCGAAAGGCCTCCAATCTCTGACATTTTGAAACCGGTAACTAAATACATTTGTAGCATAATGGAACTTGGCAGGTCGTTCTGGGCCTGTGATTTAGAGGGCAGTGCACGTGTGCATGTGTGTGTGAGACTGAGAGAGAAACAGACTCCGGATCTCATATGAGGCTTCTTACTCTTAAAACATCTGAAAAGTCTCATTTACTCACAAACTGAATAAGAAAAGCAGAGAAACAGCCAGAGAGAAAAGGGAGAGAGAGAGAAAGAGACAGGGATCATGCTCGTGACAGGTTTATAGGATCCCCTGGAGTGAGAAAGAGTTCTCCATCATACCGGCCGTGAGCAACCCACTCACACACCAACACCTCCTGTAGTCTGTGTGTGTGTGCATTTGTGTGTGTCTGTGTCCGTGTGACCCAGACCCAAGCTTTAAGCCCCTACTCCATCAATAACAAAATGGCTTCATGTTCTGGAGCGGAGTGCATGTGCAGAGACAACCACACACCCAATGCTCTAACACACACACACACATTCCTGTAGATATATAGGCATCAATGACAGTGTTGGTCTGTGGGAGGACCATGTACCCATAAGAAGTTAAAGCCTTCCAAGGAAATCAGAAACGTATGTTTGCCGCCACGGTGGTCCTCCGTGGAGGATAATTCTGTCACAACTGCAGTCCACAGAGTATCACAGAGCCGACCGGCTCCTCTATCTCACGCTTCATCCTATCTTTACCTCTCTTTGGCTTATCCTTTCTCCGCCTGTGTCTCTGACACATTCTTAAGGATTCACAAAGATTTGTTTATGGCAAAAAAAAACAAAAACCCTACTGTACTCACATTTGGTCACAGAGCCCTTTTAGGTAACATTTTGTAAGTAAGTAAGGAAAGTTTAAGTATAGCACAAAGTGCTTCACGACAGTAAAATTACAAAAAATAGGACCATAAAAACAGTAAGAGAAACAACAATAAAATATAGGCAGTAGCACCATAAGAAACAATAGAAAGAATCCAAAAATAAAACTTAAAAAACATAAGCAACAACAGAACTGAAAAACACAGAAGATTACAAACACTAGGCAGCACGAGGAGAGACATAGGCCCGTTTGAATTGGAGAGTCTTCAGCTACGTTTTAAAGACCGCGGAACTCGTGTCTATAGGAAGAGCAGTCCACAGTGTCGGAGCCACCACTTCAAAGGTACGCTCTCCTTTTGTTTTCAGTTGAGCGTGAAGGACAACCAGTAAGCCCTGATCAGAAGACCTGAGTGAGCTACTGGTTTTATAAGGGTGGAGCAGGTCAGAGATGGCCCTGACCATACAGGGTTCTATATAATAATAATAATAATAATAATAATAGATTTTATTTATAATGCAATTTTCATTCAGGAAAATCTCCAAGTGCTACGAGGTAAAACTACAGAATAATAAAAACAAGACAACACATGAAAGCCTTTCTGAATAGAAAGGTCTTCAGTTCTGCAATATGTGAAAACAAGAACCTTAAAACAAATTCTAAACCTGATGGGAATGTAAAAACGATAAGATTGGTGTGATGGGAGTCGACCTACTGGACCTTGTCAACAGCTTTGCCAAGGCTTTCTGGACCAATTGTAGACGGTCCAGAGACAACTTGCTGAGGCAGGTGAAAAGGGAATTGCAGATTTCTGAGATGGGACTGTACAGCTGGAGAAAGGGGCCCAAAACACTGACGAACCTTTGAAGCTAAGCTATCTGAAGCAACAATAAGCACCTCAGTCTCATCTCCGTTTAGCAATAAAAAGTTGTTAGCCATCCAGTCCTTAATGGCAGTGAGACAATTGTGCAAAATGGTCAGTTTGTCAGTCTCATCAGGTTTAAAAGGGACGTACAGCTGGACATCATCAGTGTAACAGTGATAAGAAATGAATTGTGCTACTAATATAACCTAAGGGAAGCATATACAAGGAAAATACAGAACCCTGAGGCACACCGCAGGAAAGAGCAGCAATTTCAGACCTGTAGGGACAAAGCGACACAGAAAAGCTCTTATCGGAGAGATAGGAGGAGAAGCAGTCCAGGGCGCTCCCACAGACACCCACCCACTGCCTAAGCCTTTCAGTCAGCATGCTGTGATCTACAGTATCAAAAGCTGCACTAAGATCCAGCAGCACCAAAACAGAACATTCACCCATTTCTAATAGACCAAGCATGGACCCAATTACATTTTTGAGCATGGAAGTTGGTAAAATGTCTACATGGCTTAACGAAGGTTCCATACTGCCAACCAGATTAATGAAGTCTTGCAGGGAAATAGGAGTGAAGCAGTCCAAAATTGATGGCCGAGTTGGATAATCGGAAAAGGGAGTAGACAAGGGGATGATGCTAGTCCTGACATCTCCAAACCTGACCAAAAATAAAGAGAGAAAGCTACTGCAGTCATGATTGGAAAAGACAGGCACATCAGGAGGTGCAGGAGTGACAGTATTGTTGATAGTGTCAAACAGGACTTTATGGGTTGTGTTTGCTGGAGGAAATTAGACTTGCAAAGTAAGAAACGCTCGCATCCTTAACCATGTTGTTAAACTCAGCTAAGAGGTCTTTGTAATAGAGACGGTGAACATGGACTTTGGTGGATTTCCACAGTTGCTCTACCTTCCGACATTTACAACGGAAACAACGAATAGTGTCATTTAACCATGAACTGATGGAGCGAACAAGTCTAACTTTACTAGGAGCCACATTATCCAAAACAGCGGAGCAATGTGTATTAAAGGAGTGGACCAGACAAGCAACATCAGCGTGGGAAGACAGCACTGTGTTTGGGTCAAATGCTGTGGAAGATTTCTCAGCTGAGAGGTGATTTATGACGCGAGAGCAACTTACCCGTTTACTGGGCAGAGAGTCTAAATTAAAAGTCAGGTTGAACAGAACAAATTTGTGGTCAGTAACATGCAGATCCTCGAAAGCAAACAGAGTCAATAATTACACCAAGCGTAAAAACAAGGTCCACGGTATGACCCCTAATGTATGTGGGACCAGACACGTGCTGAATACAATTAAAGGATTTTGTGACCTTAAGAAAATCAGCAGCAAAGTTACAAGAAACATCATCAACGTGAATATTAAAATCACCTTCCATAAAAACTCTTTCCAAACTAACGATAGAGGACAAAAACAAAAAACCCCACTGAATTCAGACATGAAAGAGCTATCAGAACCAGGGGGTCTGTAAATTAAAATGCAATAAAATGGATTTGAATGACCTGTAGTTGTAGTAGTAGAGGAAAAAACCCCAGTGCTCATCATCTGACTTGAAAAGCAGTTCCTTAAACCCACAGCTCCACCCCGGCCCGGGGTCCTGGGAGCGCTAATAAAAGAACAATCTGACGGGTACAGTTCGATTAGGGGGCCGTATTATCCTCTGCCAAGTCTATCAGAAACAAGAAATCCAAGTGGTTCGTATAAAGGACTTGTTTGCAATGGAGCGAGCATTTATTAGCGCCAACCTGAGGGGCACAAACGCACTGCTAGCAACAGCAGGGGGCCAAGCCAAGGGGTGCAGGTAGCGAGGGTCTGATTTGTCGCATACAGCAGAATGTCTCAGCGGAGGGGAGGCCCTATCTGTAACAAAAGTCTGAATCGGGAAATGAAACGGTAAAGGTGTAACTGCCAGGGGAGGACAGTAGGGGGGCTAGCGCTGGAAACTGTGGCCTGGGAAGAAACCGGAGAGGCGAAACCCGGGTGTGTGTGTGGAGTGTCATTCACATGGAGAGGACCTGGCCGGGCCGAGACCAGCGCTGATGGGATGACAGTAGCTACTCAGCTCCATGGCTCCCACAGCAGTGCTGATGTTCGACACCACCAAATCAGCCTCACGCACATCAGATAGGCCATCCCACTTGGGCATCAGGCCCCACATCGGATCCAGCACCTGCCGATGCTAGCCACGGAAGAGTGGCAGCAGAGTCAGAGATTTCAGCCTGCGATAGCCAGGAGGAGGGTGAACTGAGCAAGGGGAGCCTGCATATGCCAGATACGCTTTCACTGGGCTACAGCGACCGATAAAAAGCTATCGACCAACTTATCCTTTTCCTGGGTTTTATTCTCCAGATGTGGCCTTCCAAACATGAGTAAGCCAGGTTACAGTTGTCACATACAGCCATGATATTGATTAAATGTTTGTAAGCAGGCTAATGACAGCAAGCAAACTAGCTGCTAGCAACCAGGCTGCACTGCACACAATTCTCGATATACTATTAAAATCTGATCACAGTCAAACTATGTTAGACAATGGTTAAAATATCTTTAAACTGGTAAAACCTTTAGATAAAACCAATTTAAGACTCTAAGAACCAAGGCCAGGTTGTCTCAGGGACTAGCCTTGCAGAAGCAGTCTACATCTTTTTCACTCAGTTTTCCAGGATTTTAGTCTAAAAAGCATCCATGAATGTTGACTGACCTAATAGCTGGAAGCTAGCTCAATCAGCAAACTATGGGGAGTAGTATAGGCAATAGCTCCGCTGCCTCTCAGTACTCCATCAGTGACTCAAATGTGTTAAGCACCTTTGATTTAATTTAATAGTTTAGAAAAAATCTTGCAAAAGCCACCATTCTTTCCAGTTGAGAATCAGAAGAAAAGACCAATGACAGCGCAGCAAGTGGTCCATTTGTTCAATTAGGGGAAGAAAGACTCATGTTGTTGGAACCCCAGTTGAGATAATGTTGAGATAATTGGTGCTGTAGCTACTATCTTAAGCCAATTGTTGTTAATGGCTGTTAATGTTAAAAGTAACACATTTTACATAAACCTCCTTGTTGCTTACTTTGGTGACTTTAATGGTAAGAATAAACATTTTGGAAATTATATAGCATTATGCCTTTTATAAGTTCTACCTTCCGCCATCATGAAAACCTCTGAACACTTTAGGTGATTTTATTCTAAAATAGCAACAAGGTCATCATCAATTCTTTAAATTTTACACAATAAAGGTCTGAGGACCGAAACGTCATTAATAAAGTGACTGAAAATGTTTCAACTTCAACCAAAGACTCAAGCTTATTCCAGGGTTTAATAAATCAGCTTCAGAAACGAGGGAAAAAGTGGAGGGAAATATCAAAGAACTGAAATTCCTGGTGAGTTCTGAGATCAGTCAGAGGCTGAGGTGCAAAAACACACACACACACACACACAGGCAGATTCCCCCACACACAGTCCAATGCTTGCTATCTTACAGATAACCTCTGTACAGTCACTACATTGATTGGTTTGGGTAAATAAACGGTCCCAGTGGTCAAATATGAAAAAATACCTTTGAACACGTAAGTGTAACTACCATATATGGGGCTGCAGTCATGCCCAAAAAATAACTCACTTTCAACAGTAGACAGCCCCTCTGGCTATAGGGTATTGTCATGCACCAAAGTGACTTTATAAAGAGATTTTTTTTGATTGTGCTGTTGTTGAAACTTGGTTACAGACATTGATATTGGTTTACATACACATTGATGTGTACCTTTTAAGACCTTTTTAAAGACTCTTTCCATACATTTTAGCACCTCATCACCACTTTGAGCTGGATGAATTAACTTGCATTGGGTGACTAACCCAGTGCAAGGTTTATTAGAAAGAGTAATTTCAGTAATCAGGCATGTGACTGGCAAAGGACAAAAAAACTGTAAAATACACAGAGCGCAGAGCATAGTGCAGTGCGGCAGGTTGTGGGGGTCCTGCCCCAAGAAAATGTTATGTTATTTGACTAAAAACTATGCATTTTCCCATAATTTTAGACTATTATCATTACAATATAAGAGAGGAAGAAATGGTTGTAGTACCATTACACTCAGACATTAGCAGGAAAAAACTCAAACAAATATGCTCATTGATGAAATAAGCGCAATGTCCTTAAGTAACCCTTCACCTTGTTGTGAGCGATGGCACTGTGTGCCATAACAAATAATAATCACAAAATAACAAGGGATTTTAATCGTGGTTTGCTCATCCTCCCAAAGTCAGGGTAAAGACACCAACCAGCTGTAGGGGTTGGGTTATCGTTAGGACTGTATCTTTATCTTATCCATACTCTTTTTTTTCATTACTAAAGAATTGGGGGGGGGGGGTTTATTATAATTTTTAAAAAAGAACAAATTCAGAACAGGATTAGATATTGTCCTATATATATTAAATATAACTAAATATTGTTTCTAGAGCAGCAACAGTAAAGTTTACAACAGCAAAGTCACTACACACTCAGTCACTGGAAACAAATCTAAAATGTAAGTAAAACAAAGACTAAGTGAAGTTTAGAAAGAATGAAGAACACAGACATCACTCAGGAGGAGGAAGGACGGATCCTGGAGGACCTCCTGCCCTCTGTCCTCCTTCCTCTGCTGCAGGTACCACTTGTAGAGAGAGGAGGGGCTGGTTTGGACGGGGGGCTGCCGTCTCAGCCAGCTGCTAAGTTTACAAGAATTTGCCAAATTTTAAGATTCATGGCCAACACAGTTAGGCTATAGTTAGGCTAGCTTTCATTTTACCTTGTTCAAAACAATTAGCTATTAGGTTAACAAGCGCGCTGTGGTTCTAGCAACTGCGGCCACAGCAGGTGGAACTTTTTCTACTTTTTCCTTGAGTTGTCGTCAACTGGAGTACAACGATACTTTCACTTCACCTGGTTCCCTGTCTCCACTGCAGGGAGGACAGAGAAGCTAGTGCCGCCATCAAATATTTTTTGATGGCTCTGCATCTGCATGATTCACATTCTCAGTTTGGAAAATCCGGTATTCTTAATTTATCTGGAAAAATCACACCCCCGATACGCACAGAAAACAAGCTACACAATGTAATGCCTCTGAAAATGGTGTTTAAGACTTTTTAAGGGGCTTAATTATAGCTAAATTGATTTATCAACTTAATACTTTTGCAGACCCCGTTGACACACAGTTTAAAGAGCATTTTTTCACCTTTATTGGACAAAGTGAGAGTGAAGAGTCCGACAGGAAATGGGGGATAGAGGAGCATGCCATGCACCAAAGGTCACAGGCTGCAGTTGAAATGGCAACGTTGTGGTTATATAGCATGTGCATGTGCCGTAACCATTCGGCCACCAAGGCACTCGTATTTCTAATGTTGTGACAACAACAGAAGTCTGGAACATCTGTCCCATGATCAAAGTCCAAGAGTGTCCTACAGATGTTGACTAGTGGGGTTAAACAATACTTAAAAGGTTGGAAGATCAGTGCTAAGTAAAAAATGCTCTTATTACTCAACCTCATCAACATGTTTCCCCCGAGGTGTTACCATAGCTACAGCTGCTAGTGGTCAACAGTGTGCTGGAGCAGAGGTAAGTAAAAATGACCAGGAAGCATGTAAATGATTGTGGGCACGCCCATTGCGTCCCCTATATTTTAAAAAAAGACTTGTTGTGTTTATGATATTTACATGAGTGTCTTAAAAATCACGTGGTAATAATCTTATTTACAGTAAAATACTATAAAGCAGGGGATAGAAAAGAGCCCACTCAAGAAGTCTTGGAGGTCCCCAGACCCCACTTTTAGGACCTCTGGCCTGTATCTCCCATATTTGTCTCCTCCTTTTGCTGTATTTGTTTTCATTCTGTCTCTAATGCAACCGCAGGGGGGCACAAGCCAGTGTCTTCATGTGCCAGTCCCAAGTCTGGATAAATGCAGAGGGTTGTGTCAGGAAGGGCATCCGACGTAAAACACATGCCAAACTAAAAATGCGAATCATGACAATGACTTCCATACCGGATCGGTCGGGGCCCGGGTTAACAACGACCGCCACCGGTGCTGTTGACCTACAGGGTACCGGTGGAAATTGGATTACTGTTGGTCGAAGACGAAGAAGGAGAGGAGGAAGGTGTGTTCGTAGGCAGAGAGAGAAGAGGAAAGTTATGGATGTAGTGAGAGAGGACATGAAGTTAACTGGTGTGAGTGAAGAGGACGCAGAGGACAGGGTTAGATGGAGGTGCATGATTCGCTGTGGCGACCCCTGAAAGGGAGCAGCCGAAAGGAAAAGAAGAAGGAGAAGAAGAAGTTTTCATTCTGTCTCTCTCCTATATCTCTTCTTCTTCCCACAATGCTCTCTTCCACTGTTTCTCTGATCTCTCAATACGCAGACGTGCCAGTCGGAATGATAATTCATAACTTGTAGAGTCTGATAACTTCTTGAAAAGGGAGAGTTGGCTGGAGCATGAGGCCTGGGCTTATTTAAGAGCCTATAAATGATGTGGAGGGCGACCTTTCAACTCTGCCGACCTTTGACAGCAGGGCGATGTTTCAGAGATTATCTCCTCCGCTCTGCTCTCTCCTCGCGGGTGAAAGACGAGCGGACTGTGTGCGCGCTTGTGAGCGTAGGTGTGTGCGGAACACAAGTGATTCACAGCTGAGGACACACTCTCTGAGAGACTAGGAGTGCAGTCAGTCATGCTGAGCCCCGCTAAGGAAAGGTGAAGCCTGTTATTTATCAGCGTCGTGAGGTTTCACCGCAGTAAAAATGTGCAGAGATAGAAACCACAGAAGACAAACGGCAGAACTATATTTCAAACCTGAGAATAAGAAACGCTATGTGGAGAAAACAGTTAAACACTGAGAGGTTTGAGTTTAGATGTCTGTTGTTTTCTTTTCTTTTAATTCTAATGATGTGTTCAACGGTTTAAGGGGTAGTTAACTGATTTACTGTGTGGTTAAACTCACACATATCCCTTAGCTGATGGGAGATTTTCATAGATTTGGTTTGGGCTAAATGGATTTAGACAGGTATTCCATGTAGCTTAAAGCAAGTTTAGTGAAATGATGAGAAGGAAAAAACAGGGATAGTTCCATAGAATGATACTATTGTTGTAGTGGGAAATGACGAGTACCAGCAAGTGGTGGTCCTGAAGCAAATCTTTATCTTTGTATTATTCTCCTACTTTCATCTTCGGTTGCTGTCATATTATGAACTTCAATATATTCTGTCATGCAAAAAATTCAATTGCCAGTTTATTAAGTACAGCTACCTAAAACGAATGCAGTCTAATACTATAAATTCTACCTTCATGAAGGTTATAATGGTCAGTTTTCGTTGAAACTGTTTAAGAGAGGTGTTGATTCAACTGTATAAAGCGCGGCTAGCTCAGTCGGTAGAGCGCCTGCTCCGCGTACGAGGCTATAGTCCTCGCCGCGGTTGGCCCGGGCTTGACTCCAGCCCGTGGCCCTTTGTCGCATGTCGTCACCCCTTTCCAAGCCTCTATCCACTGTCTCTCTGTCACAATAAAAGCATGAAAAAGCCCAAAATAAATTGTATTGCCTTATTGGTGTTTCTTTATTTTATGGTTGAAATATGTGTGTCTAAAAAACTGGAACAACAGCTGTATGTTTTCACCTTAAAAGGTACCCTGTGGAGTTTTTGATGACTAGCACAATAGAGGACCCTGTTTTGTTTGTTTCTTTTTTTTTTCTACAGGAAATCTCCACAGAGTAACTTTAAAAAGTACCATACCCATGGTTTCACATGTTTTAGTCCATTTACTAAACAAATCATGTAACCCTTTTCTCGTTACCCTTTTCCAAATCATGCTGCTGATTTTTTAAATTTCAATGTAGTTTTAATATTCTATACTATTCCATTCATTTCCTCACAATATGAAATAAAGAGTCTTGAAAGTTGCTTGAGTTGTGTAATCCATCACAGTGAACATCAAGTCTGCATTCATTTTTGTCAAAGGCACATTATTTTCATCATTCAGTGCAGATTTTTCAGTGGAATCACTCCAAACTTCAACTCCACCATAAACGATAATGTAACTAATGTAAATGCAGACCTGATGTTAACGTCAATGGATTAACCAATTCACGTAAATTTCTGCTTATTGACTTTCATATCGGACAGAAATAAATGGAAACCACTGGTTGCCCAAAACGGTAGTGAAAATACTTTCAAAAACCCAAAACAGTATAAAAATGGTCAGCAAAAAATGTAAAGTATACATCATTTGTAGTTGAGAGGTACAGTGGTATGGTCCAATAAGACTCAGTACATTTAGATTAGGAACAAATCAGTGAAAATGAAACGGATAAGGGGTGTTAGAAACCCATATTAATTTTCTTAATCAAAACAGGAACAAATTACTCTTTTAGATGTTTAATGAATTAATAATGTTGTATGTATGTTAGAAGAGCCGCCATATGGTAAAAAATATTGAAAGGAAACTCTATTCTACAGTGTAAGGTGAATAAAGAGGAGCAGAAACCCGCTCTCTCCATAATAATCTGCTTATTTAACCGTTTTTACAGGGCCAGAGGAGCAGCTGCACTTCGTCACTTTAAGACTGCAGAGTATACTCAGAGTGCCAGGATTGCACTCAGCCTCCGTCTCAGCAGACATCTACTGCACCGTTTAATACGACTTCCCGGCCAGATTTACTGTGATGGCTTTTGAGGCAAAGAGGTATAATATGACAAAACATGGCCCCATAACCCCGGGATATTCAACAATGTTTAGTGGTGAGACCCATTTAGCTGGAGGATTGGCAAATATATTGCTATCCTCCCTTCCCATGTACAGAATTTCAATAAAATGGGGCAGTAAATCAGGCTTGAATTCAAACTTGTGACCACCGCTTTACTGTATAGGCCTCTGTAGTTGAGCTGTTGGTGAGGGTGGGGGGTGGGGGGCATTGTACTGTGTTGTCATTTGCATTTTATCAATGCAAGGGTTCAACCTCTGTTGAAACTAACATGAAATAAAGTGGGACATCATACTGTATATCATTAGATGTAAAAGATGCATTTACACTCAACCTCTTCTACTGTTTTGCAGAAATACAGCAGGTGATTTAGACAATCAGAATCTTAACGTCTATGATACAAGTGTTTTTTTCCCATGGTGCCCACCTCTTGAGGGGTTATTTTAACATCAAATAACACACACACACACACACAATACAGTGTGTGCTTTGGGACACATTGATGGAATGTGAATGTCAGCGGTCTCTTTATTTACTCTCCATATAAAACACTGAGCAGTAATTAACAGCAGGTATCCTCCCTAGCCAGAGGGTAATTGACTGTTTCAAAGCGCCAACACTTCATAACCCAGGCACTGTGTGTGTGTGTGTGTGTGTGTGTGTGTCAGAGAGGAAGCGACAGAAACTGTATGTGAGAGGTAAACCTAACGTGTCTGTGTTTGTGTGCGTGAGCGTATTAAAATGAACTCCTTTATATTCCACACCTCCCCCACCTCTCCTCCCCTCCCCTCCCTTCCTCCCAGTAAGGATAAGGGTCAGCAGTGGAGGGCAGAGCCACTCAAATGCTCCAGATTTCTTTATGAGTGCATTAACATTCAGGCGTAGTCATTATCAATAAGTGTAGTAAGATGGACCAAGCGGAGACCTTGTGCCACCATCAAAATGTGCGCTGTTAATTTTAGTGCGTGAGCACAATGTTTGCGAGAGCCTTGCTGCCAGTGACAGAAACTTCCCTGTCCAACATACGGAGTTTGAGAATGAACACGATAATCTAATGTTTCTGCTTGAGAAAAAGATTAAATCAGCATCACCTTTCTTACGTATAAGAAAGGTGATGCTGATTTAATATTCCAATTGACTTTCATACTTTTCATTATTCCCTTTAATTGCTATTCTCATTCCCAACTGACCGAAACCCCGATTGACATAGCCAAAGAACAACAGTACAATTTAACTCCTTTCCTACATGCACCTTAACCCTTATATGTTAAGAAAGAGAAGCCAGATTTTAAATTAAGAAATTATTGACCCTCCAACAAATGTCAGCTCTAGACTTTAGTACACTTCCATACATATTCTGGCTGGACCAAAACAAGCGTCAACCACCACAGCTGAGGGGCAAACCTGAGCACATGAAAGGCTGCAATGTTTTTGTATATTAGCCACCGTTCCTTTACAGTGATATTGTGAAATTGGATCGATCGAATGCAAATGAAACCTTCCAGTGCTCCAGGTTCTAGGGACCAGGACTAAGTTTGAGTTGTGTAATAGATTTTCAAGTTAATTTGAAAAGTAAATAAAACCTGAAACAGAAAAATAAAACAAGATCGGTAAAGATAAGATAGTTGAAAACAATTACAATACCATCAGTTATGAAAAAGCCATAAAAGAGGATAGGAATGAAAAAAGGATTTCAATGCACATACGTTTGTTTTTTTCAGCCAGAGTTTTGCCTAAATGGTCTCGTTTTTCGATGGCTGAAACACTGTGGCTTTTGTCTCCGCCCACTGGGGTTTCACTATCTGATAGGCCTTAGTCCTGCTCACAAGGAATCTGACCAGAGACACCCTGAATTTATGGTCACTCTAATTATTCATCCAACCTGTTACACCATCCTGTAAACTGACCGGAGGAGATCATTTCTGTCTCTACTGCTCAGCCCAGAGAAATGTTTAATTAACCAAAGCTCTATTATACCGCGCAGTTCTTCCAGGCCACTTCCAAAAGCTTGGCCAGATCATTAAAGTACATCAGACATGTATGACAGTATATATGTAGTAGTCCAACTGATGAGAAGCCATGTATCTGTGGTCAGCTGCTTCATGCTCACATAGGGCCATATGTTCTTGCCTCCATCATCCTCACAGGGAACATAAAGTTAACGAGGGGCATGTTAGAATGTGTTAATTAGACGGTGTGTTTGCTAATTGATTTTTGTTAATTAGGGTTGGGGGGTTGTGCTAATTGTTATCTCTCAATTTATGTTAACACGTGTTAACACAAGTTGTATCCCAAGTCGTAACTGACCCAAAACAGCAGCAGGAGAAACAACACGGTGTCGACCAAAGGTGCCTCCACAATTAGAGCTCCTCTGAGACATGCAACCCGGAGCGGCCATGACGCTAATTAATTAGCATGTTAACAGTTACAGGCCTTTTTATCCGACAACAGTGCTTGGCCTTTGCTGTTTATCTGGCGATTTGGTGTGAAATGCATGACATACTGTGAACACATGTAAGCCGGTAAACCAAATGCAACAAATGTACAGTTTCGTTGTTTCAATACATTAGTCATCGCCTATAAAAGGACAACCAGCTGTCTTTAGGGTTTGCCATGTTGCTCTGGTCAGTGAGGCAGTAGAGGGCTGGCTGTTTTGTCCTTGTTGTGGACAAATGTACTCGTGAAATAAGGGACATTATCAGTGTTAGAACCAAATTCACTTCTAAGTGATAACACACGTACTAGCTAAGTCTTTTATGTAGATTATTTGGAAAACAACTGATAACGTCATAAAGCTATCAAATTAAAAGTAAATGCAAATGTAAGCCAAATGTTTTATTTTTGTATATATGCATTCATTTCAACACTGCTTTATACACATACAAGGGTATGTTAAAATGAAATCTTTAAGATACAGCAGCATAAACCAACTAATGAACAGAGCAGTATTCCATTCGATTAAAATGGAGAAGTGTTTTTGTGACAGTATTGGGAACAGGCAGTGATTTAAGCCAAACACTCTTGCACAATGTTTCATCAATCATTAATCCGTCTACTGTAGAAAAGCTTTCAGAACATTTAAACCTGCTCTAGCAGTAGTTATCAAATAAATATGAACAGTAAGTTTTGGTGGTTTAGTTGTCAGTTCTTCGTCTTTTGGGGAGACGGAGCCTTTCTGTGTTGAGGAACTGTTCGATTTTGGTGATCTGGGCTCTGAATGATGACTGTTGGACTTCCCTCTCCTGGGAGCAGGAGGGCTCCCAGTCTGACTCAGAACTCAGACCTGCCGCTGAGGTAGTAGCTCTGTTACACCGGGTGTAAGAACAAACTAACATTAGCTCGTTTTAGTCAGCAATTATACTATGACTGCCAATGACAGAGCTCTTGGAGATACACATTCGACGTGGAGTGTTATGAAATCACCTTCATATTAGTTAAAACTGAAATTTGTAACTTATTTTGTGACAATATCATATTTTTGTAACCTGCATGGCAATAAGACGGACACTGTTGGTCCTCACCGTCTATGCACTGCTCTGGGTAGGGGACTACCTTTTGGCCGACAATACCAAAAAAAGTCTGCACTGCATAAATATAACTGTGAAATCTATATCATCCTTTGTTACTTTACTCTTTCATTTCATCACTTTAGTGAACAATTAATTCTCATCATAACTTGGCTGGTCAAGGTCAGTTTCATTCAGCTAGCACTAATAGTCACAAGGACTTTGCAAATGCAATAGTAGTCAAAATACTAATGAAGATTTTATGCCCACCGAATACACAGGTAGTTTGCACTGTAGTACAAGGTCTATTGTAGATCACAGGGTGTGGGTCCTGTTTATGTAGGGGAAATGGACTTACCCTGGGGTGGTCTGCCATGACAGTCTGCTGACTGTGATGGAGGATGCGGAGACTGGAAAAGAACTGATGGAGAGAGAAGCTCTGCTCTCCTATGTGAAAATGACACCAAGAAGCACAAATGATAGAAATCAGACATCTACTATGAAACAGCTGTGTTTTTATGATATTTAGTCTGTAAATAAAAAAGCAGTTAAAGAAGTCATTCTTTCTCAGGCCTCAGTGCCTCTTGAGGAAACTGAAAATTTCTAGTGAAAGGAACATTAACTGATAAACAAATGCAGGGCAGACAATAACCAGTGGCAATTGATATGTAACAGAATCCTGCATAGAGAAAGTAGCCAGGCCCAGACTGAACTCTGTGTGACGTTCCCAGTGTTCAGAGTCTGCAGAAAATAAGGGGTTTGGCCCTCTCTGCAATTTGTTTAACTATCAGACCCGTTTTTTTCTCATACTCTAGGCATGTTGCACTCTATCTCCCTCAATTGCCAGCACCTGGATCTTATAAAACACAGAGTGACAGTTTGCGGTGATGGTGACAAAAGAGAGCATGAGAGTGCCTGAGAGTGAAAAAGTGAAACAGAGAAGGGAAAAGAGAGAACTAGCAAGAGGATGGAGAAAGTGAGTGAGTGAGTGAGTGAGAGACGGATGATGAAGTGAGCGAGGAAGAGAGAGAGTGAGGGGATGGATAAAGACTGAGTAAGTGAGAGAGGAGAGGTGCCCAAGCATCATTAGGTAGATTTTCTTCCACAGGTCATTCGTTCTCTGTCTGTCTGGCTGTCTACAGGACGTCTATGGGTTCAGCCTACATCAGCTGTCCTTTCACTCAACACCTGACTTAACATTTGTCAAAGTTTCATACGTCTAAAACCTTTCTCAGATATTCTGTAGATTTTGTTGAATGTGTTGGCCTGAGCTAACATTTTTCTCGCTCTCACATTCTGAGCTTTTTTGGACCACAAAAATGTTGAAAAAGCATCATAATGTCTACTTCTTATGAGAACATGTCAGGTTGATATAACGGATATATTCATTAAGCTCTAGCACAAATTTCCCCTGGGGTCCACTCAGACACATTTTATAAAATGATGAAACTCAGAATCTGTGGAACAGACAGATATTTTATGAGGGTCATTCGAACTTCCTCTGAGGCGGCTCATATGTTTCTATGTGAATATCACACTGTGGCCATTTCCTGCTGTTCAGCATCAAGTCGTAATGCGGAACAATGTTGTGGCTTTAGTGTGATGAGATCTACTTGGACGTGGGCTTCAACAGTTGAAACTAAATTTTCCACATAGCTGTATGTTGAGATCATAAGGCCTTGAGGAATCATTAATACAGTATGTGAGATGTAGGACCAGGTAAAACATCAGCGCTGTTTAACCGCTGTTACCTGTAACATTGGGATCAGTTTCAAGTCTGTTCCACGTAGAGGCTGGTGGTTTATAGTGTGTGGAGCTTAATATTAATGTTTGAGTATCAGTTTGTGAGTATGTCACAAGAGCGTGGCACAAAAGAGCAGTTTCTTACTTCATATCAGGTTCTGTTACTGACCATGTCTGCTGTAGCTGTCTCTCTGCACGTCTCTCCCTGCGGGTGTCTCCCAGAGGAAGCTGCAGTCCCCGAGACACTGGAGGCATCCAACAGATCTGATGCCCTGGTAATCACCGAGGGGACTAGGAGGAATGAGGTGAGGTGGCAACAACAGCAAGAAGGTAACAATGAATGACTATTACAGATAGTAATACAGATGTACACGGAGTTCACAATGTCACAGGTGGCCAGTGGACCAACAGTGCAGTTTTGTTCTTTAATGGAATGGATCATATTAATGCAACCATCACCTTTGTTGTGCTTGCTTTTGAGGGACATGGGTATTGTGTTGGGAGGATGTCCGAGGACTCCACCAGCATCGCTTGTACTTTGCTCAGACAGAGAGGGTCCCTGAAAAATAACCAATGATACAAAATAACCATTGTAACTGTACTGATCTGTAACTTCATACTGTAAAAGCTGCATCCGCAAAGGCAAGTAAAATGTTCTCATAACCAACACAAAGTTATCTTTAAGGCTCTCTTGAAGGCCACTAAATGGTAGTGCTCAAATATATTAATTGTAATACCTGAACAAACTGATGCAGGACGGAGACATCGGACTTCGTTCTGGAGCTTACTGTTTTTCTCTGGGCACTGCCCCAGTCAAATGACGACCTGTAAGTCGTATTGCTGGGCAGAGATGACTCACTAGTATCATCAAGCAGCATTGCTTTTGCTGGTGACTGCTCGTAGCATTTTGCGCTCCCAGTCTCTGGTGATGCATCGTTCTCAGGACTTGGACGGACAGACGGCATCAAATCGGTTTCATGTTTAGTCGTCTTTGTATCTCCTGCGTCTTCTATTTTGACAATTTTCACGTGCTGCTGACAGCTGCCAGTCTCCACCTCAGATTCAAGGTCCACAGTATCCATAGTGATATCAACACAGGCCTCCTTCAAATCTGACTTTCCCATAGGTTCCTGGGAAGTCTCACGGGCATCGTTTTCACGTGTGTCTACATTTGACTGACCCTCCCTCTTCTTATGTGCACCATCCTCAGCCTCAGGAGACTTCAGCTGTCCACTCTCCTGCTCTGACATCTCCTGACTCTGAGCTAATGCTTGTGGTTCAACCACTGTTCTCACCAGTACACATGCTTTACTCACATGTGTATCGCACATTTCATCTGTTTGCCTCGTGTCGCTGGTAATGTCCGAAGGATTACTAGGTTGTGGTGTAGTTGTCTCTAACTCTTGGATACTGACACTACCAACCGACTGAGCAGCTAATGGTGCAGTATTGGTGTGTGAGCTACCAAGACTTGACTGATGGAGAGGTTCCGAAACTTCGTTGGGGATATTGGCTGCTAATTTGTTGAAAGGCTTCTCTTCCGTGGTTTTCTCAAACACTTGATGAATTGGACTGGGCGGCTGAGTAGGTGACTCAGCAACGGTCTGGACCTTATCACGACAAAGGCGTTGCACCTCTTGAATGACAGAGTTTGGCCCATGGCTGACACTTCGGTGCTCATCAGAACAGAGAGTATGGACTTCTCTCGTAATCTCATATCCTTTGTTCACATGGTTAGAGTCAGCATGCTCCTCGCTGGCTTTCTGAGAGAGACCTTTTGAGCAGGCAGCCAGCGGTGGCTCTGTGTCCATGAAGTCAATAACTTCGAGTGTTTTGCTCTTCTCAGTAGTCCTATCAGTAGCCGTCTGGGCCGGCATCTGGGTTTCTGAGGTTTCTGGTGTGTTTAGCCCTGTCTTTCCTCTCTCCTCAGCTCTATCTTTAGTTTCAGCTTCAGCCTGTTTGGTGTACCCTGCATCCTCCGTTGACCGCTGGCTATCCTCTCGTCTGTCTGCTCTATCTGTTGTTTGGGCCGTGAGCATTCCTCTCTGTTCTCCAGCACTTCCTCCCTCCTTCGCATCTTCTCCTTGGACCTTTTCTCTATTCCCCTGCTGCTCTTTATTTCTTTCCTCCTCTCCTCTGTTGTTTTTTCCTTGTTTCACGTCATCTTTCCATCCATCAGAGCTGATTTCCTCAACTGAAGTGGGGAAGATCTGAGCAGAAACACAGAGTTGCTGACAGCCGTCTCTCATCTGTGCAGAGAAAAATTATATGGTCACATGCTTAGGGTGCCCAATTGTGTGTTTTCTCTGCCATTCCAACTTTTTAACCTGTTGCCAGTGTTTTTATTTTGGTTGACAGGTTTCTGTTATTAACCACACATGTTGGATGTCACTTTGTTCAGCTACACTGGCTTTTCTTCACACTTTTGCTACGGTACGTGACACCACACACAGGGGCAAAGTTTACCAACAAACTGCTTTCCATTTTAGGCTCTCCTGACCAGTCCTGTATCCAGCTGTCTGACAAAAACAAATTCAGTCGGATAAACTTGTGACCACTCTATCCCTGAACTTTCAACAGTTCATGATGGACCGCTAGTGCTTTCCAGCTGCTTTTTCCAGTGTTTTGTTAGAAACACTTTTCAGTATAATGGAATCCAACACAACAGCACCACAGCCACCAAACTGACCATAGCACAAATCAATACAGTTCAACAAAAACAGATAATACGCATCATAATGTTTGGATTGATTTCAGAGTGATTGTATCGTACAGGTATTTATATCTTTCTGGTATTTCAGTCTAGCGTATAAGAACCATACTGAAAAAGGTGCGAATCGAAAGATTATCGAGCAGGTGCTTCTTACAGGTTTAGTAGGCAGATGGGATGTGGCATGTGTCTGTGTCTGTACCTCCAATTCATCTATATGCTGAGCCTGCACTTTGGCCTGTGAGGAAAGTTCAGTGTGTTTCTGATGAAGCTCTTCGTAAGCCTCTTTCACAGCTTGAAGGTCCTGCTGCTCACTCTTGATGCGATCCAGGAACATTGCCTTCTATTTAGAAACGTACACAGACAAATTAAAAAGAGACACGATCACATTTTTCAGATGTTGCAGTATGAAAAACAACAATTTATCACTATTCCTTTTTTTAAAATTACAATCTAATCCGACAAAATGTTTTGTTATATTAAAATGTCACCATCGCACTGCCCTCTCTCACACACGAAAGTTTTTCTTCTACCTCTTTGTCCCAGCTGGTCATGGAAGCGGTGAAGCTCTCCATCAGTTGGGCCACCTTGTCTTCCATTGCCTTGCTTTTCTCTCGCATCACCCCGTGTTCCTGCTTAAGGCCCTGCAGTAAAATTAATCACCCATGGGATTTTTAATGCAATACTAAATTTTTATGTGTTTATTTAACGTGAACAGAAGGTCTTAAACAGGGCAGGGAGAGAGAGGGCTTCTTGCTAATACAAATCAGTTCGCTTGTGTCATTTTAATAATGATTTTAATAAATGAATAATTTGGTGGATTAAAAATGAGAAGGGGGTACACAGAGGAGAAAAGAAAATAATAAACTGTATAGCCATAAATGGAGAATAAACACACTAACTATCATTCAGTTGCAGAGGGGACCATATTCACTAATGTATGTTGTGATATACAACACCACATTCATCATATTTATGCGAAGAAACGCTGGTCATCATTTATTTCTGTCCTTGTGTAAATTCACTCCATAATCATTTAAAGAGACCCTGAAACATTCCTGATCTGTGTGGGACCAATCGGTGGTGCAGGGTTATACCTGGTGAAATACACCACATTCCCAACCCTTTAAATCCATTTTGACATACATTTGCTAACATCAGTTAAAGCATAAAAGTGGTGCATATGTGCACCCACGAAAGTACAAAAACAAGGGGGACGTCAAGAACAGCAACAAAAGTCAATCTGGATGATTACACAATGTGATGTTTTCCACGTATCTTTCAGCTTTATGTCTGTCCTAACGATAAAAAAAACATTAAAAGAGGTCTTAAATCCAGATTACCGATTTTCTGTTTAACATGATAATCTAATAGAGTTCCACTCTAAGCTAGATTTCTATTCTCTTCTTGTTTGTTCTCTACCTTTGAGCTCTTTCTCAGCTCAAAATTTAAATTCAATTTAAATTGTATCTAAACTAACACATCAATAAATTATATGGTGGGAAACAGGACAACATGCTATAAAACTAAGCTCAGATGGCAAGAAAACATATTCAAGAAATGTTCCAAAATAAGGCAATTTAAGGCAAGTCTATGGTTATGTAAATGCATACAATATGAACAGTTATGTCAATAAACGAGCAACGATGAAAGACTCTGACCTGGTACTGCTCTCTTTGTGTCTGCAGCTCCAGCTCTACTCCTCTCACTGTCTGTGTCTGACTCAACAACAGTTGCTGGGTATGCTGCAGAGATCTCAACACCTCCTACACAAACACACAATATAGGTATCCACAATGACTTGGTTTTAGCTTATTTACCCTTTCGAATCCTAAAAAGTTAAATAGATTTTCTTTAAGAAAGAGTTTTTTTCCCAGGATTATTTTGGACAGTAAAGCAGCCTCTAAAACAAACACACTCACTAAATATCAGTGGAGAAAGAGCACCAAGGTTCAGCTAGTGGTCACATATGGTTTCCTTCTTGTTTTCTAGTTTCTTACCTGCTTTTCTGCTCTTACAGCTACATTTTCCTCACTCAGTCTCTTATTCATTTTAGTTTCCTAAAAATGCAAAGGAATTATAGAAAAAGAATGCATCATTTTTAGCTTTCTGGCAAATGTTCGTCAACTAGCATCAAAAACATGTATGTTGATCCTCCTGTCCATGCCCTTGACCAAGGCACTGGTCTTAGAAGTGGAGTTGGTCCCTGGGCGCTGCACAGTTGCTGCCCACTGCCTCGTAATATAGGACGGGTTGAATGCAGAGAACACATTTCCCTGGACGTTGTACTGTGTACGATTGTGTGTGTGACAATACACTTGATTCGATTTTTGTGGTAGGCATAAAAGATGTATTCTTATGTACTTATTGTCATTTACCATGTTCAATTTCTGGTGCAGCTGCTGTATACGCTGCTCTCTTCCTGTAGGACTATGGGTCTTGTCATGTCTAACTGATGACATCTTGGCCTTGATCAGCTTTTTACTGACCTCCTCCAAGTCCTGAGAAAGCGCCATGCATTCAAACATTTCAAGAGAACAAAATTATCCAAGTTGATTCCTCTGAAATTACTCAAGATGATTTCTCAAGATTTTGTTTAAATACTTAAAATTATTTTAGTGCTACTTCTTGGGACACCATGGGTTTTTATTGGCTGTGATACAGGATAACAAATTGGCAATGGGTTCAAACTTTAGGAGCATGTAGGACCCACAGTTAAGACATATTAAATAAAATGTGATGACATCTTGCCTGAAATAATTCCAAATGTTAAGGCCCTTTTCCACATACCTTCTTTAGTGACACAATGGTTGCTTCTTGTTTTCCATTTGCAGAAGTCAGTTTCTTATTTATGTTCATGGCCTCATCAACTGTAAGAATTACACACAGTAAGACGCCATCATACATAATGCCATGACATAACTACAATGGTCTGACATTGCCGTTAATGAGTGACACACATGAGGGCAGACAGGGAGGGATCCTATACAACTCACAAACTCTGAATAAATCAACAATAACTTGTTTTGTTTTGAAGTTACTATAGTTTCATATTTTCACTGGTTATTCTGTGTTCCTCAAAGTAAATGTTGAGTTTAACACTTTTTAAATTAGCAACAGCCGCGGCAAAATGAGCCAACTGTTTAACTATCATCCCTTTACATAAACAGAGATACTGTGGTTTAGAAAGTTCAGATAAATGTGTTTAAAAATGGGCAATGTGATATAGCTACACTTCGAGATAGCAGTTGTTGCCTGATAATGTAAAGCCTTCTACTGTTAACAGCACATATTTCATATTCACATTTGTCCTGACAACAATAGCAAGCTAATCTACTTCAACACTACCTACAGCACTGTATATGTTACTGTAAGCCTCCAGAGAAGCTGCTATCTGCTGTTGTCAACATTCATATACTGTACACATACTTTATTAAATCCCTTTTTAAACATGTTGCTCCTCTAAATGGTGGATCACACCTACATTTAAAAACAGATGGAAGATTTTCATTTACTCTTTGACTGCACCAAATGATGGGCAGGACACATGATTTAAGCAGCTTTGAATGTTAAAGCTGAGATTTGGCACTACACCGCCTAGAGCTTACCATTAATAGCGATAAACACTCAAATCATGCCTGGCTCCTCTATTGTCAGCTGACAAGCAGAGTAAACTACATTGGACACGTGGACCATAGAGGTGGATGGCTGAAGAGCAGCAAAATGTCTCATTTAACAGCATGGATCCATGGAGCCTGGCCTGTTGATGGGATGTTGTGGGAATATTTTATTGGCTCACATAAAGCCCTGCGGTAGCAACTGAGCACTGTCTAACACTACACTTTGTTGCTGACCTGGGAGAGCTCTTCATAGCCACAGTTTACTCTGGAGGAGCATTTAAAAGGAACACGATCATTACCCAGATCTCAACCCCAAAATAATTTGCTTGGGCTGAAATGAAACGGGACATTTGCAGGAATTAATGTGCTGCTGAAAATTCTCAAAGAGCAGAGTCATACAACTGTATCAAGTCAGCACAGACCAAGATCCCTGAGAATTGTTTCTAGCACCTTGTTACATTCATACCCTCTGCAGCATAGTATAATTAGTAAATTTGCAGCCATCACCACAAAAACATCTATACATCAGCTTTTCTGTGTACGCATCCATTCATTACCATTTTGCTCAAGTTTCTCGTGGGCCTGCTTGACAATGGCACACTGCCGTGACAGAGCACTGAAACGTTTCTCAACCTCCCCCAGCTGCTTCAAGTGGCTGTCCTTTGACCTGCTCTGCAACGCTAGTTTCTGTTCCTGTGGAAGGCGTGTAGTTAAAACAGGCAAAGAAATGACTCACAGATCTGTGGAAGTGCAGTGCAGAAACACTGAGGATGAACTGTGAAAAATGTTTCAACTCTAAAATGTTTCTTTTCCTAAAGCAATGGTTCAACATTTTGGAAAATACACTTATTCCGTTTCTTATTCAGAGTTGATGACAAGATCGATACCACTCTCATGTCTGTCTGGTAAATATGAAGCTACAGCGAGCAGCTGGTTAGCTTGGCCTAGCATAAAGCCTAGAAGCAGAGGGAAACAGCTAGCCTGGCTCCGTCCAAAGGTAACAAAAACCACCTACTAAAGTGATGACAAGGCTCCAAGAAGTCACCTCTCCCGGCCAAGAAAGGGTCTCGCACATAACCCCCTGTAAACCACAAACTTGTCTTTTCTTAAACAACCTAGATATAACATGTAAACTAGTGAGCTTTAGAGGTGCTGGTAGGCAGATCTTGTTACCTTTGGACAGAGCCAGGCTAGCTGTTTCCCCCCACATTCAGTGCTTCTTGTCAAGCTAAGCTAATTGGCTGCTGGCTCTATGTCCTTACTCATTTTGTCAGACATAGAATACTACAGGGGAAACAGCTGTCAAGCGATTGAGAGGATCATGGTGTGTTTCTGTGGGATGGAGGAATCAACTCAGTCCCTGCCTCAGAGCGCTTTATCGCTCTTCAAACTGCCATTGTAGTTTGATTGTCTGTATCAAGCTGAGCAGATTCTGTTCTTCTCTCACTTTTTCCCCGCTCACTCCCTTCCCTCGCATTCTCACTTGACTCCCTCTCACTCTGCTGAGCAACGGTTATGTGGAGAAGGTTAAACCGAGCGAGGCCCAGTTATAAAATATTTTAATAGAGATATTTTCTCTGCTGTGCTGGCGGTTCAAAGTGTCACACACTCCCTATCCGTTACTCCTGATGAGCCCTTCCCTTCAAACCCATCTCTCCTGAGCGTGGCTCCCTCATCCTCCTCTTTTCATTTTTCTCCCTCCCACCCATCCTCTGTCAACAATTGGTATAAGTGGGAAATCTTTCCTTACCAGCTCACTGAAGTTCTTCTCCAAGTTGTACTTCTGCAACTGCGAAAAACACCAGTAAAAGAAAAATCAACAAGAGAAAGGGTTTTGATCCTGATGAGCAGTGCATTATGGGTTATGCTGTGTGACCTACGTTTCCCACTGTTTTTCTCAGGATCCCAAAGATTGAAATAATGAGACATTCCAATCATCAGAAGCATGAGTTTCTGCAGATTAAACCAATTTACCACATCTGTGTACACATGATATCAAGGTGTCACATATTTATGTAGCACACACACGCAGCACTGCTACTGAACGGACCGTAAGGTGACACTGATTTGTCAGCTGCTGTTGCCAAGGTCAAGAATGAACTTAGGGGTAAAAAATAATTTTTGTCTAAATGTTTGTTTTTCTTCTTCATGAAATATTTAATCACTTCTTCAAGTGGTTAATAAGTAAAGCAGCACAAAAGGGGAGATATTCTTTCACCGTATTCCAAGGTTTTGTTTAATGTTTTAAATGGGGCCAGAGAGAAGCACTGTCTGCATCTACCAGCCTGCTTACAAAGACAACCAATTCTTTGAGACCAGGAGACAATGCAGCAGCTGGTTAATTTTACAGGGTAACATGACCCCTAGGATCAAATGATGACCTTCCACAAAATATAGTCTTAATTATTAATATATGCTGAAGTATGGTAAATTAATCTATATTATTTTTATTTGTAGTTGTGGGCAGTTATACCCCGATCATTTGTTTGATTTTGAGAATAATAAATACTGAGCTATATTACTATGGAGATCAGCCAGGGTATTTATAGATATTAACAGAACTGCTATGATGAATTATTTTGATCTAATTATGGATTAATTGAACCATACCGTTCCAATGGAGCTCAAATTTGTAATTTAGCAGATCGTCTAGGTATGCCAATTAAATGGCTTCAATCCCGACTGCCGCTGATGTGAAAATGTGTTAAATTAAAGCAATCCAGCAGACCGTGTCCCAAGAATGAACACAACTGGGCCTCACTTTAGTCAGTGTCTCCCAGATAGAATATCAAAAACAGTCTCTATTGTCTCTGTAACACGGCTGGGTTGTTAAAGTGCAGCGGACCATGGGGATGGCTGTATATCACCTCTGTGGTGTCAGGCCTGAAGATGTACACTCAGGGAGCCAGACTGGGTCCGGCCTATGCACCAACGCCCTATGCCCTTAACTCTGGTCAGGCTCTCTTTTTTTTTTACATACCCTGTTGAACAGTTCAATGGTAAAAGCTGTTGTTTTTCTAATTGTAAAGAAAGAACAAGAGAAAGAAGGAAAGGTGATGGGATGAGTGGGAGTGCTGGTGTGTGTGTGTGTGTGTGTGTGTGTGTGTGTGTGTGAGACAGAGACAGAGAGAAGAGGCTGTGAGTGCTGAACATCTCGATACCTGTAGCGACTTCAGCTCTTCTTTCAGGTTGTTAATCTCCTTGTCTTTTAGCTCGGCACTGACCTGGTATTTACCCTGAAATGTTACAGTAATACTGTGTCAAAAAAAGCTATAAATACCAAAGCGCAGCACAAAAGAATCCATTCTAAGGCCCAAGATTGTGCAACTGCGATGAGTGAATTTACTACTCTACTTAAAACATTTAATTGGGTATCACGTCGACATTTTTGGGAATAAGCTCTTCATACCTTCTCCTCCTCAATGTTCCTTATTTTGGCCTGAAACTTGAGGAAAGAAAATAGAAAACAGTTCAGAAGGTTTTAATGTAATATTAAGAGTCTTTGTTTAGATATAAAAACTGTAATCATACAGTGAAAACACACCTGCTTCTTTACACTGATGAGTGACTCTGTGTGCTGGGTTGCCACTGTTTCACTTTGATGTTGTAGGGATTCCTGTCATAAAGGAAGACAAAGTCAATGAAAACAATTGATGATCAACAAAGTATAATATATCAAAATGCACTATTTGTTAAATAAGAATATAAGTACCCATGATGTTTTGTGAATAGTCCGCTTATCTAATTACCAAAATATAGATATTACAGATGTTGATGCAAAGCCTACTAGGACCAGCTGTACCTTCTCCCACTCCAGCTCCTGTTTCTCCAACACCAGTTTACTGATCTGATCCTCAAAGCGTGTCTCTGCATCCTGAAGCATGGAAAGGCATCATTTACATGAAAGCTGATACTCAACCATCCTGGCTGAGACCAATCCCACATACTAAGTAAGGAGTCATTCACAGTGAGACACCTGCTAAATGAAATAACATGACAGTAGATTTAGACGGGGCGATGGCTGGTACAATGGGATCTTAGCAGGCGCGGTACAAACTGAAAATCCATTATCTCTTCCATTGTGTGGGCAAATAACTCTCTGGAGTTGAGCCACAACTGTAAACTGCAGTAAGTGTCCCTGGTTCATGCCTCCGTATCTTTTGCAGAAGCACACAGAGAAAGAGGAACGTTAGAGGGGAGGTGATATTTGTGGAAAGCCATCCCTATCCTCCCTCTTCCCCCAGAGAAGGCAGGTAAAAGGCAATTGCTCTCTATATCCACGGGACTTTTTTATGTGCATGTGGGAGCTGGTTAGCTCACTGAGTTTATTTTATAAGTTCCTATTAAACTATGCTACCAGCGTGGCACTGCACAAAAAAAGGAGTGCACAGGAGATAAAGCTGTTATTTTTCCACTGAGGAATAATTATGTGTGTGTGTCTGTGTGTGAGTGTATAGGTGTTTAAAAAGACACTAGAAAGCTTTACTAAGCCTGGTAATCCATGTAAATCAAACTCGGCAACTGCAGATCAACTTAGGGCTGAGGGTACTAAAACTTTTTAATTTATATTTTGCTAAACAATATCTCATAATATGTGATTTTACTTATTATGTGAAAATTGGTGACATTAAATATTTGCCATAGCTTTTCATCTCTTTACTTTTTTATTGCTGTTCTGAATGGATGGTTTTAACTGGGTGTTAAAAAAGAAAATACCTACTTATCTGTGCATGAAAAAGCGATGGTTTGTGTAATAGTTTAGTTAGAAGAAGTTACATAGTTTGTCCTAAAGTTTTCCATTATGTGTTATGGAGATAAGTCCCAATGTGTCTTCATTTACATCGCACTTAGAATAATTCCTTTAATTTGGGTGTTGCAAAAGGCTTCTCAGCTCACACTAAATGCCACATGCACTCACCTTTAACAACATCTTTTCCTACATATTGTGCTCTCCTATTTAGAGTTAAATCTACCAGTATACCACATTCTTACCAACTAAAGCAGTGGGCTATACTGTATAAAAAAAGAAAGAAAACAAACCCATTGGAATTTGACCTGTTCAGGAATGTCCGGCACCATCATGACATCCTTCTCGCTTCTCAACCTCTCCACCCCATGAACTACTTTGATAGCCGCAGCGCCTGAGGACAATCGGACTGATATACCCTCTTATGTTTGTGTCCCAGTTAACATGACTATAACTATAAAAACTAAATAGCAACAAACGACCAACATCCCATTTTTGCTCCCCTAAACTTTAAGCACACTCAGAATGGGTTGTCAGGTTGAAAGTACTTGCTGGAGGGTAGAAAACATTATTTATCTTGGTTACTTTTACAAACAAATTTCCTTTCTACTTATTGGTCAGGGGCCAAATGGCTTATGTGACCCCCATCTTGACGCAATCAGCATCAAACCCTGGCTCTCATCCAGATGGTCAAAACGGGCAGCTGGCTTCCTCTAAGGACACATAAAAACAACTCCCGTACTATTTCTATTAAATTACACTGCTCTTTAGCCAAACAGGGAGCGTCTAAGTAAGTAGTGTCTAAGTTCTACTCAGTAAATAGTGATGTGGTGCAGAGGAGCTACGGAATGCTGAAAACATTACACAGATTTTTCAGGGCTCCAGACTAACTTTTTACAGTGGTGGTAACGCTGCAGGAAGGTGGGCTGCTCTGCCGGCCACGCACCTGTCACGGCACAGGACGTGTTTCTTGGAGGCATTGTGCTTTTTAAAAGTTTCAATTCGGAACGGCGATGTTTCGACAGCAAAAGCACTGTTCCCAGTAGTGATGAGCGGATCGCAGTTATGTCCGCGGATTGGGTGGGCCGGGACATAAGATGAGCATTCTGATTAATACCAGATGGGTTGCGGGTGGGTGAAATAGGGTGAAGCCTCTCCCCATTGAGAGAGACGCTGTGCGCATTTACGCACACCAGCGTAACTTCATATCCCGACACGCTGACAGGACCAGTCAGGACATAAGGTTCATTAATGTTCTGTGTGTCTACAGTTTTTAGTTTTGCTGCTTAAATGTCCCACGATATTCGCTGTGATATTACTGGAAACGTTTAAAATGACTGACAGCAGCCTCTCTGATCATTCAAGTCAATTGTTAAAGAAAACACTCATACATCAAAACAACACACAATAAAGAAATCACCTGGAAAGTTTGCGCTGCTCAACATAATTTCAATATATAACCTACAGGGACGAGTAGAAGTGGAGAGAAATGTCCGCGCTGGAGCGGGTCTCTAAATTGGAGAAAATAATTAGTTTGGGTGGGTGACGGGCAGATGATTTATGCGGATTACGATCACGTCAGTGTCGATCCGCGCATCACCACTGCACACCCAGTTGGTGTTTTTGTAAATCTTTTTTTTGCTATGCTAATGCTAAATTTCAGGCGCACCAGTGCAACCAATGAAAATGTTTAGTCACACTTCACAGATGTTTCGATTTATGTGCAACCAAAATGTTTGTACCCTGGAGGCCTGTTTTGTCATTTCTTTTGGAGCTACACACTAAACCAGTTTAAGCTGGTTTTGTAAGTTCCCCTGCTGCCGTAAAAATGTGAGTTAAGTGAACTTAGATTGAATAAATAGTTAAAAGTCATCTTATGAATTTTGAAAATGTACTTGAGAAAACTACTTCAATAATACATCGTTTAGTCACACTAAAAAATGTTACACAGATGTTCTTTCTGTATGTTGTCATTGTACATTATGAGGTGGGGATGGAATTAAATACTAACCTTCATCATGGTGCGCACTGTTTTCATTATTATGACAAAAACCAACCATTTAACACGTATCAACTTAATTTAACACGTATCAAAGACACACAGCACGTTTCCATCAGGTATGTTTTCTTCAAACTACAAAAATAAGGGTCTCTGGGGTGTTTTAACTCCCAAACAATGCATGCTGGGAAGTCTGCTAACATGCTGATCATGCTTCTTTTACAGCTTAAGGAAATGAGTTGAGTGAACACTCAGCATTACATTCATTCAACTCATCTTTTTAGGTCAAAATACTTTAAGTCCCGAAATAGTCTGAAAGTAAAAACTAGAAATCTGAATTTGTTAAGTTGAAATTAATAAAACTTATATATTTAGATTTAAGATAATGCGAAAGGATTAGTTGATTCCACTACATTTCTGTAGGATGTTTAACAGTGTACCTGCTGTATAGCTCAGTTTCAGTATCTGTATGAACAAATATGAGTAAATGCAGTTCATTTAATCTTTCTATCGGTGGATCCCAACCTGGGGTCAGAACGTCGCAACATAAAACGTAGGGGTGGTGAGATGATTAACAGGCAGGGAACACATACTCCTGAGTATTCATGCTTTTTTTTCAAACTCAGTTTTTTTACCGCCTTAGGTCTCTAAAAATATTTACCAATAAAACAAGGGGAAAATCCACAACCTGTGGAAATACGCAACACATTTACACTGCATCGTTTAAAGGGATTACAAGCTAAAGAGTTGGGAACCACTGCTTCAGACTATGACATCAAAAATCCCTGCATAATGTACAAACATCAGAAACTTTGACCGCTGTGCAGAACACAGACTGTGGTATTGTGCCTTTCCAACAATAGTGAAGGCACAACACGGTGACATTTCAACATATATTAAAGAGCCACACACTGACGCCAAAAGTTTTGCTACTATACCCTCCGAATGTGCAGCTCTTCTATAGCCTCAAGTAGATGGGTTTTAAATTCCAACAACTGTAGTAAGATGGTGCCTCCACTTTCTGTTTGACCGTGAGTACTGGACATGGACAGCTCCTGCTCCAACACAGGTCCTCCTACCTGCATAACAAAAGTGAATGCTTCTAATCAATGCAGTTTGTCTTTTCATAAATATCAGGAAACATGCAGAAAACATTCCACGTTTTCTTTCTGAGAATAAAACAGAGACAATCTAATCTTTAAATGAATAAACAAATCAGCTGATGAATGTTCTTTGCTCTTGTCTTCTTCTGTCAGAAGTTGTAACTTACAGCGGTGTGGGCGGGGGGTGTCCCGGAGTCCACGCTGAGATCCATCGAGTTGTTTCAGGGCAGGCCAAGGTCCCACTGGGCCTCTGCTGCATGTTAATCAAGAAAAGAAGAAAAAAAAAACCCAACGGTTTGTTGAAAAAGGTTAATAGAATTGGCTGTTTAATAAGCAGTAACACTCTGCCTTTCCACTTTTAAGCTTTTAATTACTTCCTCATCTGCAATTTTTACTGCTAAATGACTTTATGAGAAATAATAGGCTAGCACATTAAAGCCTCGTAATGTTTCTCAATCACTACAATCTAACCTAATGGCTTTGAAATGACCATTAGGGTTTTTTCTTTCTTTGTTTTACACCACTCCGATTGCAGTGAGAAGTTAACACCTTGATAAGCCATCTAGGTTCAAATGAACCAGCCCATTGACACTAATAGGGGTCAGAGCAATAACACTGGATGGACAAATTGCGCTGTCAATGCTTTTTAAATTATCTAGGTTATTTAATTTGACCTGTGGATGGTACTCCGCAACTGTCTCTGTCCCCCCAACATAACCGAGAAAGTGAGTGGCACACACGCTGCATACACACAGACACACACCTACGGGAAAATATGCCTATTTAAGTGGGAGGTCTCCACTAGCCACTGAACTCTTAATAGAACAGACCTTTTTTTCTCCCATTGAACCTGTGCTGGTATCAATCATGTTGGAGAATTAAATGATCCCTGCCAGAATTGGCTACTATCATAAAATGACAGTGTGACCCCCAGGCTGAGGGAGGGAGGGGATGTGCACACGTGTACGTTAGTGTGTCAAAGTGATAGTGTACGCGGTGTCTTATGTGCACGCTGCGACTGTGTGTGAGACTGTGAGTGAGGGAGTAGACCGCAATGTCTTTCTCTGCTTCTCCTGTGATTCAGTTGAGCAGGCATTAACCACCATATCGAAGCCATGAAAAGACAAATTAAAAGAACTGCCATCCATTAAATGGGAACACTTCTATCAAGCAACACAATGTCTGTATTACCTTTGGGTGACTTATGTTTGTTACCGGCCAGTAATGCACTGAGGAAAAGAAAGTTTAACCACAGCCCTGGGGTTGTACAAGTACACAGTACAGCTAACAGCAATACAATAACTGAACTACTGCCATACTAACGTAAAAGTGCACTACAATTAGGGATGGGGGGGGTATACAATAGTATCGCGGATCAGGGTAAAAAATACTCAAGTTGATCGTGGTGAATTTCCATTATCGAGATAATCGTGATATCCTCGCAAGATTTTTTATTTTTTTTACTATAACAGGTCCACAGTTATAGTAGTTTGACTCCAGGCCACAATTCCAGTTGAACCTATTTTTTGTATTTTGGATAACTACTGGATTTCTTCAGTCAGGTGTAAATTATATACGTACATACGGATGCAATTGATGAAATTGTTGTCTGTATCATTTGACATCGTGGTAGAGAAGTGGAAAATAGAGCCTCATTTTACTAATACAGGAATTATCATGTAAGAATGAACAGACTCACACAATGTTGCTATTTTTTTGATCTGTCCATTATTTATGCAGGGGGACCTTATGATTTATGATTACCTTGTTTAAGAGTTGTTTGTTTGTTTTCCACAAAAAAAGATGTGCGTCCTATCTGCGACGCAATAAACATATTTGTTTCGTAACAAAATGTAAGGTAAAGTGATTCCGGCACATTCTATTGCCATTTGAAGAGTTTTAATAAGCATATTTTGATGATGAGCGGGGATAATATCGTGAATCCCAATTCATTTGGCCAGGATAATGGGGATATGAAATTTTCATTTCATCCCACATCTAACTACAACC
>CM022474.1:26164191-26258058 GCA_011952105.1 Coreoperca whiteheadi
ACCTCTGAAAGGAGGTTCTGTGATTTTAAAAGTTGATTCAGGATATTTGGAAAATGAACTGTAAGCAGCCATATTCACTGAGGATTGTTGGAGTTACCCATTGTTTATTGTAATTCATGCATCTCTGACGCCTTCATCAGGTGAAGACAGTTTGCAAGTTAACAGTAACTTACCTTATTTGTCCAGCTTTAAATGTTCTAAAAGTGCCAATTAGCAGTTTTAGCTAACTTAATGAACCCTGTCAGAATTCATTACATTCCAAATAACTTTGGTATAAGTTAGTGTGGCTTTTCACTTTGACTTACATCAACTAAATTATGACTAAAATTAAAGTAAAGTTCCAATTTCCTATTGGAGTTAACGCCAGACTTAAACATTAGGCAAAACGTTAGCCTGAACCAAAGCTAGCTAACGCTAACTTACAGTGAAAGTTAGCTAGCATGAGCCTCAAATTTGCTAACATAAACCAAAAGGTTATGTAGTTTGTCAATTCATTTTATGGTATCGTGTTTGAAAGTATTTTGATGATTGTTTTAAGTAAATTAGTCGGTTAAAATTGTGGTTTGTTGATCTAACGATTAGCTACATTACCTTTAGTAATTAGCCCAGCCAGCAAAGTATATGGCAAGTATTCAGTGCCCAATCCGTTCTGCACATGCGCGAAAGTGGTCCCGCCAGTCAAAGAATCGAAAGGTGCCCTCGCGCCTCCGGGTAAACGTGGCATGTCGTCAGAAGAAGCCCAGACCGCCATTGAGTAGACTACCTTTGCAAACGGTTAGCTGTTGGCAGAGAGGACACTGAAAATTGTTCAAAAACACAAATTAAGTGGTTAAAATAGTCACATGCACAAAATATATGAATGTAAATGCAAGCATCTCTATCTATTAATAATGTGCAGTGTTCCTCAGGAGCTTAAATTGCACAGATGAACTGATTTAAACTATCATGCGAACAAAGCGCAGTTTCCATTGAGACAGTGCTCTCTTCACATTTTTTACAATAGGCTAAGTGTTTTTCTACCTTTTCACACCTACTTTACAGGCCCTGCCACACCAGTAGGCCAATTGTTTCATTTGCCACTATTCTATTTGTGTTAAAGCGATAAAATCGGACTGGATCTGTGCTCCCACCCCTAGTGTGACACGGGCATCCCCGAGAGAGGGAAACTATCCGACAAACTTGTTTTTGCATCACCTGCCAATAAACATATACTGATGATGCCGAATACCTGGCATGCTCCTCTGAGCTCTTAGTGCCTAAATACAATTAAAAAATATATATATATAAATCAAGCTATTTAAAAAAAGTTTTTTATTGCATTTAATAAATAAAATGGGACGAGAGACTAAGCAAACTAAATCAACTGAAGGCAGCATTGACTAAAGGAGTCGGAACTGGCATTCTGTAGTTTCAGTATGTACTGTGAATGACGACCAGACAGCACAGAGTTAAACTCCTGCGGCAGAGCTGGGTTCAAAGCGGCTGGGCCACTGGTGCCATCTAGCGGTGCAATTTGAGAATAGCACATGCGTTGAAGGCGCCTCTGCTCGGGACGTGGTTTGTTTCGCTGGTTGATTTCTCCTGCTTGTTCTCAACCAAAGAAAAGTGTTACTCAGCTGCCTCTCCGTCATTTGCTGGACATGGCCACAATAAAGGAGAGAGCCGCGGCGCTGAACCTCGCAGAAAAACTGTGCGCGCGTCCTCCAGGTGAGTTCATTAGACAACGCATCCCCACGAGGCGCAGGGATTCTGCAGGGCACGGAGGCCTGTTGATCTGCCTGATTGTTTTCTTTTATCCTGGCCAACAAGGCCAGAAACTTAACTCAAGTTCTTGTGGCCACTCCTCACTGATCTACAATCAGCCCCAATTCACTGCTGCTGGGCTTGGTTAGTCAGGTTTAAGTTTCCCCACTGGCCTTCCCTCTTCCCCATGCTTTGTCATTTCTCAAATTGTGTTACACACCCTCCAATGTATCTGCCCTCCAACCCTGCACAGGTCGTGTGTGAAACGTGAAGAGATAAGTGACTCAGTTTGTTTTCCTCTGATTTTCCCTGTGCCTCTTTTTCTCAGCACATGGAGTGGCCACCAAGCCAGTCCAGTCTTCCTCCGTGTGGAGTGGCCTCATCTCCCACCTCAGGTCCACCGTGAGAGTGAAGCGCCGCCGAGTCCACCTCAAGTCCCACAGTGACTGTTTCCTCGGCTCTGAGGCAGTTGATGTGGTGGCAGAGCACATTAATCGTGTCAAAGGCTTTGAGGGTGTGTGTGTTGTTTGCTGGGCAGTAGATAGTGTTCCATATTCTCAAATTTAACATCAAACAAGTGAATAACTTTTTTGATCTGAGGGTTCTGTTTGACCCAAACCACCTTCTCCTCATTCTCTTTTTATTTATGGACCAAAAGACATTCAACAGATTGCCATTTCCCCCCTTTCTGTTTGGTTAAAATGTCAGGTGCAAATGTGTCACGGGACAAAGTAGTGTGCATGTGCCAGGCTCTGTTGGACTGTCATGTGTTTAAGGCCGTGGGAACCAAAGTGTTTGGCAAAGACAAGAAGCAGCATGCGTTTCAGGACAGCAAGAGTGCTCTTTACAGGTTCGCTACAGGCCTACTCCTAAAGCCACCTCTCTGTTCCCACACGGTCACAATTTCCATCCACAGCGGCTGTGAACGCGTTAACGTGGTAGCCCGTTGTTTGCCTTTTCGACACACAGGTTTGCAGATGTGTGTACTCCTTCGGTCGATGAGTTGGAAAGAGGTGTGTTGGGGAATGGGATCCAAAACCTCTTCTGCACTGCTCCTTCAGACAGGTATTCTAAGTCTAAATCATTCAATTTTCATAGCATACTGTACATTACATACAGAGTTAGTGGTTTATTAGTCACGCATCTATATTAAAAAAAACCCACCATACTGTGTATATGTCCAATACAACACCACCGCTAACTACAGCTTCCAAAATGACCATAGTGACGTGACACCTGTCTCATACAGTGTCAACGTTTTGAGACTCGCAAAGACTGGATGGACTGTAGGACTATTGTACTGAATTGCATATGATATGTGTTTGATATAGTTGAAATTCTATTGAAAAAATACATTTAAAAGGGTACTCCAATGGTCACATTAGCAGACTCACAATGGACAGGTAACGAATAGGAAACCCATTCTATGCAGCAGAACCAGAGATATTGTCCTTTCTAATTCTATGCATTCTTCCTGGTCAAAAATGGTGCCTACATGACCCACAATGCAACTCAACCACCAACAGTTCAGTTAGAGATTTTTGTGTGTGCTATGCTAGTAGCGGCTAATGTAGCCTCAAGCATGGATGAGGAGCGGGCTACAGAGTTCTGGTAAGCTCCCTTCTTTCTAACTCCACACACCTAGATTTTTTTTTTTTTCTTTACATTTTCAAACTTGCGACATCACTTGAGGCAACGAAACAGATTTCATGCTCCCCAAGACTTGTAAACAGACTTCGATGTTTAAAATCAGTGGAGTTCCCCTTTTAAAGATTACATTAGCAAATAGGAATGTGTTGCTTTTCAAAAAAAAAACCCTGCAAATCCAAAGTTGCCATTAAGCAGTCCTGTTTATGGATTTGGAACCTTGCCCGCAGTAGTCGAATACAAGCAGAGATATTACAGTGGGAATCTTTATCAGCATCGTATCGCCCAGCCTCTACTAGAATCCTCATAATGCTTTTCGACATGTCACCAGCATGAGCTCTCCGCTCTCTCTGTTGTGCAGGCAGGAAGAGCAGACACGTCCTGCTGGGTCACATGTTCAGGAGCCCACCTCTGTCAAATGTGCTCAGGCCTCCATAAAAACCAACCAACTGGCCACTCCTGCCACTGCCAGCCTGTCACTGGAGCCTCGGGCGGACAGTCTGAATCTGAGTCCCAGCACAGTGCAGGCTGACACTGTTCTGCCACAGTCATGTAAGATGCCAATGTCCTCAATGTGTGTGTGTTTCATCCTGTGTTGTGCCACGTTTCCATTGTCAAAGAGCCCGTTTAGGTTTGTGGGCAGACAAAAAGCATCGCCCAAAGGGCCCTTTGGGTAAAAGGCAAGATAACAACCTCAGTATAGGACACCAGTGCACTACAGCAAAACTGCAAAAGAATTGCTAAGCTCTTTAAAATATCATAACCACCAGGGCTGTATTTCTATTGTCATTGAATTTTAAGAGGCAGATCTGAGTTATACCAAAGTGCATGTTATAATTTAGTTACACTTCACTTTCAAAACTGGAGTCCTATTGACTTTTACTGGCTTAGACTGATCCTTTCCCTGACATTTATCTCTTTTAAGGTGAGATGAAAAGCCCCAAATGTGAAGTGTTATAAACCTTTGAATCAAAGACTAAAGAAAGGACAGAAGTAATATACTGGCGTGCCTTTTTTTTAATCTCTGAAAAAAAGCCATCCCCCTTTGTTTTCCGTGCAATAGGAAACTAAACAACAGTACAGTGGGATGTTTGTTCTGTAGTAGTTAAAGGAATTGTTTTTGTCACGCTCCACTCCGCAGTGGTGGAGGAGGTGTGGCAGGAGCAGACTCTGCTCAGGCTGTTAAACCTGGTGGAGCTCCCCCTGCTGGAAGGGGTGCTTCAGTGCAGCCCCAACCCATCCTCCCCGCCGCCGTTAAACCTGCTGAGTAACCCAGACCTGATCTACAGCAGCAACCACCTGGATAGACAGATCCTCAAGGCCTTCAGGAACTCTCAGTATGTGTTGGCATTGAAAATGATTTGCTGTTTTTGACAGCTGAGTTACTGTAACTCAACACCGATTAGCGATCTAAGGTACAACAATGAGACAAGAAATGTGTAAAGCCACAACTTGTTATTTTTACACTTCTGTTTAGACAGAGCCAAGCTAGCTGATTTCCCCCTCTGTTTCCAGTCTTTGTGCTAAGCTAAGACAACCAGCTGCTGGCTGTAGCTTCATATCTACTGTACAGACTTGGGCGTAGCATCAATCTTCTCCATACGTACATTTCTCAGATATATATAGTTGTATAACCATGTAGCGTCTTTACTTAGTTTAATGGAAAATGTCCTAGTTTATTTACTTGTATTCCTCCTCATCCCTCAGGGAAGATGAGTGGATCTGTGCAGCTCTGGACTGTCTGGACTTCCTCCCTGACCAGCCAGTGGTGGAGCTGAGCAGGGAGCTCTCTCATTGTTTCCCGCAAGATCCGGACCGCTGTTCACAAGTGCCAGCTGGTAGCTGTCCTCAAGATGGAGGCGAGTATTCGGATGAGTGTCAGAATAGGGCGCTTTGTCCTCAAGTGCAAGTATCCTCATTTCGAAAATACAATCTGTATTATGCTTTCATACCTTCTGCTCACGTCAGCGCCAAAGAAGCTTTTGTAATGGTTTAATGCTGTGCGACAGGCTTGTGTTGAAAGCATGCAACTGCCACTATGAGCACTATGAAGTGCGCATTTCCATTTCTGTGTGTCTGGCTCCAGTGCGGCCTCTGAGCTCTGCGTCCACCGCAGTCAACAACAGAGATGAGCAGCCTCGTCTCTCCCAGAGCGGCTTGGCCCAGTGTAAGCTGCTGCTGTACGCCACCCTGGTGAGACACTACAGCCACGCAGACAGACCTCCACTGCTGCCCCAGCACATGACTGACATCTACGCAGTCATCACGGAGCTGCTGGGTAAGAACTAGGATTGTGCCTCCGGAAAGTGTGGTTTCTCACATGAAAAGTAGACGCTTGTCACAGATTTAGATTCACACCGTCCTAGTATAAGTGAACCAGGGGTTGTAACCAAGCCTGTCACATCACTAACATTTGTGTCTCTCTTGCCTTCCCAGTGAAGGCCAAGTTGGACACGGCTCTCGAGGCTCTGCAGCTGTGTCTGAAGCTGCTGCCTCCCTCCTGCAGAGACGAGCTGCGCAGGCTGCTCACATTCATGGCTCTGGCAGCCGAACCGCAAGGGATAAAACTGGACAAGGAGGTGGGTGCCGGCGACTAAATCTTATATTGGATAATGCCCTTTTACAGTGTCCGAGACAAGAATTCCCGAAACATTGAAAGTCATCACTGTGGCACCGCTTCTCCACCTGTCTTCGGGTAGAGAGGTGAGAGGCGGGTAAAAAAGAACAAATTTCACATTTAAAGATGTGCTGTTGAACCTGTAGATGGAGAACAGACTGGCAGTGAAGAGGTCTTTATCGAGGGCCATCCTCCTCTGCAAGGCTCTTTCAAAGGAGAAAGAGGACCTGATGTTGGTCTTCATGCTCAGCAACATAAAGGACATTTTTAAGGTAAAGGGAGTGCTGTCAGAATACACTGTACTTCTGCTCTCCTAGAGCCTTTTACCTCGACTCGCCAAACTATCCATGGGTTCCTTTATAAAGGTGAAGATCTAGTATTGCACTTGCATAAAGTTGGGAGACTCACAAGATACAGATTAACAAGCCCATGTCTGAAATTTCTCCTTATTAACTATATAGAGCACTTTATTTACCCTCCGCCCTCTTTATTTGAGTGTGAAATGTATCCACTATATAGCGCCCTGAAATTTCCCTCAATGGAACGACTGTCTGTGCACAATTTGATGGCAAACCATCCAGCAGCTTCAAAGGTTGGCCACACCGCTAGCATGCCTAAAAAGAACAGTTTAAATTTAAGCAGCAGCGATCATGATGTCCTAGCTAATGCTGCCTAGTATGTGTCAAGCTCTAAAAACACTGAATCCTGCATGTCCCATAATGCCACTGAATAGCATTTTCAAGTAGACGCTGCCTGCATGTTTTTCAAACTCCACGCCCACAGGCAATGTGTAACAAAGCCTCCCGTTATGAATCTGTGGCCCAGAGCCCAAACTGAGGTAACCCAGCTGACATGGCTATGACATCATCAGGGTTTCGCTGACCTGACAAAGCTTCACTGGAGCCACGTTATACATTATCCTACCGTTTTCACAGTCTTAGTAATACTGAGAAAACCTTTTATGTGTAAAGTCAATTAAGTTTCACTAAATAAAAACCTCACGTGTGTTACTTCTAATTCAATTTAGGCAGGGAAACAAAAATCTAATATCTTGATCTCTTCCTCAAACTGCAAAACCAGAGTCTGGTCCCAACAATTTATCAAAAGGTCAACTCAGGATTTTCCGTATTGGTTTGAGGCAGCCGTTTTAAAGTGTTTGTTTGAGCTCGGACATTCAATGGTGCTGTAACTCCTTGTTGCGTAAACAAATTGCTCAAATTGAGTTGCAAAATCTATTTTAGAAAATGCTGCCCCAGCCATTGGTGTAAGGGCTTCGGTGAAAAGGATAAGTGGGAACCTGAATTGAAAAGACACGACGTCACATTTTTTTCTTATGTAATTTAATCAATAAGCCATTTTCTGCCATTAAATCATGTGCCACCAAGACTCTGTTCTCCTCTTTGCTCCAGATACCAGGGGCTCTGCACAAAGGCGTGAGTGACAAGCTGGCCAGCCTCGAACAGGGGAAGCAGCCCGACGTGACTGGTAAAATGACTGTTCATAGGCGTTCATACAACAGCGGTGTCCGACGCGAAACACTTTGATAAAAGACCGATCAAAACATCATTCTGCATTATACACAAGAATAGGTGGGTAGAAATCTTACCATCTCACTGGCTTGTAGCAGTACATCTGCGGATTTCACTCCAAGACAGATATGGTTTGAAAAAAATAAATAAATACACTCCACCATTTCACAATAAGCTCTATTTCACTTCAACATGACGCCTTTTATTATCTGGAACAGCTCAGAGATAAATTAAACTTTCTCGAGGTTTTGGCTCCACTCACCCGTCAGGGATTTAACACATCATTGTGCCATGGTGTGCTTCCATTACATTTAGGAATGGGTATTATTTATATTCTTAGTGATACCCGATAACCCATAATCTCCATAGTGTTTCAGCGGATAATGGTACTGATTTTTTTTAATTTCATTGCCATACCACCACGTCTTAAAAAAATAAAATAAAATCACTAAAGCAGAGGAGCGCAAATTACTTCCACGTGCAGTGTTTTTTTTCTTGGCGTAGCATCTTACTGTTTAATGTTTTTGTCTACAGCGGGTAGGTCCTTTTTTTTTTTTTTTTTAAACAGCCGCTCCTGAAAGATGCAGACTGTCAATGTTGCCTCAAGTTACTATCAAGCTATCGCACATATTTTTCGAAATCACAGGACAATGTTCAATTTGGGCACAGAAAAGTGGCCAAGAATTTGTCCTATCTCGAACAGATTAGATTATCAAACTTAGGTCAAAAGGTTTTTACACTTTTCTTGTATTGGGCAAAACCGACCCCAGTCTGATAACACATTTTTAGGCAAATGTGACACGCGACAGCTAATTGTGAGGTAAAGTGTCCACTTCCAAAATTGGACGAGCAAGTGTGACTTAAGAGCAGCCACTGTGGCCACGAGTGACAAACTGACGGGATAAAGTAAATGGTCACATGCAGCGAAAAGCCAACATAAGGCGAAAGCGTCGTAGTGTCGGCGAACTTGTTCAGTTCTTACCGTTGCACACAACGATAGCTCGACGCTAAGCTGTCGTCACTGTACTAGCTAGGCTAAGCTAACTGTTTGTGTCTCCCAGAGTTCACTTGACGTTCGCATTTCTCCGACTGGTTTTGTCGCGTTCGAGGTAAGCCCACGAGGCAAAAAAAAACAAAACAAAAAAAAGTCAAAGGTAAGGCAACAGGCTATTTCTGAAGGCAGTGTGAGTGACTGCGCCTCAGATGTAAGCGGTCTATCTAAAGTTTGCTTCCATTAGCCACCGCGAGCTACCGGTCGTGCCAGACCAGGTCAGGTTGTAACCGTAAAGTCTCCAACAGTGTACTGTATTTATGTTTTTATTGCTTATGTATTAAACTTTTCATTTGTAAAAGGAAGAATGTGTTATTTCTTATTTTTAAATGTTACCATATCTTGCTTAAAAGCTACATTAACCAAGTGGCCAAAATGATTTCATGTACGACGTTTCAAAGTCCCACTTGTTGCTACTTGTTGGAGTAACGGTTAACTGTATTCCACAATCATGAACTGACACTACGTTCCCACCGTGTTAACATTATGTTTTTCCTCTCCCGGCCTGCAGGCTCTACGTTCTGTCAGCAGGTCTCCAGCGGGTCCTACGCTGACTCTACGAAGAAGACCACCAACCAGGAACTGTGGGTTCTGCTAAACAGCATCCACCTGGACACCAAGATGTCGGCCAAGGAGCGGAAGCGCCTGCTCAGACAGTTTCACCAAGCCCACCCGGAGATATTCAGCCAGTACTTTGGTGAATCTGCCGTTGGTGTGCTGTAGATATGTGCAGACGATGACAACACATGGCCTGATGTTGTCCCTGATGTCTTCTTTATACATTTTTTTGGTAAATACTTGGTCAGTCAGACACAAGCTGACTGACTCAAAGGAAATGTTTGTGACTGACAGTAAATCTTAGTGGAGATTGTAAAGACACATATGGGAAAGACACCTCAGCCATATGATTACACGTGTGTGTGGATTTGCTTTATTATTGAACAAAATAAATAAACAGTTGACAAATGCTTGGCGGTGTTTCTCTTAACTAGAAATTTAGGATGTAAATATTAGATTTCTAATTTAGATTTATTTATTTATTTTTAATAAAGATGCAGGTTGGCGTACAACAAATGGAACCGAATAGAAGAGAGGCAGCCCTTTTATTGGTGGAAACTAATAAGAACGTCAACACCTAAATCCATTGTTATGTGCTGCAACTAAAACTTTGTTAGTGTGTGAAATAATTCTTATTATTCAGTTATTGCCTAGTCTGCGGATAGGATGTTGTGTATTGTGTGCTGATGCACCCAATCCCTGTATTTTTTTAATTAATCTGTGTAGTGAAGTTTTGAAAAATGTGGAGTGATGGACTGGATTCTCCCTACCGAAGTCCCTTGGACATGCTGGGGATTATTTATCGTGGTTAACCCAGCTCGCTTCGATCACATCCAGATTTAATTTGGTGGTTTGGACATAGCACAATTTCAGAAAGCGTCTAGTTGATCTTTACCGTTTGGATCTTGTTGGGCCCCTATGACAGAGACACCAACATGTGCATGATTTGCGAACTGCACAAGAAAACTTGATTTATTAAAGTCATTTGGAAACGAATTGAATTGCAGGTCAACATGTACTGCTAACTTTTTAATAAGCTTGGTCTAGACTTCTCTTACCAAATTTGGTGACTATTGAGTCAAAATCATAACTAATTCAAAGTGCTGAGAAGAGTAACGTTGACCTGAAGGGATATTTGGGGAAGGAAACCTGTTTCTACAGCGTACAAATCAGAAGTTGCACCTTGTGCGCAGGGACTTCCAGAAATGTCTGATGTGTCTGCGCGCGTGCGTGAACGAGAGAGAGGGCTCGGCTGTTACGTCATGTTAGCTCCACCCCATTCCGGAAGTGTCGCTTGGTTAGCGGCGACCCAGCAGAGAGCTCTGCGACGTTAATAAGCCCGAGTTATCGGGGATGAAACAAAGCCTTCGTCCTGTTGAGGACGGTGTCTGGCAGTGGTGACGTTGTGAATAACAGTGACCGTGCTAACCCCGCTATGTCTGGGCTATGAAGGCTTAGCTGTGTCATAAGGCCTTGGTGTTGTTGCTGCTGCTGTGTTCACGCGGACTAAGCTAACGTCGGTCATTCGAGCTTCACGGCTGACCCATCTCTTTCCTCGCGGCTGACGACTACAAGGTTAGTAACGTTCGGCCAGACAAGACTGTAATAACGTCCACAGCACCAAAAGGCTTGGTTCTGTCCACCTCTGTCGTGTTCACCGCTTAGCATCGCGCGGACTCCTCTCCCCCTCCTCTCCTAGTCGGGGGGGATGTCAGCATCCGTACATCGCGACAACAAGCCTGCGTCTCTCCCTCTGTTTGTGCTGTACCGTGACATCCCGTCGCAATGGCTGGAAAAATCGCGGACCCGACCGTTACACGTAACACGCGTGTCGCATAATGAGGCCATCGCTTAAGTGCAAGTCACGGACTTCCAGCGCTTCACGGCACATCGCAGCTTTAACGTTAGACGTCGTCTGTTCTCTTGCAGGCCGTAGCATGCCAAAGGAGGCGGACCACCACGAGCGTGGAGGAGACGACAAGGAGCCGAAGGAGGCGAGGATGCAGGACGCTTCCGAGGAGACCGCGAGGAAGAGTGTCCCGGCGAATGCACTGAGCCTGCACAGAGGGAACACTGCTGAAGGTGAGACACCGCTTGATTTCGGGTACAGAGAGCAGCAGACCTGATGTGAAGACGGGGGCCACGTGTGGCTGCCCCCTACATCAGTTTCGTATGATTAGGGGAGCAGAAAGTCTACTCAGAGTGAGAAATTAATTTGGGCTTCCATGGATTGGGATGGGAGTCGGCAACCTTGGACTGCTAGTTTTGAAATGTGCTTTTTTTTATCCGGTTGAGTATGTAAAAGGTACACACTCCACCATCGTATATGCACACAGATAATCTAAGGTCTCATTAACCTGACCTACATGTCCTTAGAGGTGGCAATACAACCCAGCCATGTGTAAAAGCATCCTTGAGCAAGATACTAAACCCCAAATTGCTCCCGAAGCTGCGCCTTCGGTTTATGTAAGTCGCTTTGGATAAACGCGTCTGCTAAATGTAAACTCACTCCTGGTGAGTGTGATCCCTGGGGCTTCTTTCCCTTCCTGAGCTCTGTTTTTTGACACATAAACCACAAAAGACAACACAAAACGGCTGGTCGACCGAACACCTGCTCCTTGTGTGAGGACCTGTGCTCATTGAGAGACTGTCACGGCGACCAGCATCCTGAGACGCATGACGAATGTGAGCGGGAATTTGTGACTCCTGGTGCATGCTCGTCCAGTTTGTGGTTGTTTTTTTTCTTTTCAACAATAAAGGTTCTGGTTTCTTTTTGGAAGAAAGTACACTCTGATGTGCAATTTTGTTTTTTAAGATGGATTTTCTTCCCTCGCAGCTAGCCCTCCCTTGTTTGTCTCAGTGGAGGAGCTGATGGAGACCGCTAAAGGGGTCACCAACATGACGTTGGCCCATGAAATAATGGTCAACCAAGCTTTCGAAGTCAAACCCCCGGAGCTTCCCGAAGGCAGGTGAGCGTTGGATAGGACACAGTTACTGTCCTTTTGAGGTCTCGTCTTTGAGTGAGTTCTTTCTTGTTTGGAGAAGTTACCGTCGCGCCTGTGCCCCTGTACAGTGTGGAGCGCAGAGTGAAGGAGATTATGCACAAAGCATTCTGGGATTGTTTGGAAGCTCAGTTGAAGGAGGATCCGCCGTCCTACGGACATGCCATCAAGCTGCTGGCTGAGATCAAGGAGGTGATGTTTGTATTTTATTCAGGAAATGAAGCGTCCCGATGACGCCAAAACTCTGCAAATGTGAGGTCTTGCTTTTCCCTCCTCTCTTCAGATATGATCCTGCAGTTGTTGCTATTTCGAGAAGGCCATGCCTGCACGGCGTTCCCATAGATAGACATATACTAAAATCCCCATCCCTTAATTCTCTCAATCATTCTGTCCCTCCTTTCCTACCCGCCTTCACTCATCCTCTATTTCTCTGCTCATCCAGACAATGCTGTCTTTCTTGGTGCCGGGCCATGGTCGTCTGCGCTCCAGCATCGAGGAGGTTCTGGACCTGCCTCTAATCCAGCAGCAGGCTGAGAATGGGGCGCTCGACATCAGTCGACTGTCCCAGTTCATCGTCGGGATGATGGGCTCGCTGTGCGCCCCCTGCAGAGATGAGGACATCAGCAAGCTGAAGGCGATCGCGGACATTGTGCCTCTGCTCAAGTAAGCCAAGAGCCAAGCGAGAGGGACTATTATTAGTTCTGCATGTTCCAGGCCTTAGTTTATTTTTAGGTTGTGTAATTTAATTCCAACCCATTACAGTGCAGAAGTCAGCTCGTTCTGGAGTGACGTTATCGTAGAGGATGGTAAGAGATGAGCCAGCAGGTCCACAAACGTAACGCAGACTTAATGAAAGTGAATAACAAGTTTAACAATAATAAGTTAAACTCCAGCTCAGTTGGACTTCAAACTGCAGTATATTCTGAGAGGACGGAATTTAGGGCGGCACAATTAAACGAAATGTTATCGAAAATCGCAACGTGGCCAAGTGCAATATCCAAATCGCAGAAGCTGCAGTTTGTTGATAAAAGGTAAGTACCACAGTGCTGCAGAGACGCCCCGGCCTACAAATCTTTTTCTCCAGATGGAAGAAGAAGTGTATGTTAGGTACAGACCCCGACAAATGTCACATCATCATGATTTGAATCGTTTTTTCAGTGAAAACGAACATTGTGATGCAAAGTTGACCATCCCCCCTAATCCCGAATCATCGTAATTGCATTGCAGAATTGCATTTTGATGTTCGTTTTTTTGGGGGTTTTTTTAACATATCGTGCGGCCCTGATAGAATTTCATGACCTATGCCTCCCTGTTTCTGTCGTAGGGCAATATTCTCTGTGCTGGACCTGATGAAGGTGGACATGGCTAACTTTGCCGTCAGCAGCATCAGGCCTCATCTGATGCAGCAGTCGGTTGAGTACGAGAGGAGCAAGTTCCAGGAGTTTGTGGAGAAACAACCCAGTAAGGAATCCCTCTTCCTTTTTTAAATGAGTCATATTATTCATGCTAATACATTACTTACTGGACTGAGGCGTAGGTAGATCCGAACCCACATGCAGACACATTGCAGACCGCGTGTGGCATACAGAGAAGTTCAGCTGCCTTGGCTCGTGTTGGTGTTGCTTCTGGAAAATAGAGCCGTGCCCCATTTTTCTTCTTCTCTTGTTGCGTTGTGGTGATGCGGCTACGCAATTGTGGCTCACCCTGGGAAATGGGGGGAAAAAAAACGGGGCGTTTATGGAATTCGAGTGAAATTCAGTGACCGTTGAGTTGCTTCGACTTGGCACAATTTCTGCACATAGGGTCGTATATGTCCTACTTGAAGAAGCTGTTGGTTATTACGGTTATGAATTGAACCTGCTTCTTCATCATAGCAGGTAAATGGATGGAGCCGCTGTATCTTGTGAAACTGGGGGGGGGGAAATGAAATGATCCGTTCTTCTTTAGATGCCTTAGACTACACAGAGAAGTGGCTTGAGGACACCGTGAGATGCCTGAGAGAGGCGGGTGGTTCTAGTGTTGCCTCATCTGACCCTCCCTCACTCCCCCCCCTTAATGTCCATAATCATGCCTATCTACGCCTGCTGAGGTGGGACCACGCCTCTGACCCCTTCCCAGAGGTAAACGCTGTCAGTCCAGAAGCTTGTCATTCTGTCTCTCTGTTAGTTGTATAACTTAATTTATTTATTTTTTTACTTATTATATCTCTTGTGATTCCCATGTGTCTGTGTCTGCCACCATAAACTGTATTCCTCTTCCCCTCCTCTCCATAGACAGTGTTGATGGATCAGGTTCGGTTCCAGGAGATGCAGCACGAGGTCGAGCAGTTGGTCCTGCTCTCCTCTGTGCTCCTCGTCGTCTACACTACCACCGGGGAGGCTATCTCAGGCCTGCCGGGGCTGATGGACACTCTTAAAAACATTGTCAGTGTCCTGCTCGCAGACGTGAACGCACCGTGAGTACCAGTACGTTTTTAATTGTCCAGCTCCACTGGAAAGCTCTGCTGGCTGATGAGGGCTGCCTTTCCATTCACTGTGTTTCAGACCTCTTTCACTCCCACTGACTGGGTAGGGGGGACTGATTAGGGCGAGGGTGTAGTGGCCCAAATGTGACCGAGCCGAAAGGTGAACTATTTTCGATGAAGTTTACCGTTCACCAGGAAATGTGTTCATTTAATTGAGTTTTGAAGCGTTGATTTGCGCGGCGCTAAACCGACGCCCTTGGGACTGGTTTGGATTACACGGTAGCTTACCATGCGTTCCAAATCGCATACGTTGTCTTTTTACTTTTCGCACGTACTGCAGCTGCCCTTAATAATGCAGGATGCATTCAATTGGGGCATACTACTTCGTCATAACATTGCCCCTTCAACTGTGACCCCCTTTCTCATGCATCGGTCACGGGCTACATCACTTAACGTTACCGTGGCGATACAACAAAATGCCATTCGCCGAGATCGCCAGAGACTGAGGTCAAGCCGGAGAGCTCTGCTGCTGTTACATGCACACACACTGTAGATTCTAACATGCAGTAGGCTGTAATATTCATGCGCATTTCTCTGTCATTGTTGTTTTCATAGTTATGTATTTTTATTATTGTTGGTTGTTTATGATTATTTCACACATAGCTCTCCGTTGCTGGTAGATGTTGTTGAATATATTTTCATGCCGAGATGCAGCTGCTGGCACTGTATTCTGTCTGCACGCGAAGCAGAGTAACATTTAACTTACATTTTATCTGTAGTGTAACAACCTTGCCAGTTCTGTCGTGTTACCCTATCCATTTTTGCAAAACTGTACGATATGTGACGGTGTATAATCAGACCATTGCAGTCCTAATATGTGGTGTCGCTGGATCTCAAACAACCATGTATGAAATGAAGTGTAGCTGCTCGAGCACCACCCTGACAGTTGGCATGGCAGGCTTGAGAACAGTTATGGAATATAAAACCGCAAACAGGCAGAATAGGTTGTTTTAAAGGAATTCACATGAGGCTTTTACGTAACACTGGATCCCTTTTTTATTTGTCATCGCACTGTCATCTGTCAGTGCGACTTCGGTCGTCTGTCAATCAGCTGGCATCTGTCTGCGCTGTCTCGGCGGCTCAGTCGTTGTGACGTACTGCAAAATGCGACCAGACACAGTAGGACATCCTGGTGTTTTTGGCATACTGCATTTGACGTAATATGTCTTGGGACATACTGAATATTTTTGGGCATACTAAATGGTACGGTAGTATGGGTATCAGAATGCAACATCCCGGCATGTCCTGGTAGACCATATGCCGACACAGGAACTGTAACTGCGAATCCCTGTGGTTGAAGCCAGCCACCTTTGGTCACGTCATTTTCTTTCTTTCCTTCATAGTGAATTATCACCCTACACTATAGTTCCCGCCCTGCGACGAGTTGGCCACTGTCCAGGGTGTACCCCGCCTAAGGCCCGAAGCCACTGGGATAGGCTCCAGTCACCCGCGACCCCGAACGGGAACAAGCGGTAGAAAATGACTGACTATAGTTCCCCTCAACTCTACGGACCGTTTTGGCCTCTTTTAGCTCAGTCTTTTGGTCGTGCGGCCCTGCAGAGTCTGCTTTTATCGACCCCGTTCCTAACCGCTGCTGCTGCCAAACAAAGTTAGCGACTTGCTGGTGAACACAGTTCAGTAAGAATGAGAATTTAGCAGCTGAAGAGTCAGAAACAGAACTACTGACGAGTGACTAGAAAGACTCAATATTGGACTTACATTGTTCAGAAACACGAATTCCAACTAAATGTTGTCATATAATCTTTATAAGGTGATAATATGTCATTGTTCTGCTTTTTCTGCTGCCACCAAGTGACCAAAAATATACAAAACAATCAATCAATCAATGCAGCTTTAATGTGTGTGTTGCACTTGCATCTTTTTAATGCTAGCACCAATTTGACAACTTTTTGCCAAGTTGTGTTGCTATCCTTAAATACCTCCTTTTTGTCTGTCCCAAGGTCTTTTAGTACACAGGAGGCCTTAGCGACCATCGGGGAGAAACTGTGTGTCGAGCTGAGTCAGTGTCTAAGCCAGCATGGCTACTCTCTATTTTCAGCTGACCGAAAGACCACTCTGAGGGGACAGATCTCAGCTACCATTCAGCCAGACAACACAGTCCGCAAGCTGATGGGTAAGAACAGTGGCACGTATGGTGGCTTTCCCAGCACACAGCCCGACAGCGTGTGGTTGGCTGTGGTGGTTTATGTACAAATTTATGTGGCAGTGACCGAGATCTCCTCTCCTCTCCTCTCCTCTCAGACTCCCGGGTTCAGAGCTACCTCCTGGCGTCCCTGGAGTCCAGTCAACATAAGACCCCTCCTCCTCTCCCAGGAGGTCTGGCTCCAGTCAGCAGGGAGCTGAGGGAGCTTGCTGTTCGCTTCAGTCGCCTTGTCAACTTCAACAAGCTGGTCTTCTCCCCGTTCTACCAAAAGATTCTCCACAAAATACTGACAACAGGGGAGAGTCCCTAAACACTAAAATGTGGAGAGCTGTCTGTAGTTTTGCCATTTCCCCTCACTAGCAACGGTTAAGATGTAGATAAAAGAATTGAGGAGGCTGATCTGTATTCAGCGGGTAAAGCCAGTTGCCCAGAGCTTGCACCTTAAACTGACATAATCAAAAAAAGCCTGGCTACCATCCCAGCTGCATTAACTCACTGTGTTGCTCATTTGATAGACTCTCAGGCCTCATAATTGAGGCCTTACAATAGCCGACTTGCATTAAATTGCGTTCAGTATTACTAGCAGGGCTGGGTGTCATTCGGAAATAGTTGGCGGTCCGGGGCCAATACAATACCTGCGTTTTAGAACCCATACTAAAACGATACTTAGTGTTATGGTTACCATGCTTTGCAGAGTATAAACACATTTCTTTCTACAAAAAATGATGGCTAGGTACAGTATACAATTAACACAACTAGGATTTAAATTCTAAAATATCTAAATAAAGTTTACGTCAACAAGACAAAGGATCAGGGCCTTTATTTATCAAATGTCTCAGAGTAGCAAATCAGTCCTCACTGGCCAACAATTCTCAGAGGGACACATCTTTGGTCCTGTGTTCAGACCTAGAAGTATTTTTATCCATGTTCATGACCTAGGAAGTGGCCCCTATCTCTGCCAGTAGAGTTCCAGAGGTGTCTCAGCCTGTCCGGAGTTGCTACAAGATTGCATTCAGGCAGAGGCATGCAGGCATGTTCCATGGAAGCAGAGAAGTCCTGGGAATGCTTGATGACTACGCTCATTAAAGGAATAGTTTGACGTTTTGGGAAATACGTTTATTCGCTTTCTTGTCGAGAGTCCGAGAATACCACCCTTGTGTCCGTATGGTTAATATGTGGTAGCCGATTAGCTTAGCTTAGCACAAAGACTGGGGGGGAAAACCGCTAGCCTCAGTCCGTCCAAAGGTTACAAAACCAACCTACCAGCGCCTCTAAAGCTCACTAATAGAATCGTTATATCATGTTTGCTTCATTCGTACAAAAAACGGTGCGCACAAATGACATGTTGGGCTCATAAGGAGGTTATTTTTCTGTTTCTTGGCTTGGAGCAGTGACTTTTTGGAGACCCTTCTGGTTGCCTAGCAACCTCACGGTGTGGCCAAGCGTACAGGAAGTTACTGTACCTGATCTTTTCATCTAACTCAAGATGGAACCATTCCTTTTAAAAGATATAATTTTGAGAGAAACTGAATAACTTTTCTGACTCTTCTTGTGGGGGATGAAAAGGAGAAGACATGCTTCCTGCAGAAATTAAAACCAACTCCTTTTTAATTCATCCATTTCCACACCACTCAGTGGTTCATGGCAAAACAAGCTGCATTAATGCAAGTGACAGGTTTATTTATTCATTCACTCATTCGTGTATTTAGATGTTGGCATTTCCCTCCTTGTGTTAGGGCACCCAAGTTTAGAGGTTAAGTTAAATGGTTGTCAAGCATTCCCTAAACAAATCTGCTCCAACAGACTGTGCAGGCATGTCTCTGCCTGGCCAGCCATCTCCTGTCCACCCAGCAGGTGAAACAGCTCTGGAGCTCTCCTAAATGCTGGCAGAGATGGGAGGCATTTCCTAGGCGAAGAACGTTGATAAGACGCTTTTACTCCAGAGAAAGTAGGACCAAATATGCTTCGCTCATATGATTTTTGGCTGAGACGGATTCCCTACACTCAGATATTTGATAAATACAAACCCTGGCCAAGTATTCAGTTGCAGCTTTCAGTTCATGGCACTTTTCAAACTTACTTTTACTTTTGTTTTGTCTTTTTTTCCAAACAACTTGAGTCGATTACTCAAAGTGGTTAGGCGATTGTGAAGCGCACAAGTAAAAGAGAATGAACAAGACAACGGATGACTGCATGCTGTCTTCTACACTGCAGATGGAAGGAAATACAGTGGATACAAAGACTCTTCACACCTTTTACATCTTGTGTGAAATGTTCTCTTCTTTAGGCTTGAAATCAAATAATTCGTACTCGGGCTTATCAGATTTGCTTGGATGGAGTAACAGTAAAAATATTTGGGTGCTCATTTCTTGCAGTGTATTCAAAAGGAAATCCCAAGATAGGTTTACGTTGTTACTGTGCACATGTAGCCTCTCATATGTAAACTACATGCAAGCAGTTTGGTAAAGATAGTGATCGGTCCTCTCGGGTTGTTTTCACATGATATTCAGATGGTTCTATGGACCCACATGATATCACCAAGTCTGTTTGGAGTTTTATGCTAAGCTAAGCGAGTCGACTCCTGGCTATAGCTTCATATTTACATCTAGTCATTTAGCAGACGCTTTTATCCAAAGCGACTTACATATGAGGAAGACAATGGAAGCAATTATAACAACACAAGGTAACAAAAAGCATAAGTGCACCCGAAACTAGTCTGTTAAAGGCCAGCACAGAATACAAAGGTAAGGATAGGAAGTTTTTATAAAAAAACATTTTTTTATAGATAGAAAGGAAGTAGAAGTTAGCGATGGTCAGTTAGGTGTTGACGGAAGAGATGCGTTTTCAGGAGCTTTTTAAAGGGGGCTACAGAATCTGCTGATCTTGTAGGAGCAGGCAGCTCATTCCACCAGTGTGGAACAGATGCAGAGAAGGTGCGCGAGAGTGAGTTTGTTCCTTTTTGGCATGGTACCACCTGACGGTGTTCATTTGCAGAGAGCAGGGATCTGGCAGGAACATAGGTCTGTATGAACAAGCAAAGATATGATGGTGCAGAACCAGTGGTGGTCTTGTAGGTCGAGAGCATCACTTTGTACTTGATGCGGGCGACAACAGGGAGCCAGTGTGACCTAATGAAGAGAGGGGTTACGTTCGCTCTCTTCGGTTCACTTGTGTAGACTGCTCAGATAGGAAAGGTCTGACCTTCCTGATGTTGTAGAGGATGAATCTGCAGGACCGGGTGGTGCTGGCGACATGGCTTTTGAAGTTTAGCTGATCATCCATTACCACCCCCAGATTTCTGGCCGTGCTGGACGGCGTAACGGTCGATGAGCCGAGTTGAATGGAAAGGTCGTGGTGAATCTTTGGGTTGGCCGGGATCACAAGCAGCTCCGTTTTGTCGAGGTTCAGCTGCAGGTGATGGTCCTACGTCCAATGCGAGATGTCACTCAGGCATGCTGAGATGCGAGCAGAGACAGTTGAATCGACAAGTGGAGCTGCGTGTCCTCCACATAGCAGTGACAGGAAGAGCCGTGCTTCTGAATGACCGAGCCGAGGGCTGTCATGTGTACAGATTATCAAAGTGGTGTCCGTCTTCTCATCTAACTCGAATAAGCGTATTCAAAATGTTGAATCATTTATTTAACAAGCCATGGCTCCAAAGGGGGCTAGACCATGCAGTATCTAAATGTGACCAAAATCATAACATCCATTCTAAAAACTTTAAACAACAATCTGTGAATTACTTCCTACATGTTTTTATTTGAACTTAGGCTGCACTGCAGCAATATAAAAGTAAAGCCTGTGTAGACTTTTTTTTTTATATATCCACTGTATGTGCACCAAAGGCTGATATTTTACAGTTTGTTAGATAAAAGGAACATGACCAACTGATGTGTACTGAAGGGAATCCAGACCGGTGCATGGACCATCTTGAACTGTTGCTCATTTAATTGTTACTTAGTTTTAAAAGCAAATTCTGTTCACCTATTTATAACACTTCTGATGGTTTATAAGATGTTTTTAGAATATTTACTTTTGACAAACACTTTGCTTTTTATACATATTTTACACACTCAACTTACCACAGAATACTTACAGTACTTTGTAACATTTCTCCACGCCCGCAGGCAGAATGACGTCGCCTATTCCCCAAATGAATAGCACGTGTTCATCATTAGTTGAGCTGATATTTGTCTTTGAGTGTTCATCCAACATGCCAATAAAGCATTGTTTGTCCCACACAGCAGTCTCATTTCTTTAATCCATCCGCATCTTGTTGGTTTATGGCTGCGTTGGCCTGCTTGTATGAGATTTGGTTTTAGAGGGGGATGTAATGGGATGGGTGGTTCTTTGGCCTGAGAGACGTCAGAGAGCCAGATGAAACTGAGTAATGCCGTTTTTAATCAAACACCCTTTTTTGGGGAATGACCATCTAGGTTTAAAAGGTAACAGTCACTTCATTCAGCAGTCATTTGTATGGGTTACTACTGACATTGTACTCCTGCTTCCCTGGCTGGTTCTCTGACTAGCCCCCCGCCCAAAGAACCATCTAAATATCGTGTAAAAACAACAGAGAGGACCCATCGTTATTATCTTCACCGAACAGCTTCCATGTAGTTTACATATGAGACGCTGGGTGGAGCCAGAACTCCAATTCTGATACACTTTGATATAACAGTTGTGTCATTAAGAGAAGCAGACTATACAATAATTGCATTGCAGCCCCTAACAATCAAAAAGTGAGTTGTTACTTCCACTCCGCAATGGGACATTTTTAGTTTTATTGGCAATGACATAGCATTTAGACGACGGACCGTTGACTGTAAAGTGTTTGATTTCCTGTATGTGTTTGAACATGTCTGCAACAAGAACCAAATCACAATTAGAACTATAAAGCGAGTGCAGGAACATGATGAGGCAGGATGATGGAAACAGACAGGCAATGAGGAAAAAGGTGGATTTCAAACAGCTTTAGAGTTTGCTGTCTCCTGGGCGCTAGAGGTTTATTATGAAAGACATTACTTACATTTTAATATGGCCTGTTGTAATGCTGACATGTTTACTCCTAATAATAATGATGTGAATGAGTCTGAGATGTCAAACAACTAATTGTGTTGTTTTATTTTTTGTTGTTGTCTTTGGGTGTAGAAATAGTTGGGGCAGGATGTCTGTGACCTTAGTGACCTATGGCAACTGGAACATGGCAAGATGCAGGTACCAACTGCAGTTCTGAGGCCAGTGCCTGGTTCAAGGGCAATGGCAGGACTGTCCCTCTTTAACATGCGTGTTTTTCTCGATTTGAAGACTTCACAGAGGACATTTTGACATGTCCCAGCAGAAAAAAGGGTCAATCATAAAATGAATGATGGCTGAATTCCACTTGAACAGAACGGCGCCATCATTAATGATATTAGTAACACCTGTGACAGGTCAAAATGTCTGCAGGAAGCCTATAGGAAAGCCTATCCCCCACATTCTCACTCACACCTCATTGAATGCTATGGCATTATCAAAACTATACGCTCAAGACTGTAAACAAATAAAAGTTATCAAAAAAATGTTTCTCTCAAATTCAAATTTGCTATATTGGCATGACCATAATTACTTTAAAAGACAGGTGTCCAGGTTTTACAATGTAAGGCTTATCATTGGTGTCTGCAGCTAGAATTACCGCCCTGTGATTGTATGCCTCCACCAACCAGTCAAGTTGCACTTTACATCCATGTCTGTCCAGACTCATACAATATACTGTATGTAGTGAATAACTGGAAGGAATTGAATTCAAGGTGTAAAGTGTATTTTTTGGCTAAATGGAAGTTATCGCTGTATTGATGATACATATGAATGAGTCCAGTGAATATAGCCTACATTGTAGAACTTGACTAATGAAGGGTTACCGTAGATGTATCGGCTAAACAGGTACACGTGTGCTTGATTACTATGTAAAGATTGATTCTTATAGAGTACAGCTGCACATAATGTGGTGCTTTTGTTTTCTTCTGGCATTTTTAGATGCAAAGCCTCTCTATGAAACTCACTGACAGGATCACGATTAGCTTGGAGCGCTCCAGTACGTTGTTTGCAGTCACGTGAGTCCGATGACGCCTGGAATTCAGAATGAGGCAGGAAGTGAAAGAAGGCAGAGCTATTCTACTCGCTCTAGGCTGGATAGAGGAAGTCTAACCAAGCAAAGTTTTGACAGGGTTTGATTCCAGTAGTGCACTAACAAGTTATCAACACATGCAGTCAGATACAAGACAGGATAAATCACTTGATATAGCTCAAGCAATATTCAGTTCAATTAAATTGTTAATTGATGTGGTACGGAAATCAGCTAGCAGATAAATATGCAAAGGAGAAATAAGTGAAATATAGCAAGCCTGAGATTAAAAGTATAATCAAATCAGAAATGTAAAAGAAATGGCAGGAAGAGTGGGGAAGAGGAAATAAGGGCCGATACTACTAGAGCATTCAAAGGAATGCAGGAGAAATGAGAGGGAGCAATAGAAATAGAAAAGAGGAGGACATTGTGTTAAGGATGAGGCTGGGTCACACCGGTCTGAACAGTACATTAAACACAATGAATAAGGATTCTACAGGTAGATGTGAACACAGGAAGCGGTGAAGCACGCACACGCAAGCCGAGTGGCAAATAGTTCTATTATATTCAAAGAATGCAGACACCTCTACGGCTGATATCTCCAAAACTCGGCAACTCCCACTAAAACAAGATGGATGGATAAATAGCACTACAGGTAAGAAGAAAAAAAGTATTTTGGGATTTTGTCCCTTTAACGGGCCTGGGTCAAAACATTGCCGATGGGCTCCAACTGACCCTCCATCTAAGATTCTATGTACATTGTTACCCTGTTGCACAACAGACTAGTTCATTTGTATTTTGTCCGATATCTGTGCAAGTTGAGTGTGTGTGTGTGTCTGTGTATGTTTCTTTCATGTAATGTTATAACATAAGAAAGTGAACAATAAACATATTATAACAAAAAAAAAAACCCCCACATACAACAGGCTAGACATGGCAGCTTTTTTATATGATCAGAGACCGAGAAACGAACCAGTTTCCCTGTGCTGGTTTAGTACCACCTGGCACCCGGTTGTCTTTGTGCCAGTTTCTTTGGGGTAATTTGACACAACACAACTTTATTCAGAATTATGCACTTTGCAAGCCCAATATTTGCTAAAATAAAGGTCTCATAACTAGCCACTCTACAAGTCACAGCCACAACATTGGGGAACACTGCCAGACCCTCTTCGGCTGACATTCCCTGCAATAATCAAACACATGACATGCAGTGAACCTGGGACCCAGCGCGGTTGCCCACCTTGCTTGATTGCTAAGAGTGTAATGAGAAGATGAGCTATAGTTTAACAATTGCAAATAGGTAGGCAGATTTGGAAGGAGCTCAGTAACTAGATATGACATGTTAAGCAAAGTTCAGCAGATGATTAAATAAACACATCATAAGAACATGTTTTAAATAACGCATTTAAATGTATCTAATGGAGTAAAATATCACGGAAGTCAAATGTCTCTACTCAGTTGTCACAGTGGGACATTTATAGACTATCGCTCCCTCCCTCCCACATTCCACACATGCGGAGAAGCAACAAGCTACCGAACCAGCAGTTAACAGCTAACGTTAGCAGCCAGCACTCATCTCTGTCGGGGACGCGGCGAATTAACATGCAAAAGTTTGGAAACACGGATTCCCTGTCCTGAGTGGAGACAAGAGCGACGCTTGGTGAAACCCGGGACGGCCGTCGAAACCATGGGCCACGGCTAGCTTTCGTAATAGCTAGTTATTGAACGTTATTTGAAGCTTCAAATGTGTGAAAAGTCGCTCGGTCTCTCGTCGTTGGAACAAGATGGCAGCAGCATCGTTGCAGGATTTGACTGTGGTGCGGGTCCTCGTTGCTAGCCTGTTCCTTGACGCTCCGGGTGATATGATTTACAGGTCTTACTGAAGGTATGTCACCATACGTGCCTAAACCGGTTGTCAAATACGTTTTTCTGCACTATGACTGTTCTTCTGTTTTATCGTTTTAACGTTGAAAGGACTCCTCGCTAGCTTGTTTGCTAACTGTTAAGCTAGCCAACTTCAGTTTGTTCCCTTTAGCACACAAGTGTTAGCAGCGAAAGCTGACGTTAATTAGTTAGAGCTAACGGTGAATACTAGTTATTAAAGGGTCTATTACGAGCATGCACCTGTTTGTGTTTTAATTTAGACTAACTTCAGGTATGTGTTTTTATTTTAGGCTAAACTTATATATGGAAATAAAAAAAAATTGTATTCGGTGGTAAAAATATAATGCAACACTCGTCTTACAGGAAGTATAAATTGGCCAGTTTGGTTGTTAAAGCTAAATTTGAGCAAGTTAGCACCTCTCCTGCATAGTATAACACACCCATTATTTAGCTGCCTGTCACTTGAACATAAGTTTCAACAGGTGTCTTGGCTGGTGTCGCCCTTCCCCCAAACACACACACACACACACACACACACACACACACACACACACACACACACACCAAAGCTCCCATATGTTAACTGTCTCCTAGATTGATTAACAAATTGCGTGTACAGCTGGTATTCTTTCCCAACAGTGAAGCACACCACAAACACACACACACACACACACACACACACACACGCGCGCGCACAGGCACACACACAGCTAAGTCATGGCTCTCCATTTCAGGCTTGGGTCTTGTCGCCCTGCGGCATATCAGACTACCTAGTTTGGCAGTGGAGAGGAAAGAGCAGGAGGTATCACAGCTGTGTCTGTCCAAGTGTCCCTTAAAAGACGGATGGGTATGGCACCGTGGCAAGCAGACACAGGGTGAAACATTTGCACCCCAGCAGCCATATGCTAGTGCGTCGTCTGCTTTGTTGTCAGTTACTTCTTGTCAGTCGCATCTTAGAGTTGTTGTTTGCCAAACTAGCGGCTGTGTGTTTTGAATGACGAATGTGGTTTCCTACTATACTTATAGTGGTCGTTACTTAGCGGTGGCAGAACATTGCTGTCTTTCTGAAAAACATTGTTGGCTGCAGGAATTTTAATTCCAACCTCCAATTTACTGTCTGACAAGCATAACTCATCACATGTTTATTCACCATTTAGTGTAGTAGTAGTCGGCCCAGTTTTGCACTTTGAGTACTGGTAGCATTGTTCTAACTATAGCGAAATACATTTTCCTTAGTTGAAAGGGAGGTTTGATCATAACAGTGGTTGTTAATCTCCGTCAGCAGTTTATCTGGTAAAACTCACCAGCCCTACAAGTCCTAAGAATTGAAGTGTGTTGTATTGTCACGTTGCTGTTGAGGCACACCCCTCTGCCTGTCTGAGCCTGTGTGTGACAGCCTCAGAACTTTGGAAGGCCAGTGGCTCCTCAGCAGGCCTTTCTTGTCGAACAAAACTTTGTGCTTAAGACAACCACCTTCGTGATTGAGTGTTTGTGTAATGTGGGATGTAGCCTTCAAACTGGAATCGACCGAGTCAGAGTGCACATCCATTCGGGCACAATCTGTGTCTCTGTTTGGAAATATTCAGGAAGTGTGGCTGACAGGCTTGGCCTCTGCTCTGTTTTATGCCTGTTATCATGGGGTCAGGACTTGCTGCAAGCAGAGGAATGTTCCTTAAAAAACCTCAAAAGTAACACAAATTAAATAGTAGAAAATATTGTGTTAAGTTTTGAAATGTGTTATACTATATCTATGACCTACTCCATTTAGTATAATCAGCTACGTGAAAGATACATGTTTCTACAGCCACCAATGGACATGACTGGCACGCGTGACACTGATCAGGTAGTGTTGAGGCCAGAGATGCAACGGGCTTCCCTCATCTCCCATTACAGTAGGCCAGCTCCCCTTTCCAGTAATGGTGACGTATGATGGCTTAGATGTGTATTTGCTTTGGCAGCTTTTATCACTGCTTTATTTAGAATGCAATCTTTCACAGGAGGATGGCGATAGGAAGCTGCTATACTGATGTTGACCAGTTCACATCTCTATACATACTATATTGGTTAATGGCGTTTTTGTGCAGTGACTTGGAACAGTGTTTCTTTTTAACATTTACAAGTTAGTGTAGGCCATCTTAGCACATTCAATAATCATGTAGCCAAAGCCTGATCCTTAAGCCTAAAAACATAATTGTGTCAGCTTTGCAGTGTTCTGACTAAATGATTCATGTGCCTTGCCTTTTATTTATCACCGTTCTTTAGGTATGGCCTCACAAGTCTTGGTCTACCCATCACACCTGCACTCAGCTCAAACAAGTGCCTTAGGAACCAGCAGCAGTGGTACCAGCAGACATAAAGAGGAAACTCACCGCTGTAATAACACCAGCAAAGCCTTTCAGCACCGACCCCCACCCAAGACCTATGTGATCGGAGTCAACTACGGTATCGCCTATCCCAACAACGTTATCCCATCGTCAACCGCTGCTGATTTAGGAAGACTTCACAGTGGACTACAGCTTGGAGAGAGGGAGGAGTGGGCATTGCAGACTGCAGGACTACAGAGAGAGGAGAGACAAGGAGAAGGTCCACCTGAGAGCCACGAAACCCATTTCCAGAGCAGAGACGCACAGGAAGTGAGGCTTCGTAGAGACAGTGGAGGATCTCCATCAGGAGGAGGCTTGGACTGCGGGCTACTCAGGAGGGACTATTTCAGAACAGACAAGGAAGAGGGCAGAAACAGAAGAGTACAAGCAAGAGGAGGATTCTTCGACCTTCTAGACACACTTGCCACCCAGAAATGTGAACAGAAGGCAGGTGAAGGTGGAGAACATCCGCGGGAGCACAACTGCGTCGGAACCATGCAGATAGTAGAGGAAGTATCTGCTCTACCATCACTTCCTCCCCCTGTGGCTATGTTGCAAACCAGCACTGGGAACAATGCGGAGACTGTCAGAGTAGGGGGTCGAGGGACACTGCCTAGTCAACATAACAGGGTTGAGGCAGTGACCAGCATGGGAATCGGGATGGATGGGACCAAAATCAGGCCTAATGGCAGTACTGAGGCAGTGACAGGAGCTACAGTGACCAGGACTGGATCAGGAGACGGTGACTATCAGTTAGTTCAGCATGAGGTTCTGTGCTCCTTGAAGAACAGCTACGAGGTCTTGGAGTTTCTGGGTCGTGGCACCTTTGGTCAGGTGGTGAAGTGCTGGAAGAGGGGAACTAATGAAGTGGTGGCTGTCAAAATACTGAAGAACCACCCATCCTATGCACGTCAGGGACAGATTGAGGTGAGAATTTGTTTTTGTCGTGTGAGTAGAGCAAATGTATTGTCAGTGTTTTAGTTGAAAATATGGATTAACAGAAAAATCTGCTGGTATGGTGCCTTTTTGTTTGGGCATGACACCAGCAGATGACGATAGAAACACTGCTTCTGTTGTCATTTTTAATTACAACAGAGGCAGTGTTTGATCTTTCTAGATGCTAAAGAGCTGTCTATTTGCTAAAGTTTTCTTCTGGATTAGTTTTTACACTTGATTGTCTGAACTGAACCTGTGTTATTTTCTTCCTCGTTCCTGATCCCCCCCAGGTGGAGATCCTGGCTCGATTGAGCAGTGAGAATGCAGATGAGCACAATGTGGTGCGTGCTCTGGAGTGCTTTCAGCACCGCAGCCACACCTGCTTGGTGTTTGAGATGCTGGAGCAAAACCTGTATGACTTCCTAAAACAGAACAAGTTCAGTCCACTGCCACTCAAAATCATCAGGCCTATTCTGCAGCAGGTAAAGTCTGTATGTCTGTTGCAGGCATACACAGATATAACCCATACATGCAGATACAGTACACAAACCCTTTGATGCAAACACAGGTACTCAAAGAAGATGTTGCTTTGTTGAGTCTTGACATGTCCACATCCAAGTTTGGGTCCAGACTTACTCGTAATGCGTCTTTATTTATGTAAATCTTTGCAGGTGGCAACAGCCTTAAAGAAGCTGAAGTCTCTGGGTTTGATCCATGCTGATCTGAAGCCAGAGAACATAATGCTGGTGGACCCCTCCAGGCAGCCCTACAGAGTCAAGGTCATTGACTTTGGCTCAGCCAGCCATGTTTCCAAGGCTGTATGCTCCACTTACCTGCAGTCCAGATACTACAGGTGATGACGTCCGCATTCAGTCAAACCTCTTTATAATCCATCATTCACAAAGTTAAAAAACTAATAGAACCAGCTATGTTTTGGGATATTTCCTACTCAAAGCACTGCAAGGGAGTCACCGTGGACTGGGTGAGGCTTGAGTTGACTGAAATACCTATTCATACTTTTTAACACATAACTTTAGCTTATCAAAGCTGATTTTAAATCCCCAAAAAATAACTTGATAATTTATTGTGATCAGTTCATTGATTGGACTGGCTTTTGTCAGTGTAGAAATTTCTACAGATTCAGTGGTATTTTCCACATCCCTGATCCCATATTTATAATGAGAAATTCCATAGTTGAGTTATCTATCCCATACCCTGGGATAAGCAGTGTTGAACTTTGGGCCAACTTTATTTATGAAACTTTTTCCGCTTTCAGAAGCCAGTATATTTGGTGTCACCGTGTAAGAATGGCTATATCGTGCTGTAAATACATTTACAGTTGTTTTTTTTGTTTTGTTCTGTAGCTCAGGCAGATTAAGCTAGATGAAATAGTAGCGTTGCATTGACAGTTTTTTTTTTTATTTTAGTGGGTGGATATATTAGCCTTTTAGGGTAAGTCATTACATTACACCATTGACTCAGAAGAAATGGCCCACAGGGGAAAGTGAAATGTATTGCATTTTGATTTATAATCAGATTTGTTATGAGAGAAACCAAAATAAAAGTCGAAAGAAATAAAAAGTTGCACACCTCAGAATAAACTCAGCCGGTTCAAGTAGAACAAAATACAGAAATTAGATTCACAGGGTCAAATATTTTTAGGAAGATCATATGTCATGAAGTGAAATGTCATGTTCACTGTCATCATGATATGCCATCACAGTTAGTTGACTTAGTCCCATGGGTAATGGTTGTTTAGGTGTGTGTGCCTCTCTGCGTTTCCCACAGGGCTTTGTAAAGTCTTGCTCCAGCTTTATGTGTTTAGGCCTTCTCCCATATTATGTAATGTGAAGTGCTCTATAATTACCTGCACACTCTCACATACCCCCGACCCCACACACACACACACACCACCTCCACGTATGCATTTTTGTAGAAGTTTTTGTGTTCAGCATGTCACGCCCTAAACTCTACTGCTCTTGCGTAACGTGCAGAGGAACTGAGATGTTTATATGAGGAACAGCGTCATGAAATATTTGGCATGTCTCGTACGCTAGGGTGAGAGGGAGAATGTGCTTATGAAATGCAGCCAGGATTGTGAACTTCGTTAAGCTGTACGCTCACATTATGCTACACAATACATTAAGGACTTGCTGCAGCTAAAAAATTACAGATTTTACAAAGTAGAATATCTGTTCAGCATCAAAACCTGTTCTCTCATTTGAAATGTAGAGTACATTTTTGAATACTTACTGTGGACTGGTTGGCATGTGGAAGTTAGTGGCGTTTCATCATGTCCACGCTTGTTTCCAAGGCAAAGTTTTTCCTTTTTCATTAACCACTGGACAGCAGTCTGGCAATTTCATTCCCCTGTGCTCTTACTAGAAAGTTTTAGCAAGTAGGTTAGTCGGGTAAACTATTGCAAACTCTTCAAACATTCTGCAATCTATGATAAACCCTGTTGAGATACTGGGTATGTCTGCAGCTAATGCACTGCACACACCAACCATTCCACTCCACTCCTGATTTGATTTCCCTGTAAGGAGCACTGCATTTTCTCAGTCATTTCAACTGTAATTTATGCAAGTGGTGTATAAATTGGGACACAAAAATGTGGGCTTCCTGTCCTGAAGCAAACTCCTTTAGACCAAATGAAAAACGAAGAGCCTCAGAGTACCAAAACGCCAGCATTAAGCCTGGGTGCAAGTTCACTATTTTTGCGAAAGCAAGTTACTTTCTGGGCCCCCCCTCTGTGAGAGACAAAGAGGAGCTATAGTTGTTGCATAACATAAAGGCTTTGCTCTGCAGTTGACCTGGTTAAGTGTGTAAGTGTGCTTGTGTGTGTGTTTGTCTTTGTGGAGCGTCTCAGCGCTGAGATCATAGTGCAGTTAAAATGGGCTAGCATTAAATTTTAGGGAGGTCACTCAGGACACAGAAGGCCAGGGAAGAATGTGGTATGTGAAAACCCACATTTAGATCCAGGAAAAAACAACATTCAGACATTCCTCTGTGTGTGTGGGTGTACTCTTAGGTTGTCACGATACCAGAATTTTAAACTTCGGTGCAATACTAGTATAAACAAACAATACCTCTTTCTATACCTTGGCAAAAAGAGGTCCTAGGCCCACGAAATAGGAGAATGTTTTCTTTGTTTTAATAAACAACCTGCACACAGTGCTGCAATAGACAAAGTCACTGAACACATACCAACACATTTGTTACTATTTTCTTAAATGTTTTCCCCTACCTTGTAGGCCTGCATTTTCTTTGTCGTTATTGCTTTTAGTAATATTTATTTTTTTCCTCTAACGTTGCTTACCACAGTACAGTGGCCTCCGTGGGTTTACCCTGTATAATTACCTACAGTAGACGGCGGCTGACACGCCCCAGTTTGGAGAAGCAGACAGAGGTACCAGAATGGAAGCTAAGCAATGTGCTGCTGTGGGGCGGCAGCAAGAAAACGTATTTTAGCCACCTAAAAAAGTCTATATTAATTTAAGTGTACGCTATATTTAGAATATTTTCACCGCTTTGCCTTGCCATCAGACAACCCTTTCCAACGGGAAACTGAAGACGTTATATCCATATAAGCTGTCCTTAAATTCACCAGACCCCACTGACAAAAACAATCATTTTACGTCGCAGATCATGGGGGATGCTGGTCCACTGCTGCCTCAATCAGTTAGTTTGATAGTTGTTGTGTGACTTTGGTGTTAGTTCGGATCCGAACTAATATAAGTTGCTGCGGGTCTTGGCAGCGGTAGACCAGCAACTCCCGCTTTCTGTGAAGTCAAATATAAAGTAAAAAGCACGGACAGTCAAACATGGAAAAACCGACAGTCGATTGTCAGCATGGCATCTAAAGTTGGGGGGAACCCACTCCCCTCAGTTGACTGTCTACATACTCATCGAACTGTAAAGCAAGCAAAGACGATCATCTCCGACCCCTCACATCCTGCTCATGACCTCTTTCAGCTCCTTCCCTTAGGGAGCTGCTACAGATCACTGTCCACTGAGACGAACTGCTATTTTGTCTGAGCTATCAGGACTCTGAACCCTAACCATAACCCTCCTCACATGCTACTGACATGCATTACCATGCACCTACTGTATATGGTTGTGTGCAGTGTTGTGCAAGGTCACACTTCACATGAGCTAGCTGAAAGTTCAATTCACAGAGATTAAAATGAACTAGTTAACTTCTCATTTCTTTTTTTTTCTTTTTTGAATGGGCTTCTCCGAGATATTCTTTTTCAATAGAGCCTCCTACTACCACAGGTCTCCATACTAACTTTTTCCACTAGTAGCACTGGTGCTCCTTACAAAAAATTTAGGAGAACTACTAAAATCAAAATATAATAAATAGACAATTTACAGAAATAACAATGTGCTGTGCTCGGCCACATTGAGAGAAGTACATATAATACATGGCTGCCCCATCCTGGCTGGAGCCCTGTCCTACCCATTCATCCCCAGCCCTTATCTTGTGGTCTTCATGTTCTCGCAGATACCTCCCAAGACTGGTCGGTGTCGTGATAATATGTGGACTGTCTGCTACATATGTCTGTTACCCATTTATGTATTTGTGTTGCAAAGTATAACACTGTTCCGCAAACAAATTCCACCTTGGTCGTGTTGCTAATAAACAATCTAACCGTTGCCAAGGCTGGATATTTCATGTAGGTTACACAATGTACTGTGCATCACAATAACTCAATTCAGATGTGATAAAGAGGTTCTCTGAGGATTGAAAATTGGTGTGTCAAGATTGTTAACTTTACCTGCTGGAGCCACAAAGCTTTATTTGCCAGAAATCTTGTGAAGTGTAACATCTGGCCATATTTTGATTTGGCCACAAGCAGTGTGCAACAGTTTCAATCTGTTTGATTACTTTCTGCTTGGCAAAGCATCTGTTTTTGTGCCTTTTGCAAAATAATAGAGGGCCATTGGTTATTCAAAGAGCACAGACACAGTAACTCTGTGGTTTATAATGGTACAACAGCTCTTCCATTCCTCTCTTTTTCTCCCGTCCTACCTCTCTTCCACTGTGTGTGTGTGTGTGTTTTGCCATGACAGCAGCTGATAGTATACGCATTTGTTGTTGACTTTGTGCATTGGTAGGCCTGTATGTTAGCTTGGTCAGGTAAATATCTGTATTCATCGGGATATGTCACCACACTGTTACCCTTTTTTTTCATATCTATATGATTATGTAATTATGTAATCCCAGAGCTGTGTGTGTGTCCTTTTTGTGTGCTCATATTGCATAATGACTGTACTAAGGGAATGAAATTAGCATATTATTAGCATATTAGTACATATTTCAGGTCACCTGCCACCATGTGAGATGCATATATTAGAAAATATTATTATTATTAAAAAGCAAACCCTAAGTTTAAAACAGTGAAGAATTAAGGGTACGTGATATATTTCACATTGCTACTGGCTGCTACCGCTGACACGGTTTACAATTCCAATGTGTTTTACATAGCTTTCAGAAGTGGCAGACAAAACAATTGAGTGGCCAGAAGTAATGTTCAGTGGCATGTGAGGAAAAAGCTTCATTTCACACCCTGACTGTTCTGTATTAGTACTGTTACCACAGTGAAGCTGTTAAGAAATGCTGCCCTCACCAACAGTGGGTAGGAGGAGTATTTTTAACAGCTCTGGGATTTTCCCTGGACTTTCCAGAACCATAGGTAGTAGCATTGCCAGCAGTGTGGCTTGGATGCAAAATATATATATTTTTTTAAACACACAAAGAGGAGTCAGTAAAATTGAGGCCTTCTTAACCAGGGATCCAGGGTCGCACATGCAAAACCATAAATCAGTAAAGTGCAACTAAACATGTTCAATGGTTACACCAGTGCTCCTGAAATCTGGCACGCTGGCAACAGTTGCGTGGCCGAGCAGCCCCACACCCCACAGCGTTTCAGCACCATGCAGTGGAAAACAACACTGCAGGGTCCTACATAACCAATAACATCAGGGCAGGAAAGGTTTACGCGGGGCAAGTTGATAGACTGGTCACTGGTCCATCTGGGCCAGTGGTGGACTAGTCCACTTATGAAAAGGCGGCCACTCTAGTTTAAGAACGGAGTGGATATGGGATCCCAAAACATGACCAATATGGCATGTCGAAGGTAAATTAAAGGTGAGAATTACTGTAAATCTGCTTGTTATAGTGTTTAGACCCAAAATGTGACTGTTATTGAGGGTGTCATTGCATAAAGCAGTCTAACGTTAACTATTATGAGACACTTCACTGTGGTAGCCATGTGGCTAGCTAGCCATGTAACGAGCTGCGTTGAGCTAAACATCTACAGTATACATGTTAATATAAAAATCTGAAAATACTGACATGATCGTACACTCGTCCTTTCTCCCTGTAGCCATTGCTGTGTGGCACTGAGCTGTTTTTAAAAATCCGCTCTGTGATTTGTTTTCATCGAGAAAACCCTCCAAATAATGTTAGGTCAACACTTACGTTAAGCTAACACTAGCGCTAGCTGACGTCCACTTTTACTGCAAGGTTTTAGTGAGGCAGCCGTTTCTTGCACAATCTCCCAATTCGAGACAAAATAAGTCCTGATATTTCACAGTGGTCGGTTTCATTCAAACAACACGGACAGCAGTCTAAACAAGCAATGTGACTTCCATGGGCTGTGACTGGCATGATGGTGTTGTTAGCTACTTCCTAAACAGAGCGGCTGGAAGGGCGCGTTTGCTTTATTTTTCCCATCCGTGCCAAATTTGTGGATTGCCTCACTGTTCAAGATGTTTCCACCAGATAAGGATGGAAAACTACAATACTAATAATACTGGCATACCTACAATGTACTGTACTCTTCTTGGTTGGATTAAAATGGAAAAGTGTAAGGGAATGACTGAAATGTCCTTTTACTGTAAGTATGGGGCCCCTATAAATATTAAATGATGAAAAAAAAGTTATGTTAATTTTTTGGCTGTTTTGACCATAAAAATTATACAAGGACCCAGTAAAACTCTGAGATACTGGCCAAGTGGGCCAGTGGAGAAAATGTTTTATGTTGGACACTACACTGCTTATAATATAGCCAAAGATGGTTACATTTTACTCACTTTAAGTCCATTAAAAAACATTAATCTGCACCCTTTATTCCTGTTTACAATAATTGACATAATGTATTTAGAACTTACCAATGTCTATGGGAACTGACCAGAAAGGTACCACTTAAAATGTATTACTGGGTGCCCCTAAATGAAAAAGTTAGGTGCACCAGTGCCACCAATGTGTAACATTCTGGAGCCCTGCATCTTAAAACTCTCATTACAGGCACAATCTGGGAATAAAATGTATTATTATTATTTTTTTATTTGTTTTTTTATTTAGTTGTTTAAGTACACAGACCAAAGCTAGACAACAGAATCCAAGTTGTTAATGTTTTTTGATGCTGGTAAATGTTTGTTTACAGCATCTGCACCTTTATGTAGAGTAAAACTTGCCCATCATTTAAATTCTGATCTGATGAGACACACAAAATGCTAAATGCTCAAAAAATGAACAGATCGCACCTTTAACCATTAGCAAATAACAAACACTGATGCTGGGACATATGTCACTAACATTTTCATGATTTAAGATGAATGCCAATTAAAGGTCCAACTCAGATGACTCAGTACAAATCTAGATTGAACTGTTCACCATAGTTTCTGTGTCAGTGGTGTCCATCTATGGTGTCAGTTATTGCCTTTGAGGAGTAATGGGCCAGTGTGCAGTGCTGCTAGTTCTACTGCCTCAGGTCGACTCCTCCTGCCAGTACATTCCCATCCATTACATTCCCATATATAATTCTGTAGCATGCTGCTACCTTAAATGAGTAGCTTGGTTGGTGGTGAGTGGTATATTTTACAGTAGCGATGCATGTTTTTTTCACTGCACTGAAGATTTAAGGCTGTCATTCGCTGAAAAGATTGTTTTTTGGCCACAGTATTAATTTTTGAGTAAGTTCACACATAATTTGGTTTGGATTTGTTTGTGTGTGGATATAGCTGTATCTCTGACTCACTGGGGTGTCTATGGCTCAGGTGGTAGCATGTCCAGTAATTGTAGTGTGGTGTTTTGTTCCCCGGATCCTCCTGTTTGCATGATGAGGTGTCCTCAAGTGAATGCTTAATTCAGTTAGTCGGGTTTTCTACTGTCATAAATTGTATTCATCTATAGATTCTTTAGAAAATAAAGATGCATTCCACATAATTTCTAATGAAACGGTGAAACAGTTTTGTTCATCTACCTATCAATTTGTCCTCAGCCCTTGATGGACCTTGTTAGTCCACAGCAAGGCAAACAGAATCTAAACGTATGCTATTGTGGGCCCTGGGTGTTTTTTTTTTAAATTCACCTTCAGCAAACGATTGGAGTGTTTTGGCTGAGATTGTGCTTACTCACTTCGAGTTATAGGTATAACTGTAGATAGAAGTCTCTGGCAGAAGCTTTTCAATGCTTGTCATGCTCTAACGTGTTGTTGCCATGGTAGCATGACACAGCAGGGCCTGGTGAGGTGGCTGTTCTGTCCTGCGGAGGCTGGTGACACAAAACCGCCTCCCGCAATGAAAACGGAGCGCTGGGCTATGTGAATAATTCAGCTAAGCAGGTCAGGTGGAAGAAAAGATGGCTATCATCTCAGCATGCCTACAGATTTGGGCAGGTTGTGTTACGCCCAGGCCACGCTGCTTACCTGAGCCGTGCATGTGCGTTTATCACCTCTTGCTTTTCGTTTCGGTGCCCGTGTTCGAGCAGCGCGGCTCATTTAGTTTTTTTCTGTTGCTTGCTTGTCTCCTTGACTCCTGCCGTGTGGCCAAGTCCTCTACCCATATTTGGAAGTATTATATGCGCAGATGGTTTTAGTCATCGACCCCCCCCCCCACACACACACACAAAAAAAGAAATTAAATCAAAGATCAGTTTATTAGAGCAGCAGTATTAATAGAGACCTTTTAATTTGTTTGTGCGTCCTTTACAAAGAGAGGATTTTTAGCAAGCCTTTTGAAAATGTAACAGAAAGTAATCACATGCCACTTGTTTGATATTCTAGTAGTGTCTTTCATGCTGTATTTGCTGTATTGCTCTCGTTGCTCCACGTGCATGTTCACTCTCGTGAAACTTGATCTGCTGTCCCGCACATTACACCTTAGTAATGCAGTTTTATGCAGTTTGATATGTTTGACATGTGATCAGCTTTGTCTACAGATGTTAAAGCACTGGGTTGACATGTCCTGTCCCGAGTCACATCTTGTCCGTTTAACACACTTAGATACTGCATGTACCTGCAGTGTGCATAGCCATAGTTTTCGCAGTTCTGTGTACAGCAGCAGTTTGCCATACAGTTTGCAGTGTTTGTTCCTGTCGTAACTGCTGCTCTCTAGTTTGACTAGTTAGTTCTGGAACCTGGTCTGGCTGCCAAACACCTTTTGGGTGTGTGTGTGTGTTATACGTGCTATGTGATGAGCTGTTAACAGCTCTGAGGCCATTGCTGCAGCTTTTATGGCTCTGGCAGTATAGCTGGGAGCAACAACACACACTTCATTTTTAGGTTTATTTTTGTGTCCCCTATGTGTGGGTGTGCATGTTTGGCCTCGGTGAAACTGCTCAAATCCTTCTGTAAAACTTTGTGTTCTTATCTGTTTTCATCTTGATGGGACACCAAAGTACCGTAAAAGCCAGAGCCTCTCCATCTTGTTTCTTCTTCTCAAGTCAGCATAGTAAATTGGTTTTAGGTTTTTTGTAATCTTGAGCAATTGCCGATCTTGGCCTTAGTTGATGTTTAGCTTGTGCAGCTTGAGACAAGCAGAACTGAAAGCTGTGTAGGAAAAGTAATATGAAGTGTCCTGATTCTTTAGTATTGTAGTTCGTCCATCTATGCTATTGTTTTTATTTTTTCTTTGCCCTTTAAATGAGTGTGAATTCTTGCCATTATAATTTTTTGTATTATTTTCCTTTGATGAAGTATTTAAATGTATTTTAACTGCCCTTTGTCCTTACTTAAGACTTTATCACTGTGTTTTAACAGGTTCCTGTATATGTTCAAAGTTCTCTTTGTAGTAGTCTTGGCCCTCGGAAAATCCACTTCTGTTGATTGTAGCACTTTAAACTAGGAAAACCACAATCAGTGTCTTAGTCCCGGCCCTGCATGGTTGTTCTGTAAATGTTTGAGGCCGTCTCCCCCGAGGCTCTTTTTGGTATTGCGTAACTGGACTTCTTCCTCTTAAATGAGCAATACGAAATGGCAAAGGGTAATTTTCTCCTCCAGTCCGAGGAGGCCAGAGAGCATGGGCTGTACTGTAAAAGTGATGGACTTGACTTCTGCAATTGTGTGTCTGCACGTATACACACATGCTCACAGTCAAACACACATTGAATGATAAGCGATGGCCCCATTTATCACCCTTTAAAACGGTTACATTATGGTCTTGTGTCGTGTTGTTGCCCGGCAACAGTCATTTCCCCTGTGGTCGTCACAGCAGTGGTTGCTATTTGCAGCACTGTTGCTCAGCTGCTGTGTCCAGGCCTAATAGTCCATTGTTTTCATACGTCACCTCACACTAGTGCTACAAGATTACTAGTCTTATTTGAATTGTGTAAGTGGCAAAGTCCATTCGTTGAAAGAGATTTAGTTCTTTGTTGCAGTGACACTGCATGCACGTCATATGGGTGTAATGTTCAGTTTGAGATCCTTTAATAACCTGTTGAGACCATCATTTCTTAGCACATAACAGTTACGTGCCATGCTTTGTGGTATTCTTAAGCGGATTTTACTTTTAACTTTTAACTCGGTTTTCTTTAAATTATATATAATTTAATAGGTGGAATAGGATCATGTAAAATCTTTACCCTAAGATGATTTGAGTGAAAAATTTGTGGGAGTTTTTAAAATGAGGCAAAGGTGGTACGGTAACCACAACCTAATTAAACAAGCCAGTTCCAAATGAAATGCATGAGGCCCCATCTGCCTTCTCTGCCTACACAAAACACCATCTATGACCTGAGACAATACTAGAACTCTATACAAAAGGGAAGAGATTTCTTCATAGAACATGTTGTCATTTAAATCATAAAAGGTTTCTCACGGTTACAAGGCAGTCATACGTTAAGTATTACAAAGAGTTTTTACACCATTTCATCGGTTACCTGAATGCCACCCAAAACAGATCTTTGTTTTAGTACGATGCTGAAATGTAATCCCAGAAACAGAGGAACACCAACTAAATACAATTCAACACAACAGCCCTGCAATAAGTTCCTATCATGTTCAGTTTTTGTTGGGAATGTGCCTGAAATGTGTTGACCCATCACTGTGAGGATGTTGTATTGCATTGCATTATACTGAAATCTATACTGAATGTTTAGTTAGTGGGTTGGGCAAAATATTAGAATATTAAGTGGAAAAAGCACTTGATCTGAAGGCGACCATGATCTGTTGAGAGTGCATGCATAGAGTGGCCACATTGTTGACAAAGTGTAACTCAAGTCTGAGAATGACTACGATGGGTATGATTTCCAATATTAATAAAAAGGACAATAAGGACAGCTAAATGTTATCCACATGTTTTCCATCATCTGCCTTCACTACAAGCAACCACTGAGGTGTTTACTATCAGTCCTTATATATTTTCCACTACTTGTTTATATTTTGAATTATGATGGCCAGCACTAATTAGTTAACATATCATCCTGTATATTATATGTTTTCACCTAGCACCACCCTGAAATGCTGCTGCTGTTGGATTAACACTTGGCAGTGATGAATTCGATGCAGTGCTTTTGAAACATGTTTTGTCATTGCTGACATGTTTGGGTCTTGGTTTCAACAGCGGAGAGGTTATGCAAGGTGGCAAGCTGTGTAGATTCATAGTAGTTATTTCAAAACCAGAGCCACCCCTAACGTTGGTTTGAAATGGCTGCCAGGGTTTGCACTATCCACTTAGCGATCTTGACTTTTGGTTCACCAGAAACATTTTCTGTTCACCTTCTCCTTTTGCGCTCAATCCACGCAACAAAAGCTGCAAGAGACCCTAGCCCTGCCACTCTTGTAATCCATAGATATGTTGTCCTCTGGGCTGTGACAGTGTGACTAGCTTTTGATTTTACATGGTGACTAACTCCCAGCTGTAACCTTTTCTGCCTCTCCTTTCTCTCTCTAGGGCTCCAGAGATTATTTTGGGCCTGCCATTTTGCGAGGCCATAGACATGTGGTCACTGGGCTGTGTGATAGCTGAGCTCTTCTTGGGCTGGCCCCTCTACCCCGGAGCGCTGGAGTACGACCAGGTAACATTCCTCACACACACACACCGTTTGTTTCACTATCCCCGTGAGGACAGTATTGACACAGTGCCTTCCCTAGCACCTTACCCTAACATTAACCATCACAACTAAATGCCTAACCCTAACCGTAACCCAATTGTAATGTGTACCCAAAAACCAAGTCTTAACACTCTAAAACCAGTCTCTACCTATGGGGACGTGTCAGCCCTGCGACGAGTTGCCCACTGTCCAGGGTGTACCCCGCCTAAGGCCCGAAGCCACTGGGATAGGCTCCAGACACCCGCGACCCCGAACGGGAACAAGCGGTAGAAAATGACTGACTGACTGATGACCTATGGGGACCTGCATTTTTGTCCCCACAGTGACACAAGTCCCCATGGGTCCGCGTGCATTCAGGTTAAAGTCCCCCCCTGGGATATAAGAACAAGGAACACACGCACACACACATTTCAAGAGAGGTAAGGAGCGACCCTAAAGCGACCCCCGCTGAGGGAGGGGGAGTAAAGAGGGCAAAATAAACAGAAAGAAATTACATTTCTCCGAGATTACAGAATACATATTTAATGATTATAATTCTTATCTTGTAATTCTTTCACAGTAACCAAAACAGTATGTTCATTAGATAGTTAAACCTTTATTTGTTTTTGCTTCGTGATCTCTCTCTCTCTCTCTCGCTCTATGACTGAAGTCCAACAAATCCAGCATGAAATCCAGCTAATACTAATCTGGGCTGAGAGAGTTTCAGGAAATTGTTCCTGGCAATGTGTGATTATCTTCCCACAGGGCTGTGCGGTCTAAACTACACAACTGGGACTTTAAATGGAGTCCCCCGGCAAGGGAGAGGGAGCATGGGAAAAGGTCCACGCCACATTCACAGACCAGTACAGGATTACCCTGTGTTTGACTGTAGGCAACTCTGACGATCGTGTTTTTAGCGAATGAGTTTAGAAATTTGGAAAAGGAAAACTTGGACACCCTGGGTTTGTCGTGTCTTGGCATTTGTTATGTTGGGAGAAAATTATATTTGACCTTTCATGGGCTTCTACAAAATTATCCAAAGCTCTAACTTATTTAGCCTTCTTTTCCAAACCAATAGTTTGAAATTGGTTGTACTTCCATAGTACACACCAGTGCCTTATTATTGTTCGCTAACATTTTTTTAAAATTTGATGGCTTTTTTGGTGAGACCCTGTTTAATGTGTCTGTTTTCAGGGAATTTTTTTGGTGAGGTGTCACTTCTGGCTCCAGCAGTAGCTAGCAGTTTGGACAATCATCAGTCAGAGATGGTGGCTGATAGAGCGTCGCTGAGCAGTGAGAGCTCTGTTGTACCACTGGGCCATGCCAGGACACACTCACACGTGCACATTGAGCCCCCAAAAGTATGCTGTGCTATGCCAAGGCTCACTGCAGTTCCACTCTACACAGCAAAATGTATTTATAAACATAAGCCTGATGGTAGACATGTGTGCGCGCACACACACACACACACACACACACACACACACAGGCGATGGTGAGCGTTCAGTGCACCATCAGCAGGTTCTCAGTCCAGTGCCCTCTGGCCTGTCAGTGTGTTTGTTCTGGCCCGTAGACACATGCCTCCACACACACATACAGGCTGTAAAACGTATCAACGTAGGATTTCCATTGGTCATGGAATTTCTGGAATATCATGGAATTTTGAGAAGTGTAATCAAGACGGGGCAGGCCGCAGAGTTAAATGGATTCTTGGGAAAGTCAGCACGTGAAATTTAGAGATGGTTAATTTCACAGGAGTACACCAACAAGGCAGGAGTTAGGAATCACGAGTGCACATATGGTATTTTTGTGCACAACAAAAGTGTTGAAATCATAGCTATAAACAAAAGAAACGTCGCTGTCCAAAAACTTTTTCTTACCGCCGACGCACATATCTCTCCATTAGAATATAACAATAACAATATAATTAATTGTTCACATTTAAAAAAACTGACCGCATTTTATGGAAAAGTAAAAAATTCAGTGTACCATTTAAATATACCCATTACTGTGTTTAAATAAACTGACTTCTAATTGTTGATTGTATCCTGTTTTGTCTTCATACAAAGTAATTATCACTTACTGTTATTGCACTATTGGTTTTGCCCTTGGTGCCCTACATTTTGGTCGCGATGCTCCAATAAATTTGTATTTATCAAAGGCCAAAGTAGCCTTGCCCTAAAAATGACTTAATTTCAGGCCTGTACCAGAATATATTTTATAACTTGCAAATCAAACGGAAACCACACCTGTTAAGGACTTTAAATCTTTCTTGAAACGAAAAACCAACAAAAGCAACAGATTATCAGTTCAGTAGAAATACATTTTTATGATCAGTAAAATGATCCGATTCCGTTGTATCATATTGTTTAGGTAAGTACAACAAACTCTTTGTGCAGTGGATTTTGCAGTCGGTGTTAGGTGAGAACGTTTTGAGTTGGGAGTGTGAGATTACTGTGAGCTAGGGCTGCCCCCTAAAAGTCGATGATTTGAGTCAGCCGAGAAAACTCAGTCGCGTCACATTTTGTCACTGCATTTTTTTTTTTTTAAAGCTGTAAACTCCACAAATGTCTCAAAATGACCTGTCCACAAAACTAACTCTGATGGAAACACAGAAGGGTTGTGGAAACGGGGGGCAGCGCGACGCACATTTGTTGGCTGCTCGAATGCTCTCAGCCCCGATGCTGACGGTCAGATAAGTCTGGTACAACCTCTTCGATTACCATCCAGCGTGACTGTGTGTTCGGCCTACAGCGCTGTCAGCAAACTGGCAGGAGAGACGTCGTGCATTTAGGCAGTGGGGGCTACAGGGGGGCTGGGAAAAAGAATGCTGCGACCTGTGGTGGAAAAGTTGAAACAGAATTCACTTTTGGAGAAATGCAACACGATGTCATGCTGCAGTGGCCAGTCCGGCGATCAGGTGGTCAAACTGCTCCACAGTCAGCCTGAAACATCGCTGAAGCCAGGCGCCATCCGTGCGAGTTCATGGACTCTCCAAGTTGTGTCCTCGCTTGGTTTTAGTGCACCCAGCTTCGACGCCTGCGTCTGGCTTGCAGTCTATGCTGAAAAATAGCAATACCAGGCAGCTTCCTTCGGTTTGTTTGAGAAAGAGACGGACGTACACAGCAGTGGTCGAGCAACCGAGGGAGGGAGCGCCAGTCGCCGGTGAATCAGAGAAATAAAGCGTTATTTTGTGATTGTTTCACACATTTCCAAAGCACAAAAACACGTTGCTGCACAGCCCTGCGGCTAATCGCCAGTCGCCTGATTGGTCTGAATGAAGCCTTAGACGTTAAAACATAGTTCTTGCAGGTAAAACATGAGACTAAATTAGGCTTTATAAATTGTTAGAGATAAAACTGCAATGCACTGATACATTTACTGTCGCAGTTGATGCTCTTCCACGTGAACATAGGGAGGTTTGTTTGTCGCAATTATTCTTCCTCCTGTCTGGTCAAAAAAATCCAAAGCTGTCCTTTTAATGGATGCCTTTTGTGAGTTGTATAGGATCCTTCAAGAGTTACTACTACATTATTGCATTTTCAGAAAGTTTTCACTGGTTTGACACTGGTCATAAGATTTACATCAGGGCCCGAGACATTTTAATCTGTCACTTAAAGTTCAGATAAGGAAATTATCGAGGTGAGGATACTTGTGTAGATTAAAAGAGAAATTTGGACTAAGTGATGTGTCTTTCGCTACATTCAGTAAAGACTACATTTTATGACTAATACAAGGTTTAAAGGTGTTTAAACTGAGTCTCCACTACATGCAATAATTTTTTAAAGGTCGAAGTGCAGGGATATAGCGTGTCGTGTTGGATAACCAGCAACCTAACAAGCAGCTCTTCCACAAAGTCCAAGTATAATGCAAAGTATAACATAAGTTTACATGTTGGAGATGATGCCTCTGCCTCATGTTTTTTCACGAATTAGACTTATTCGGGTTTGAACTACCATTACACCATTGGTCTTTTAAGTATTAGCCAGGTTACGTTATTCACACACTTGATGATTTTTCTTGCTCTTCACAAAAACACATTGATTTTCTTTATCCCCTTGATGGTATGAGTAGAGCAATGGTAAACTAATTCCTCCACACTAATAAGCTGCTGGTGTCAAGTTGTATATGGTTCCACATTTTCCCATGTCTTCTTTCACTTCGTTCCTCTCACACCTCACTTGAATTTATTGTTTACTTTCCCTGTTAATTTTCCCCTCTCCGTTTCTCTGCCTCTTATGTCTGTTTCCTGTCGTCCCTATCTCTCTCTGCTCAGATCCGGTACATCTCTCAGACTCAGGGCCTGCCTGCCGAGCAGCTGCTCAACAAGGGCACCAAGACCTCTCGTTTCTTCTCCAAAGAGTCCGAATCTCCCTACGCCTCCTGGAGACTAAAAGTACCTGCACACAAATCTACACACACATAACAAGCTCGTTACAGATCTGCAAACACAAAGTACACATCCCCCTGTCAACCACCCATCATCAGCAGTCACTGATTCCTGTGGTGGTGGGGACACGTACAGTACACTGATTCACTGGGAAGGTGAGATTTGAAATGAAGAAAAGCAGGAGATACTCATTGGAAAGTGAAAGTCCTAGCAGCGAGGGGAAAAAAAGCATAAAGTGGCAGTACATTCCAAATAGGACACATCTGCATAAGCTTTTCAAAACAGGACAAGCCAGCACACCCAGAGGAAAGCTCTGGGAAATGTGGAACTGTGTTTAGACTACCTGCTGAGCTCTAAATACATTTTAAGTGAATGTGAGCCTAATATTTATCTGTCCATGTATTTCCCAGTGAAAACCCAACTGCCTTACACTTTGACCAAACAGATTTACATGGAAACGCATAGTTTGCTCCCACCGCCTGTGTATATTTCATCCATGACTTTGACCTTTTTATTCCTTATCATTTACATGACAAATCCGCTGGTAGCTTTCATCACACAGGATGCGCAAATGTGTTTTTATACAGATATATTTAAATACGGGAGATTTGTTTTTCTTAATATTTCTGCTCCTCCTACAGACAACAGAAGAGCATGAGAAAGAGACAGGACTTAAATCCAAAGAGGCCAGAAAGTACATCTTCAGCTGTCTGGATGACATAGCACACGTGAGTCCAGCCACACCACACGACTTCAAACCATGCTTAACAGATGTAACAAGAGAGAACAGACATTTTCAGGGTTCACCTTTGCACACACAGCAATGTGATCATTTGAATATGTCTAACTTCATGATCACATGTCTGCTGTAAAACAGTTATGACTGCATGATATGTTAAAAATATCATCATCAAAGCGATTTTTTTTAAAAACAGATATTACGATTGCAATATGATTCACGATTAGTGGGAATGACCATTATTGCATCACAATTTTCATTTTCACTGAAAAACTACTTAAAATCATGATGATGTGACATCTGTTGGGGTCGGTACCAAGCAAACATGTTTTCTTACATCTGGAGAACAAGATTTGTAGGCCGGGGCATCTCTGCAGTACTTCAGTATAATGCTGTTTTGTCACATTTGACCTTTTATCAACAAACTGCAGCTTCTGCGATTTGGATATTGCACTTGGCCACGCTGCCCTAAAAACATAATATCAGTTCAAGTACTCCTGGGTTTGTTAATTATTTGTTACCTGAGCTGTTGCCCTTTGTGGCTCTCATAGGCAGTGTTCTCTCTCTCTCTATGTCCCGCATTGCCTCTATCTATCAGGTGAACTTGGTGCTGAGTCCTGATAACAGTGACATGCAAGCAGAGAAGGTTGACAGGCGGGAGTTTGTGTCCCTGCTGAGGAGCATGTTGCTGATCGATGCTGAGGACAGGACTGTTCCCTCCAGCGTCCTCAGTCACCCCTTCCTCACTATGACTCATCTGCTGGACTACCCACACAGTAACCAGTAAGGCCACTACAACTGACATTGACACAAAATGTGTTGGCTTGCACTCTCTTGTTTGTTTTCTGTTTTTGTTTTGTTTTTTTCTTTTTCCCTTTTGCTGTAGTAACTAGCAAATGTACAAAGTGATGTTGTTGACTGTAATATGAACTCCAGTCATAAGATTGTCCTCCTCACCCCACTACAACTCGTCTGATCCCCTCCAGTGTGCAGTCATCCTTTCACATCATGGACATGTGCCACAGTCGGCCCACCAATGCAGTCTTTGACGCTCTGAATCAGAACACCATTCATTTCTCAAGACCTCCAGTAGCCCCCAATGCCTCCTCTGGCCTCCCTCTGGGCTACAGCAACATACAAGTCCACACTCAGGTGAGATACTGTAGCTGTGTGTGTGTGTTTGCAGCTAGTACGGTCTTAAAGGACCAGGGCATATTTTACATCTGTATTATATTTTTTCATTGCTCAGTAATCATTTGTATCGGCGTGACAACGATCTTGATTTTCAGACACCACAGTCAGTTCTTTTTAAACTACTAAGAGTGCCATTTAGCTTCTAGATAAATATTAAGTCTCTGTCATTCAACATGGCACTGGCTAGATTATTTCAGAACACATTGTCTCTTGGTGACCCCCCATGTTTTTCAGGATGCCTATAAACATGTCTTATCGTTGGTTACATAATGTTTCTGTGTACTGTACTGTTGACATAATGTTGCCCTCGTCAGGGGGAGAAGGTGCTATAGCATATCATCAGAATATTGGTCTTCCTGTTTCTGTCAGGTATGACACTGTCATCCGTTGTGCGCAAGAGTTATCGCTAATCTTCTTGCCATGTCTGTAGGTTAATTTTGTCTCTCTTCTTTATGATTCACTTAATTTCCTCAAAATCCATCTTCTGATTATTCTTTTCACGGTTTCCCTTTCTCCTCTATGTTCTCTACTCTTACCTGCCTGCCTCCATCTGTTTCTTTCATTCTGATGTCCTCTCTGCCTCTGCCTCCGTGTACTCTTCAAATGCAGGCTATAACCCAGTCAGCTTCCTCAGTGTTGCATCCTGGGATAGCGCTAGCGACTGGGAATGGTCAGTTTGGGTGCAGTGACTCCTTCCCACCTGCCCTTCTTCTCTGTCCTCCTGCCATGCAAAGTATGTAGACTGCACACGTACTATAGTTATCACAAAGATTCCATATTTAAAATGTTTTACAGTGTTGTGAGAATGATGTGGAGGACATTAATCTGTTCCAATATAAAGTGCCTAATGTAAATGAGTGCTGCCGTAGCTTCATGAAGATGCTATTAAATTTAGCCACAGGCTTTTTCAGCTGCATAAATGACAGGTGGTTTGTTTCATGCTTTTTTTAATTACATTCTTTTAAAGGTAACCTTAACCAACCAGCAGGGTTCCCTGTTCCCATGGTAACTCAGGCTCCTCCCATACAGCCCTTACCAGTGAGGCCTGGTGTAATTGCTCAGGTAAGATGCCTTGTCTGCCGTGTTGCTCTTTGGACTACACCACTTCTTTACGCCTCAGCGCCGGCAATAGCCGTGGCCGGAGGCATTATGTTTTTAGGCTGCCCATCATAATATCTCAGGAACGCTTGGAATGAATTTCTTAAAATTTGGCACAAACGTCCACTTGGACTCAAGGATGAACTGATTAAAATTTGGGGGTCAGTGGTCAAGGTCACTGTGACCTCACAAAACACGTTTTTGGCCATAACTCAAGAATTGATGAACATATTTCACAGTTGGTTGGACAATGAACTTATGACAATTTTGACTCAAAGGTCACTCTGACTCAAAATGACCTTGACAAACATGTTTTTGGCAATAACGCAAAAATGAATGTGGTAATCATGACAAAATTTCACACAGATGTTTTAATGGGATACAGCGATGAAGTGATGACAATTTTTTTTTGTTTTACCTAAGAGGTTTATCTTCACTGTGACATAATGTCCCGATTCCAGCTTTCACACACATGTTGACTGGGACGACACAATGAGTAAACAATAATTTTGTGTAGCTATACTCTATAAGAATCCATCTTTACATAGTAATCAAGTACACGTGTACCTGTTTAGCCGATACATCTACGGTAACCCTTCATTAATCAGTTCTACAATGTAGGCTATATTCACTGGAATCACTCATAGCCTATGTATCTTCAATACAGTGATAACTTCCACACTTTCTACATTTATTCAATTCCTTCCAGTTATTCACTTCATATGTTATGTGAGTCTGGACAGACATGGATGTAAAATGCAACTTGACTGGTTGGGGGAGGCATACAATCAAAGGGCGGTAATTCTGGTTTTTATCCCTTGCATAACCTATGACCCCAACATCAGTCCTAGATCTGGGGGACTATTAAGACAGATATATAGATCATAGCTATGGGGATCAACAGATGAATAACATCCCTGAATTTCCTGTCCTGACCCTGTTGCAGGCCTGGTCTAGCCGGGGACAGCAGCTCCTTGTCCCAGCAGCCTGGCAGCAGATGACTGCAGTGGGTCCTCCTCCCGCTCATCCCCCTCCACCACCCCCGTCCTCCCTTACCAACGACACCACAGCCGGCCCACAGAGGATCAGCGACTGGGGGTGAGCCACCCAAACTTAAAGTAGTCAAATAGTTTTTTGTTGCATTCATTGTAAACATGCACTTAAGTAACTGCCTTACTGTCGTAATACGATTTCTCAAATGTAATGTGAACAAAGAAAATGGTTAACACAGCTATACTTCTGCAGAAGAAACTATGTATATATTTAAACAGGATTTTAACTGGGTTTTTCCATTCGCAAATGTGCATGACAACGATCCAGCATTGGGAAGCAGCATGTCACATATAAAGTCGAGGTTGCTAATATTATTTTAGAATTCTTATGAATTGTTAGTTTTGTTTGCTTTCATCAGAGCTTAACATGTAATCCATTCCTATCACATATTTTTACCCAAAGTATAAGGCTGCACTATGTTTCTCTTGCACCTCTTTTTATTTGTTTCTTTTGATACTTTTTTAAAAGGAAAGTGCGTCCCCACAGCAGCCACTACAGTTCAGTGATGCAACAGTCTCTGCTGACTAATCAGATGCCAGCCCTCTCTGCCCATCAGCCACTCAACATTGGCATAGCTCATGTAGTGTGGCCCCAGCCAGCCAATAAAAGGAACAGACACAGTCACAACAGGTGAGATTCTGCTCGTCAGTCATGCCTTTTCAAGTTAAACTCCTCTGCCATTTTATTTATATCTAATGTATCAACTGTTTTGTTCAAAGGAACCTGTCCCACCCCACCAACATCCAAATATCAGCGTGTCGGACCCCCAAGATGGCCGATGTTGGACAGGCCGTGGCACGAAGGGAGCAGCCTCAGAGGGAGGTGCCTCTGGTGGAAACCAGGCAACAGGAAGTTCAAAACACAGATGAAGAGGAAGAGAGTTGCTTCAAAGAGGTGGTGCCAGATGGTAACAGCCAGCTGAACCTGTCCAGTCAACAACAGCGAGACGTGGCGGTGCTGATGGGCGACACACCAAGCCCTGCGCCCAGTGTGTTCAGCATCCGCAGTAAACTGACTGACGGGGAGGACGAGGGGGAAGATGAAGACCTTCAGAGGTGCCGCCTGAGCGAGTGAGTAACATCAATGACAAGTGGGATTATCAAAACTCAACCTGTTCGAGCCCATAGAAAGATATAGAGAAGATCTCACTCTAATGCTGAACAGAGAACAGCGACCTTCCCCTGATAGAACAGTGTTAGTAAGAAGTCAGGCAGTGTTTGCTTTAAGCAAAATCTGTAATCCATTTTGTAAATCTAAAACTTCAGTGATCCATAGGAGTTAATTCTACTAACATTTAAACTTGGTCTGAGCCTCAGAAATGTTAACCTGCATTGTTCTTTCCATAGGTGTAAAGAGGAGTCTGTGTGTGAGGCATGCAGAAACACCAGTGTGTGTATGGAGAGAGTGTGTTCCCTGAGCAGCCCCGACAGCAGCCTCAGTACCAGTTCTTTTGCCTCCAACTCACTTCAGTCCAGCCCCTCTGTCTCACCATGCAAGAGACCCAACAGGTAGTTATTTGGACATAAGGACACACATCCAAAAAGACTAAGGAAGTAATGTTCTACAAAGAGAAATGCCCTATTAAGTTCCAGTCATCTTAACGTTTTATTCTTCCTCTGTATTCAGCATGTCCGAGGACGACGGTCACGAGAGTGGCTGTGACACAGTGGAAGGCTCCCCCACGTCCGACACATCAACCTCCCCACGTGGCAACAGTACCTACCGTTACTTTGCCAACAGTAACCACAACAACCGCCCTACTTTGGCTGCCATGGTAGCATCACTGCCTTCCCCTGCAGTGCAGGGCAGGAGTCCCCGTGGCGTCAGGACAATGGTGGTTCCACCAATGAGAATGCAGAACAACAACACTCAAGGCACAGAGGAGCATGTCCAGAGAATGGGTCAGTGGGAATGTTTACCTTTCAGGGAAAAGGGAACAAATATATCTGTTTGTATGTGTAAGTACTGAATGACTTCTCTTGATTATACATATGATGGATTTCATAGGTGAGAAGAAAAGCCGAGCAATGTCTAGTGTTAGGTTTTAACTTTTTTCGTTACAAGCTAAGAGAAATTAATGCGCTCATGAAATATATGACTTGTGTACTAACACCCCAAAAAGTTTTTCCCCCTCTTAAATGTGTCCCCATCTTGCCACACGTCATGTGGTCTGTCACCTGTGCTTTGGTGGTGTCTGCTTTGCAGGTCATGTGGAAGCAGTAGGGACTTATCGCCCCCTAGTGGGTCATAGGGGCTTTAACAGGTGATCAAGAGACACCAACAGAGAACTGGCCACGTTGTAATACCGCAAAGATGCATCCATAGCAGGCAATGCTAAGGTTACCTGAGAATCCTCTTTTTTTTTATGGCTTTCCCTCCATCAAAGTAGCGGTTTTCTTCAAGGAAAATGTCCGTGGAAGAAAGGGAAATATCTTTGAAAAAACTCAGAGCTGGTGTTTAGATATGTGTACATGTGTCTATCATTTGAAATTAGTCAAATATGTTTTTAATTTGGATACTGTGCATTTTTTTCCCCTGTTTATCCCTTAAGTAACTCTCCCCAACCGTTTAAAAGAATATGTTAAATAAAACAAATCTCTCCTTATTTGACACCACGTTATGCCTGCATCAGTGATCCAGAAATAGTTAACAGTAGAAGAGGGAGAGTTGAATTCAGAGTACGGCAACCATATTTTTGAACATGAGTCTGTTGTTTCCTAGAGGTGGAGGGAAAGGTGGATGCATTTCATTTGGTATTGAGTCAGAGCCTGTGTTTTCTCTGCTGGTTCTTGCCATGCAGCAAAAGTTGCCCTGAGGCACTGATCTGAGATCGGTTTTCACCCTTCTGTTCTCCCCAAAAGTAAATTTTTATTAATGGTGGAATGAATTTAAAACTCATACAGATCAGAGTCCAACAATCAACTTTGCTCCTCGGGTGCCTTTTCTGAGTGCCAACAGTCTGTTTCGTTCTTTCTCCAACTTTATGGATTTATGGTGCTGTGCTTTATGGGAAGAGTCACAACTGTTAAAAAGTTAAAGACACGTTTGATTCTTAAATAGCAGCACAAATTACAGTTAAACCTTTGCCATAAAATACAAAATTGTTATTCCTCTACACCACCACCACTAACTCAGACATTTCATTTGAATAAGGTCATTTTCTCTGTTCTCTGGGGTTACTGCCCTGCTGTAATCTAAAACCTCTTCCACAATGACTGTAATCCAGAAGGAGTGGCATGCTTTTGCAGTTTCAAGTGGTACTTCTCTTTCGCCAACATACTTTTGATCCATTGCAAGTCTCTAGAATGCGTGAAACATGTCAGGACCTGAACACATCCAGCACTGTATTTGTTGGGTTTTTATCTAGGGATGGCCAGATCGATTATACGCTGATTAAGCAATATTCCACGAGAGGGTGTGCTTTAACGTCATGGGGCGGCTGTGGCTTTGTGGAAGAACGGGTCGGGTTGCTCCTGAGGGCCGTTCGGGGTGTGAGTGTGTGTGAAGGGTTAGTTCCTCTGTACTGATGGGCAGTTAGCTCCTGCCATCAGTGTATGAATGGGGTGAATGTGCTATGTAGTGTGAAAGCACTTTGAGTAGTCGGAAAGACTAGAAAGGCACAACACTTTTGTGCCAATAATAATGTTAATAATGCACCCCCTCTCGTGTAATATTGTGACAATTCAACAGTTAACACAATTAATTGCTTTATAGAGATCGTGGGATTTCCCAAGCTGAACAAATGCCACACCTGTCTTGCTAGCCCAATCTTGCTGTAACTCATATCTTTTTTCCATGGATAGATTTAGCTACCGCATCCGCGAGCTTCACAAGTGTTTTTCAGCTAGTAGCGCGGTGTCATCGACTCACCGGCACAGCGGCTGGAGGATGGCAGAGCGTAACATCAAGGCTGAATAGTTTCCATGTGATCGAAACAATTCCAATAAACTCCAGAGCGTTGTAAAGTCAAAATGTCTTCATTAATTTAATCATTTCTAAAATTCACAACATGTTTGTATCTACCAGAATACTCGGCTTCAATCCATATTTGTTGGCTTTTAAAAACATTTTCACGGCAGTTACGAAGCGGTGTGCTCTCTCTCGACACAAGGCCAGCACACCCCTGTATTAACGAGCAGGCATGGCAGCAATCCAACAGCACCATAAATTATATTAATTAAAGCAAGGAAATGACGGAGTAATACTTTTAGTGATGAGCACGGTGGGCCGTCATGCTGATTTGAGACGTTCTAAATGTCTAGTTGACCAATCGGATTGCTTGATCCGAACTACTGGTACAGTATTCCGTATAAATATTGCTTCTGTCCTCGCTGAACCTTTGCGGTTATCCTTTTGACTGTACTTAAAATATGTAGGCTGGTTTTGTTCAGATGATGCAGATGCTGCTGTGTCACATAAAGATTAACTTGATATACTGGTCTTCAGGTATTATTTTCTCAGGAGAACAATTTGGCATCTCCGCTAAATTCTAGTATTTAGTTTTATTTTCAAATTGATAATTGCATTTCTCAAGTACCTAAACATATTTAGTTTTTGTTGGTGTCCTCAGCCTTTTGGGACCAGCTAGGACCAGTCACACAGTATGCTGCTCGGTAGCCCGTCTGTTTAGCCTCTATCTGCCTGGTAAAGATACTCTGCACAAACATGAGGATTCTGTGGTTGGCCTATTTATAATTCATTTAGCAATAGTTCATCTTAAAGGTCACCTAAATATCCAACTCTGTAATTTATAGCTTTGTGAAGTGATTAGGGCTGTCAAAATGAACGCGTTAACTTATTCGATTCATTTGAAACGTGAAACACGTTAAAACAAATGAACGCATTACTGTGTTTAAGACGCTGTAGCACATTCCGTTTCGACGCTGGAGTAAAGATACTGGCATCATATGAGACTAGACGACCTAAGCCATTCATTGGTACCAACCATACCATGCTACCATGTCGCTCCAGAACGCTCCAAAGTTAGGCTTAATTCTGAACTGTCTCTCTCCGTGTGGGTCTTCATGTGTCAGAATCTTTCCTTGTTCTTTGTTCATATTTGATGGACTGTTGTGGACCTGGTTGTGCGGATAAGAAATGTGCCTTTCAAGCTGACAGTCAATGGCCTTGATGTTTTTCTTGAAAATGCTACACATTCACAGGAGATAGTCTGTGTTCAAAGTTAAAAAGATGCTATTAAACCATAATATTTGAATTTAAATTTTACTTCCGTGATGTTGATTTCTATATTCATTCTGTGATTTTACATTTAAAAATCCATTATTACAAGCATCAATATTAAGAAGAAAAAAAGCGATTAGTTAATTTTTAAAAAATATTTTTTCACAGCCCTAGAAGTGCTACACATTTAAGCTTCACTTAATGCAAACCTACACTGTTGCTTAAACAATTTCACCTGTATATTAGTACACGTGGCTTGGGGGCATCTTTATCATTTAATTTAACATTTGCAGCCTTTGTTCCTCAGTAAGATGAGATCATTTCAGTAGGCAATGGTAATCAACTCAAATCCTTGGTGCTGAAAAACTTTCAGATTGAAAATCCTTGGTTTAAGTTAAAATTGGGAATGAATGTCTGGAAAGAACACCCTTTTATATTCTGTGTTGAGCAAAAGTATGCACTATGTGGATCTCTTTTCTTTCTGGCATGCATGTTTGTTTGTAGTTTGGTCTGCTTCACTCTGTTTAGTATAGCAGGTCATATGGACTATATTTACTGTATATATGTCCTTGCCTGACTCACTTCTGTCCCCTCTCGGTCCCAGTCTCAGAGTCCTGGTCCCGGTCCAAAGGGCGCTGCAGCCTCGTAGGACAACAGAGCACTCCCTCATCCGTCCCCCTCCTGCCATCCGCCCCCCTCCTGTGCCGGCAGCAGAAGATGACGGGGCAGCAGCACCCCCTGGGCTTTGGACAGGTCAGTTTGGTTCTTTTCCTTTCTCTTTATAAGGAAGCAGACGGATGTGAAAATCACGCAGGTATTTTAACACTTTACTATGGTAGTTTGTGAGGACTTACCTCCTATTTACATAAAAGTAAATTAGGGTAGGTGTGGGCCTCAAACAGCCAAATGTTCATAATGCAAACAATTCATTTTTTGCAAAATTGACATTTGGGGAACCGTATAGCTGGTCTGATACAATAAACCGTATTCTGGTCTCCTGTCAGTCCCCGAAGCAACGGCTGGATGAAAATGGTTAGACTAGCTGTTACCTCGTTTCCAGTCTTTGTGCTAAGCTACGCTAACCAGCTGCTGACTCCAGCTTCATACTGCACGAACAGGCGTGAGAGTGGTATCAGTCTTTTCGTCTACCTCTCAGCAAGAAAGCGAATAAGCACATTTCCCAGACTGTCAAACTTTTCCTTTAACAGGCGGCGTAGAATCCGGCTGTTAAACAGATTGTGCTTGTCTGTTGTCTCTCTCAGGTGCAGCCGTACGGTTCAAACCTCAGCAACCAAGAGTGGAACGGCAACTATGGGCCGCTGCGGCCGCACGCCTACATCCCCCCTACTGTCCACACGCACACCTTCACACACCTGCCGCACAGCAGCCCCACACACACTTCGGCCGCCCCGCACGCCCATACCCAGGGCCTGGCCACACACACACTGCTGTCCTACCCTCCCAGCGGCCCCCTCGCCGCCGTTCACCACTCCCACCCCATCCTGCCCTCTCGCCCTCCTCCTCCCCCTCTCCTCCAGCACAGCTACGGTCTCTCCCACCCCCAAGGAGGCACTATAGTTCACCAGGTTACCCTGGGCATCAGCACCCACCACCACCACCACCCTGGACACCCTGCTCCCCATCCACACAGGCTCCTCCCCTCCCCTACCATCCACCCGCATCACCAGCCCAGCTATGCCCACCACCCCCACCAGTTCAAGCCTCCCTTCCCCCCTCCTCACCCTTACATGGCCTCCCCGGCCGCCTACACAGGCTTCCCTCTGAGCCCCACCAAGCTCAGCCACCACCCCCAGTTCTCTTATATCTGAGGGGCAGGACGGGGCCACAGCAGTACCTTCTGGTGAGGAAGGGCAACGGGAAATGGACTGGGGCTGCGACCTGGGCAGGTAGAGCTAGCAGCAGAGCCCAAAACGGACACTTGTGATTTACGAAGATGAGGAAGAGGAAGATATGGTTAACAAGAGGAGGACGGATAAAAATGTATCATAGGGAGAGTGAGAAAAGCAAGCAAAAGTAACAGTGCTGAAGATAATGTTTTCTGGTGACACAACCTCTGTAATCTGGAGGTTCACGTCAAACATCAATGATTGTGTTTGATTGTCAGAGCATCGTCAACTCTGGAAAAACCTCCTGCGAAATCATGTCAGCCAACGGAGCAAACAGCGATTGATTAAACCTGCAGAGCTTTATAAGAGAGCATTATAAGAATGAATTCACAAATGATGATGATGATAAGGACATTTGAATTATTAAGACAGTGTCCTTAGCACATAACCTCCTGTTATTTGTAGTTAGAGTAGTGTTCCGAGAATATGATCTAATCAGAGGCTGGAAATCATTTGTTGTTGTTGCTGTCAGGGCGCTCGGGCTCCTCTTCCCTTTATCTTTGTTGCCTTGTAGCATGTGCTATCCGGTCAGATCTGTTAAGCCATCCCAGTCTGTATTAACCAGGATTGAACGCTCCTGTCTTTGTTTGAGGCGGACTTTACTGCTGCCGTCTCCTAGTGCCTTAAAATCCGAGTTTATGATGTTACTTCAGGAGCTTATAGATTGTACATTTAAATGGGCTTGCAGCACTTAACCTTCAGACTCTGAACACGATGGGCTTGTTGGATAAATGAGGATAATGCTTGTGGTTCTGCTTTTAATATTGGCAAATGTTGGACTTCAGTTTGCTTTCTAATTCAGAGTATGGATTTACTTTAGCTAAAGGCTGCACATTTTGGGCTTTGACTGAATGAGCTTTTTATGTACATAGAGTGATTTGATATTTTGATAATCGATTTCTATTCACTATAGTACTTAATTCATAACAGTATTGTCACTGTTTACTGTAACTGCAATACAATCTAGATAGCCTCTGGGTTGCTGTGTTTCTATTATTTAGCATTTAGGCTAGACATGCGTTAATGCATTTTTATGTTTCAGTTTTTGGGAGTGGCATAAACTAAAAAAAAAATGTATTTTATGTTTTTACTTTTAAATGCTTCTCAGTGTTTGAAATAACCTATCAACTTACAGTATCATTGCTGGGCTATTGAGTGTTAGAGGTGTATCAGTAATTGTTTTAAATATTTGTGTGAGGCGAACTGTATTGAAGCCTGTTTTGATACATTCCTTCAGGGTGGATGCATAGCCTTGATTATTTTTTGTTTGGTTTTGTGTTTTTGGTTTGATATTTGTGTAGTAGAGCTGCGTCTTTACCTGTCATATCAGCTGGTATTTTACTCCAATCAGCACCAAAGACTGTTCATTCAATCATTTCTCAAGCATGGTCGATACTATTTCTCCGTTCACCTCCAGCATACTGTTGCAGTTATCAACGTTGGAATATATTGTGAGATCTCTATTTTGAAAATTGAGGTTGAGGTTTTATTTTTCTGAGCTATGTTTGGCAAATTGTATTTGGAATGTATAGATAATAAGCTGCTATGTACTGATTATCTGCCACGTGGTAGCTGTGAATTTAGAGGATTAATCTCATCCTAGCCTGCATTCTCTCTTTTGTATATGGTGTTACGACGACTAGATACAATAGAAGTGGGTTTTATTTTAGAGTATATTGAATGCTACTCCTATATGCTAGTGCCTCTGTATATTGGCTTTGTTGTTTTGAAGGGATTGTAAACTGCTGTAATACAAGTTATGAGTTTTCTCTTTTTTTTAATTCTGTTGCTTTTTGGTGTGTGTGTGTGTACGTGTGTGTTTTTTGTGTGCATTTAGCATCAGTATTTCAAATGTAGGCTGGGTTCACCCTAGGATTCTGTAACCGGTGCGTCGTTGATGTATTGTCATTTTTCTAGTTCTTCTGATGACATGGCTTTTATTTCCGTTATTGGACTGTGTTTGCAACTCTCCGTACTGTACAACTAGTGCCTTTCTTCAACCAAGTGGCTGACAGAAGACGTCTTGCATTGATATCAAAGCAGTTTGAACATTTGTAGACTAGTTCCTTCTAAGGGGATCAGCTGAAAAAAACAAAAACAAACCCCAAAGTTGTTTGTTTGTTAGACTAAGATGAGGTCTGAAAACAATCTCTTTCTTACAGAATCCTAAGAAAGTACAAGTCAGGGAATGTTTTATTGCGCTCACCAAGATCACCGTGCAGTACTCAAAAAAACATAGGGCCTGAATATACACAAATGCAAAGCTTTATTCTTGCACCGTGAATGTATTTGTGTAACTCGAAGACTTCTGTTTTTGGTTTGCAAGTGAGTTATTTGTTGCATTTCTAATGGCTACACAGCGTTTTCGCCCATTGTGCGATTTGGATGTTGATAGTTCTTGTATGCAGCTATTACCATAGGTAGTGTTTCATGTGTTTCAGTCAGGGGTTCATCAGAATGTTTTATCCATCAATCATATTCAAGTTTAGGTCCAAAGTTGTCCCATCCTCATCAATGGCAGCATATTGCTACCACTGTGACCAAAAAACAATTTGCTAATTTTCTTGTTAGAACGACTTTTTTACAAGATCCTTTTCACGTTCTAACAAGATATTTTTCATGCTATGACGTATTTTCTCGTTATTTCCAGATACCAAATTACATAGTTTTTAAGGTGTGTATACGTAGGGTTTGTGATATAACAAGATAAAGTGATATGATGTTATAACAAGAAACGTTTCTTGTAAAAACAGAATAATTTGATACCTAGTAGAGAATATATTGAGAATGAGAATATATGTCATAGTGACATGTAAAATGTCTCGTTAGAATGTGAAACTGAGCAAATATCTTTTGCCGTACTCCCCTACTTAATGTATTATTACATTGTCATGGTTTTGCTATGTTGCTTGTAATGGGTGTATTTTGTGTACTCGTCTAATATGCTACTGTGTTGGCGATCCTTAGAGAAACGAGAGGATGCACTGTTCAGCTTGGAGTGCAGCCTAAATTTATGATGATAGGTGCGTGTCATGGCACAGTAATCTGTACTTCAAGGAAAATGTTGTGTCTTTTCACCCTGTGGTGTGCAGCCTCTCCTCTATTCCCATATGTCTCTTCTGTCAGCCCAGCACCTGTGATGAGATGAACACATGTTCCACCTCAGCGAGTCCCATGCCCTTAGCCCCCACCACTTTGGGTTGATTGCTTAGGTTAGATAATCCGCGCCCTCCCCCTCCCCCAGCAGCCGTACGCTGACAGTTGCATCATCAAAGGGTCAAAGCCCTACATCCAAAGCTCAGCAAGGAGCTCAGCAGCCTTAAGTAACAAAGCAGGCCTGAGGACAGTTCAAATACTTCTAAAACATTGGGGATTGAGCTTATTGTCCCTCTTAACAAACAAAATATAGCAACAGACAAGAATTGGTTTCAGTCTATGTTGGTCAATATTTCAGAGATTAGGCTGTAGTCTGCTTTCAGAAACGAAGGTTTTGGTCCTTGTTGGGCTGCTTTTACTGGGAACCTCACATGATAAAACTACCGACTCAAGAAACATGGGTCTGAACATCTCACTTGGGTACGGGGCTGACAAATGACAACATCTGACTCCTAAGACACGTTTTATGTAGATTTTGTACTTACCACAATTATCTAATTATTGGGTTGACATTTATTGTATTTAGACAAAAATACGTAGACATGATTGCTAAATTGAAACTGTTACTGTTCTGAATATGTGTAGATCTGTGTGGCTTTATGATTTTATTTTTGGAATTTGTTTTTCTTTTCTTAAATGCTACACTAGTTTGACATGTAGCAACTGCACTGTGCAATATACAACAATATGAGGACTGGGAAAATGATTATTTTTGGATGTTTTAATTAATGTGTGTCTTACCAGTTTGCGGTCGTTGCCCCCCCCCCCCTAGTTCTCAGTGAGTATCAGTGTGACCAAGCCTTATGTACTTTGTCACAAAAAGCGGGTTCCTTCTTGGTGACTCTGATTGGTGAGTGTCAAATTATGAATTGATGGTGTACTATGTCAAGATTCACTTTGAATTAAAAAAAGATCTTTTGCTTCAATCGCCATTGTCTTTGTCGATGTGCTCGTCACATGCAGGTATTACTGTCTGATCATGAACCAACAGGCGTTCACTGGCCTGCAGGAGTAGTGGCCAATGGCTCAACAGACAAGCATGTGGGTTTATATCAATGTCATTAATTGGATATCAATAATATTGAAACATTAATCCATAGAGTTTCTCTCTATTTACCTGAATGAGGCTGCCACGCTGTCGTTCAGTGTGTGGCTGCAATAAAGGTGACCTTTCAATGTTTGTCTTTCAAGTGCACCCAAAGACATGAACCATGAAGTGATCGCTCTCTTTCTGAAAAATACAGCAATGTACAAACCTGGCAAAGACGGTGACCTCCCTAACCGGTCAAGGGTGTAAGTTCCCCTGGGGATAGAGAGGGACATATCCCCCTCACTTTTCAAAATTCTATTTTTGTCCCCTCCACTTTTATTGTTTCAGGTTGATTTTCATAATCAAGTCTCTTTGGACGTGGTCCTCTTACTGTACAGCTGCAAAGTGCAGATGGGAAAAGATCGGAGTTGCTAAACATGTTGAATACACTCAAATGGGTCGCCCTATTATTACTGTGCGCCCAAAGTAATGAGCTGAACGAGTAGAAGTGACGAGAATATACATACTTATCTTTAGAAACCTAATGCTCTTGCTGAAGATTTTTATCCTGATACTTGAGAGTATTAAATGTCAGACGACGCTATATATGGGCCAATTTTGTGGGGGCCCCCCTCCCAAAAAAAAACAACTTAAAAAAGAATTTTTTATAAATGTGTTTTTTAAAGAATTGTGACTAGAAGCGGGGCATCTGACAATTGAAAAAAATAAACTGGTCCGAGCTCTCTGGATGACAACCTGCAACGGAAACACTGTTTCTAAATGATCTTTAACTCTGTGGCTGCAGTTTCTTATTCAGTTAGCCTACCTACCAATATATCTGCTACGAGCTACTGTAATATCGGACAGTATATCGGCTCAGCCAGTTTATCAGTCTAACTCTATTGCTCAGTCTTCAAGATGTGCATGTGTTGCCCTTTCATCTGGAAAAGCAAAGTGCATGCTGACATTTGGATACCTTACGGTGCGGTGCAAATGACAGGAACGGTCCCTGTTTATCAGGCAGAGTCAGAAATCAGTCCTAAATCGCCTAAAACTCTTGGGTGATGCATCTTTGGGCCAACTTTTCAGGCTTAGCATAGATTTGATACATTTTTATTAACCAGCTAACTGTAGTTATAGGCTACATTCAGGGAGATGTGCACATAAAACTTAAAGCTTTCCATTTAAAATTGGCAAACAACAATGACAATACCAGGGGGAATTGCTGAGTGAAACTAATTTGAATAGACCTTTTTCACCGCAGGCATTTTGACGTAGTGGGTTTATGCAGGACTTATTGGTGTGTGGCACCAAATGATGTTCGCCTAAGAAGGTATCATTTGTTGTCCACAAAAGCGGTTTGTCCAAAACAGGTGTAATTAAAAGGGTAATATTATTAATTGCTGCCTTGCATTATTTGTTGGAACGGCGCCGTCATTATTGTAATCAGGTAACACCTGCTGTTATCTTCTATGCCAAGTCAAAATGGACACGGTGGTGAAAAAGCTCTGTGAACCCATTAGCGAAAGGTCGTAGCGCGCACGCACGCACGCGCGCGCACCTGGAGCACGAGCTCGACCGTCTTTGGCGCCAAAAGCGTCGTCTCTCACGCGCATTCACTTTGACTCCGCACACAGATAAAGAAACTCAACTGGGGTAAGACATTTGCTTTATTTTTTTATTATTATTATTTTTAATGTAGGCTACATGTAAAATATTCTCATTATTTAACGGTGGACAATTAGGCTAGCTTTTCATACAAGTGCCTGCCGCCATTTTCATGTGTTTAATTTTCCCTGCATCATTTCCACACCAGCCTGGCGCTCTCTTGAATGCCCTGCCTGCCCACTGCTGAGAAAAACGATAAAACGAGCGATTTATTTCATAGGCAGCTGTTCTGAATGTCCAGTGGAGAACTTCTAGCCTGTAGGCCTACTTCTTGCTGTGAGCTTTGGAGGTCCTGTTGTTCGGATAGTCTTCTACTGATGCCTGTTGTATTCATAAATTATCGAATTAACTATCTGTTCAACTTAGCCTAATGCGGTTGGTGTTTGTTTTGCGCAAATTAAAAATATGTGCATTTGGTGAACGTCGGCAAAGGGTTAGTGGTGACATCTTTTTGTTGTAATTTGTCATTTATGCAAACACGCCATACAGATAACTTCTCATAAGCCTAAGTTACCTCTGTGCAGATTTAGGCAAATGCATTTTGACGTAACACGGTGTTTACAAATGTATGGTCCTGTGGTCATCCAGCAGCAACATAATGATTTCACCGTTACCTCTTTTACAGTAGGCCTAGCCTAAAGTGGGCACAAGGGGAACATGTCTAACGATGAGTGTATTTCCCCGCTGTGGCGGTCATCCTACTTTTGTGACTGTGCGCAGGCAGTGTGACTCTGCCCTCAGCTCCCACCAGGGGCCGCCTGCCTCCCGCTGAACTCAGATCTGCCAGAACACATCTCACAGCAGAGCAGCGCTGGCGTCACTGCCTGCCTTGATTTGAGGTCCTCTAAAATGATGCAGCGGGCTTCATGTAGCCTACGGTCCATACATGAGGACAGAAAAACACAAGCGGGTTGTGTTGTCTCTCGTCTCCGTTTTTTTAGAGGTGGCGTAGTCCAATTAACGTTAGTCGGGCTGTTATGGCCAGTCTGTTCCTGTCATTTTCACCCTAATTACACCAAACACGCAGGCTGGTTCTACCTGCTAGAAGTTGCGTCAAGCTAGCCAAACCAAGACCGGAAGTTAGGCCGTTTACCCATTTAAAAATGAAAGTGTCTCAATTTATCTTGCCAAAATAATGAATGCCCTTGAACTCTGAGTGAAAATATAACCTATAAAGCTGTGAAATGGATGCTAAAAGCAACTTGGACTAGATGATCCTCAAAGGCTCTAGAAAATGAGCTCCTGTGAGCTAGTCAGCCAGAAAAAAAGTGCCACTAAGTTTGTGTTGTAAGTAAAGTCAGGGTGCAAACATTTAAGTGCAAAGGGAGTGCTCTAGCCTGTTTGTGCCATTTGTACTTCAGCATGCGGCATCCACCCGGTTCAGACAATATATGCTATTGCGTTTTAAAAGCTAATCTTAATTTTAGCCCCAATTTAATAATGGATTGACACATCCTGCCAGTGTGCTTTAAAAAGGACTGTGTTGGGACAGCTCCGCTGGGGTAAACTGATGATATTATGAATATTCCAAACAGAAACATACACATGATCATCATTACCATTAGGGGGCCTTCATAAAACAACTGATCAAATAGCCTGCTGAGCTCATTATCTTTACCCCACCTCTGACTGCATGGGTAGCACGACAGAATGAAAATAAGTCGGAGCCATTTAGGCCTGTATACTTGTGTGTGTATGTATTTCTGTAAGAATACCAAAACATGGCCGTGTGCATCCTCATATGGGCTACTAAAGTGTAGGCTTTTGTTACAGGTTATATTGATCAGCCTATGTCTCGAAACATGTTTGAAGGGATACTCCAGCAAATTAGTATTGCACTTCATAAAGCTGAGGTAGTCACAAGAGACCGTTTAAAAACAGAATGATGCATCTTGATACCTTTTTTTTTTTTGCTTGATCCTCCTTTCCTGGAAAACTCCCACATCTTACCAACTCCACTCCACTTTGTAACAGCTTTATTTTTATAATGTCTAGTCTCCAAACCCAGATAATCCTAATGAAATCATTATGATCTTCTCAGACTTAAGACTCCCCCCAGGGGCCACAGAAGACATAACACAACAGTGTTATAGGCTGATTAGTACGCCACCTAGCCTATACTAAACAGACCTTGGCTAAATGTCGTAACCACACCATGCCGAATGCTCTTCCAGACAAATTGAGCGCTTTTATTTTGAAGGCAGCATTCGTTGCTTTCCGGTGTGGAATCCGCGCGGTCATACGGCTGCCAGCAGAGATGGAGAGCGATTTGCGGTCGCAGTAGGGACATCAGACTTCACACACAGCGCGCGTAGCCGACACTCTGAAACAGACCCGTGTGGAGGAAAAATAAAAATCTCCTTGTTTCCTTATCGATCCCCACAGCCTCCAGCAGGCTCATGGAGAGCGGAGCCCTTCTTGTCCGCACCGGGGGCACGTTGATCGGATGCCTTTCACCACACCAGCGCCGTTAGATGCTTTCCATTCCGGATTAATTGGTTGACCAATGGCTCCCAAACATGCGCTCCTCTCCAGCGGCGGCGGCGGCAGTGGCCCCGGGGTTGGAGGGGTAATTAATAAAAGAGACCCCCACTCTTCCCCTCCAACTGCATGGATCCTGGATGCGGGAATGGTGGCCGTCTGTTCGCCGAGGAACGGGAAGAGGACGCGGGCGCCGGATGGGATGCTGGCCCGGTGGTTTGTGACCATCGGCGCGGTGCTGATGCTGATGATGCAGAGCTCCTTGGCCGCTGACGGTAAGACACTGATATGTTATTATACAACCTGTAAGATTGGTCCTTTATTCGTTATAATCATACAAAATAACCCATGAACACCACGATGGCAGCCTGAGTGGCGCTGAATACTCAAATTCCAGTCTCAAACTGGCTTGATTTATCATATTATTAGTGCAGTTCTTTTTAGTTTAGGAGAAGGATCAGTGTGTGGAATATTTCATCAGACTGTGTTAGATAACCAGTGGGTGATAACCAGTAAAAACAACAGCTGGGTTGTAGAGCCATTTTGATGCGTCTGGAGCTGTTTTGGTGATCTCTGAGGGCTTTAGTGTTATTTTCATAAACTATTTGTTTGAATTTGATGTAGCCTATTGGTTTGACTGCATTCTAGATGTGTATGTATTCAAACCATCGGTGTGGTCACACACAGGCTCTAATCGATGTCACATCGCCAAACAGCAGCCTGAGCGCACGGTGGACCGCAGCGCTGCGCTGCACGGCGGCTGCTTGTTGGCAATAAGGAGGAAACTTTCTATTCATTCATGCAGCATTCAGCCCCGAGGTCTTCAAACCTCGAACAAGATCCATAGGGGACGTTTCATGGTCGGCACAGACAAATAATGTATGATTTCCGTGTCTTCACAGCCATCCGAGAGAACACAAAAATAGAAGCGAAGACGTTTACATATTTCAGTCATATTGCTTTGACTACAACTCTGAAAGAGGACATGACGTTCTTGTACTTCAGTAAACAGACAGGTTTTGTAATAATTTTAATGTAACATTGACATGTAAAAGCAATGTATCTTTTGGATTATGAATTGAGGTATGATTCTAAGTATTTGAACCCCCTGACAGGTTTTCTTAAAGGAATATATTTAATGATTTTAAATCACTGGAAGGTGCTTGATTCTGCTCTCTGGCAGCATAAACCTCAACCCCAACCAACCTCCAGGCGTCACTGTTGGTCATTTGAATTTAATTTTGAGTTGGTTAAACTTTGGAGGAGGCCTTGACTGCACGTAGTCAAGTTTGCTTTGATTATATTTTTGACAAGTTCTTGAAAACAGAGTTAAGCAGAAATACAGCTGACATGTATAAATATATAATATATATATATATATACACCCTGAGTGATAAAGCATCCTTTACAAAAAGCAGGAATTCACAAAATTGAGATGCAAATGTGCCCAAGATTCATTAGGAATCCAATTGCTCAAGCCAGGTGCTATGATATGCAACTGGCTATTAAAGGAGCAATTCACCCAAATTACAAACAAAGCATATTTTTCCACTTAACCCTATTGGTAGTTTTCAATTTTAGATTGGATTTTATTTGCACGGGTTTGGAGATACTGGCCACTCAGAGTAGTGATGCCAACTCATGGATGTGAATGGAATTTTAACGTTGGTGCTGGCAGCAGTGGAGATGACATTTGAAAAACCTAAATGTCAAATGTCTTGTGTCTTGCCAGGAATAATGAATAATGGCTTTTGTTTTACTCAGGATATTTCACATACAATTGGAAGGGTTTTCAAATGTAATGATCCAATAAAACCAAAACACATAGAATATAACAAGTCTGTACTTAGCTTAGCTGTCATCATACAAATAATGCACATATACAAGAAAGCCAAGTCTCACCCAAACCAAAGACCAAAAAAATGGGGGAAAAGAAAAAAGCAGCAGGAAGAACCTTAGTGCCTTTAAGTACCCTACCATACATTAGTTGAACTTCACATTTCATACAGAATGATTATGCTTCATGTTATGTTCGCTAATAATTATATTTCATCTGACCTGAAAGTAAGCCTTGGATGTATATGTGGTGGCAATGAAGTGATGAGTGGCTCACAGGACTCCATAAAATCCTTCTTACTATTAAATGCAGCTTCAAATCTATTTATTGAGAGATATTTGAAGATCTCATAGTAGTACTGACTAATTGAAGGAGATTGCTCTTTTATCCATTAAAATTACTAGCTTTTATGGCCAACAAATAGTTCCTTCTTAGGCAACCATCATTTGGTGCCACACACCAATGTATCCTGCTTAAACCCACCACGTACAAACACCCAGGAGTCCCACAATACTTTATAAAATAACAAGCCTTCAAAATCATCCTTCTCATTTTCCTAAAACTGAGTACAAAACCAGAACAAATGACATTTTTCTGTTTTACATTGTCATCGCTGGTCTGATTAAATTGTTGAATGGTTTGCTGGCTGCAATGTTGCCTTGCTGCTCTTTTATATTTTGATAATTATTTAACCTTTCACACCGGGAGTCAGAAAGTCATAAGACAACTCTGTCAGTACCACCTTAGAAACCTCTCTTATTAACTTTCAAATTGGAAAATAATAAAATACTGGTGACTCTTACTAACACATGCCACCACTACCCAGGGTGGGCGTAATAAAGAGAGACTGCACCCTTATGATAAGCACAACATATTAAATGCATACGCCATTGTTAAGCGCCGATTTGAGAATGAAAGCAGAGATGCAGAATATGGAGAAGATTGCCAAAGTATTTGGAAAAAGACGTATTTATCTGGCCAGCCTCCCCAGTTAAATCAGATAAATCGCCCACTCACTCTCAACATATCCTCTTTTATATCATGCTGCTGTGCCACTTAAGAGCGAGCTTTTCCACAGCATGGCCTGGGGAGATTTGACTTTCTCTCTCTCACCTGGTTACTCAAGCATTCAGCTGTCTCAGGTCTTTTAGAGAGAAAACATTTCTATTTTATTTTTGTTTTCTTCATCTCCATTTATATAAAAAAAAGGATGTTTTGGAAGCCGATGCCTTGCTGGTGTGTGTGATTCATGCATGTGTGTGTGAGCATTTGTCTGTGGGCACATACAGTGTGTGTAGATGTTCTCTTTAATAGGTCTACAGATATCTTCATCCTCAGTCAATAGCTGAGATCTATTGGTCCGTGTTACCATGGGAACAGATCTGCAGCTAGTACTTTTCTCACTGTGTGTCTGTGTTTGTCAGTCAGGGATTGAAATAACATGTGAGTAAGTGTCAGGTCTTTTGCCTAATAATCAGCGTCTGATGACACACCAGTGGAGATAAAACGCTCTCTGAAGCACTGGGAGATTTGTGGGGCTTGAACTGAACTCAAAACCGTTCCAGCTGCTAAACGTCCGGCTCTCTGGTCATCTGAGTCACTCACCACATAGTGCTCCTGCTTACTTAGAACTGAACAAAATATGTGTATGTGACCCTTTTTCCACCTCTTTGTGTTCTCGACGTCTTTTACAAACCGTTCAAGTTAAACCAGTAACATGACAGCATTTATTTTCGTAATTTAGATGTACCAGTAGTTTCCAGGGGGCTCTGTGGAATAAAGGAAGATTAAAAGATTGGGCTGCAGCCAGTAACTAATTTGTTTAAAATTAACAAGAGCAAGTGGCAAGATGGTAGGTTGTGCTTTCACATCTTTCCCCCCATACATCTGTAACAAAAGGGAATAACAAAGAGCTGCACCTCACAGTTTTGCTGTTGATATTTAAATAGTCTGATGGTATAATTGCTAAAGACGACATACAAATATAAGGACATACATTATAAAGCTATACATGAAACAAAACGATCATTGTAGTAATGGAGAGACTGACATATTGGAAACGAGTAAAGGCTCGTTGTTCACAATGTTTCAGTACTATAGCCAATACAATACCGGAGCTTTGGTATGGATACCAAAACAGTACTTTTTTCAATACCTTGTTTTTATGGATAATAAGCTTGTTTCTCTACAAACTCCTTTTTTATTTAACAAAAAGCAAACGTTTCCAAATGTTTAATGATGTTTAAAATATAAGCAGATGTACAAAAACAAAAAGAGTCTAAAATTTGATTTTGAAAAATGATGGTGAGAAATTACCTGATCAAAGAATGCAGTGAGTACACATTACTAAAAAGTACAAAATATATCAAATAAATGTCCAAACCCATTTGTCAGCTTTGAGTTTGCATTTCATCAGAGCTCCTTTATGAATGGTTTTTCACAAAAGACACTAACAACCAATCTACCTAATATTTCCATATTTCATGAGCAACAATTTTAAAGGGACCAAAATTCCAATTTAAACACATTTGTGGTATCTAGCATGCAGATCATTTAGGTTTTACCTTTTGATGTGTGAGATTTCTGTCACCATCCTAATAAAATGGACATGACTAAAATGTTGTATTTTTTTATCTAAGAAAGTCCCTGTGAAAACTGTTTACTCGGACATCTATGAATTATCCAGAGTCTGTGTTCATGCAGTCAACAGCAAAGGGTCGTAAAGCAAAGATTAATAAACCTGAATCAAATGTTGCCAAGACGCAATGTAACGTCAATCGTCAAGGCACTGTGTTGGCCAGTCGCATACATTCAAGCACACATTCCTGGTAGATTACTGTGTAACACGAACCTCTGTAATTGTACTGTTTACAACTGCCCTACGGACACATTTTGCTCTGAACAATAAATTACCCAGCCCTAGATGCTAGTCTGATTTTGGAGAAAGCTGAAGGGATGCTACATTTCGTGTTTTCCATCATTAAAATAAAGTTGGACTGATGGCAGCGCTTGTAGTAGCGGTAAAAATGTTAAACTCAGTCAGGAAAGAGTATCTCAGACATTCAATATTTACAAAACTAGGAGGATGATACATCTTGATGCTCTGTTGTGGTGGTGAAAAAAATAGCACTGACTGCTCTGGTAGAGGTGCTGTAATTAAAGGTCAGTTAAAGATTTTCAAAAAGCCCATAAATAATTCCTCACTCCATGATCTTCATGATATTTGGAAGGATGATGCAGCCTCTTACTGGCTGAGCATAAGACAACATGCTTGCGTGTTTTCTTGGCCTTAAGTGGAGGAATCGGACCAACCCCTGGAGTCTACTAACCCTGGGCGGGACATTGAGGAATTGAATGGCTGGCCACAGAGTCATTGATAAATCCTCTACTGATGATCATTTATCTACTGTCATCAATTAAAGTGATCGATTGTGCTGATTACGTACAGTATAGCCTGGCTCCTCTCTGTCTCCTGTGGTTTCTGAGAGTGGAAGAGTTGGCTGAGGATCAGAGCTCTGAGAGTTTGCGCGGTCAGAATCTGATTAAAAGTTTAGTGTCTGTAACCAGAAAAAGTTTCTTGTGATGCATCTAGTCAGAAGAAAAGCAATGTTACTGTTAGCTGTTGTATTACCTGGCTGTACAGGAGAGAAAGAAAGAAAGAGAGAGCAGGTAATCAGTCAGATTCAGATGCTTACTGGGGTTGAATTGAAATGTGATTGCAGGGTAGATACAATTTCAGCTCAAAGTAAGAGATTGGCACTGAGATGGTGTTTTAGCATGCTGCTGCTCCATATCCATATGATTACACACAGTGACCTTGATGAGATTAGGATATTCAGATGTTTTACACCGTTGAAGCTGATTTGGAAACACAATTGTGTCACGATGACTCATACCAAATCTGGGGTTGCATAGAATTATCTAAAGGATAAAATCTGTAATTATTTATGTTTACAGAGCTTTATGAAATGTGAAAGGAGAATGACTTTACTGTGTATTCTTCTGCATATGTCAGTTTTTAGTAGATTTGACTCATAATTGTGGTGAAATCCACAAGGTTCATGGTGCACTTAAGCACCGAAGGCGTGTAGACTGTCAGATGTGATACCTCTGGAAACTTTGATGATGGTGACAGATAAGAACGTTGGCTGTGCTACAACCTGCTTTATTTGATGTCAGATACTTTGCTTCATAACGATTCTCACCCACACACGATCGCTCAGTTCATCGGTTTAGAAACCCTGACAAATTGAATGAATGGCAGCACGCTCAGCTGTGTCCTCTTCAGCGCTGAAGTAAATAACATTTCCAAGATTCAATCCAAAAGGTTCCCGACGCCACAGTTCACTAAAGCTCAATTTATTTTGTGCCAAATGTAGTAAGAAGTGTATGTCACCAAACATTGGAAAATATAGCACAGTGCTGCGGCAAGCTTGGTAAAAGCTAAGTGATGTTTCTCACTCATGATTCATAGGTAATAATGTAATCTATAATAGTCAAGATGCCAACTTTGTTTTCAAAAATAATGGATGAGGCAAGAGCACAAGAGTTCCTTCACTTTATTATTTTCTATTTCAGGAAAGTTTTGTGCATATACTATAGCCACTTACCCAAGAAAACAAAACAGTTTTCGGGTAACATGGCAATTATATTTAGTTTTATCATCCTGTATAGCCTCAAGCATCAGGATTGTTGTCGTGGTTACCTGCATCATAGGCTGTGTTAGTGGAGTGAAACTGTACTGATGTACAATTCGAAATGACATCAGCCAGCCAGTATTTTCTGTGGCCAGGGTAGAAATAGCAATTTTATAGAACGTAATCATACAAATTATATCTAGTTCCAAATAATCCGTAATGTGTCATAATCAAAGAACAAAGCTTAAAGTATTCACACTAAAATGCTCATAAATGCTGTATCAAAAATATATGTAAGCCACAATGTCAGATGAGATGACTTAGTATTGAAAATATCTCCTTTATCCTCTATCCATTCTCATATCTAAACCACGGTCACATAACTACTAAATAGTCATAATCTGTATTTTTCTTACTATTACAAATTTCCCGAAAAGACCAAAACCAACAATGAACTGATCTTAGTACCTAGTACTGTATTGTCTGTGTTGTATGTAGCTTATTCATCTGTGCCACAGAGCTGCATTGTTGTCCAAAAACTAGTAAAAAGACATCAGCGAGTCTCACCATTGCATTGGCAGACATGAACACACACACACACACACACACACACACCCTCCTGCTACCATAAATACTCATGAGAGCAGGAAATATGTATTAATCTGTGGTGGAAAATAGTCCCCCAAAAATAATTTTCTCCCATTTGAGTAAGGTTTACTAAAAATTACAGTGCCCAGTCATTGTTTTGGAAACTACTGATCTTTTTAAAAGCAGCAGTGAAGGTCTGTCACCTGTTTTTAAAGATTTACGGAACAAATGGGCTGTGCTTCAGACAGTGTAGGAAAGTCAGACAGTATTGAGACAGTCTTTTCATGGGATTTGTGGACAATAAGAAAATGTAGAAGGATGCCAGCCCTTTAAGGTAGAGGTAGAGGTAGACAAAGTGAGCATCATTGGTTGAACCCATAGACTGTATGAAACATGGATGTAGTGTCTGTGACATCACCCATAGCTTTCTGAACAGTATTTTCCAGCGCTGGTATAGTATTCATTATTAGTCATTCCATTATGATTTCATGTAAAGTTCCATATTTGCATCAACTTGGCTGTTCAGATCACTGGAATGTTTTGTTGTACAAACCATTTGATGTGGGAGCAGCTTATGGCTGGCTGGCTGTGGCCACAGAGCAGCGAACACATGGCAATAACAACAGAAGGAAGCAGACAGGAAAAAAGTTGCGTGTCTCAAAACACTGAGTGTGAGTTTTGCTTTTGGCTGCAGCACCTATGGAGGCTTTACAGATGGTGGTTACCGGTTACCTTGGCCTCATGCTAGAGGTTGACATTTCATCAAGATGAGTGACAAGACTCGGAGCAGAAACCTGAGAGGGAGGGGAACAGCATTATCACTGCAGTTACTGCCTCAAGAATGAAAGTTTCATATTGCAGCTTTAGGTAATGCCAGCTGCTCATGCTCAGACCTCAGCTGTCCTTCTTTGCGCCGTCAAACTGCTCCATTTTTTTCCATTGTCTGAAGAGCTCAGGTGATCAGAGGTGTAGCAGTACATCTAAGAGGAGGATTCTGACTGGAATGTGTCCAAGGCCAAAGATCCTGCATGTGGTCCCAGAGGGGGGGGGGGCAGGCAAGCACTGCATCATCCCCGCACATGTTCTCGGCATTAAAGCAGCAGTGACTCGTTTTGCATCGCTCTGCTTGGCTGCACTCCACTCTGTACTTCTCTGTGCCACTGTGATTATGCACTGCTGGAGGTTTTCACACCAACAAGGGGGGAAAAAGAAATCGGCTGGAGGTTTTGGCTATTACATACCACGCAGATTTAAACCTCAACCATAAGACTGTTGTGACATTGGAAGGCAGTGGAGACTTAATTAAATAATCCCTGTTAATGATAGTATAATGTGCTGCAAGAAAGAGATGTTTCATAATAAAATACTCATAGTTTTTGCCAAACACCGGCATTTTCTCATAGTGTTGTCAATCCTCTTTGCAATATTTGTTGTTTATGACGCATCTGTACCTCAGAGTCTTCTTCACAGCAGGTACATTGTAATGATGCCTGCTGTCATGTTAAACGTCTCTACTGGCAGCGCTGTCATTCCTCTCACTGTTGCCAGGCAGAAACACAGAGAAGCAGCTTTATTATACAACGAAGATGAACTCTAATGATATGATTGACATGATATGGTTTCAGTTACAGCTCTTGCTCATGTTGTTTTTGTGGCTCTAACCGAACTAACCAGGCTAAACCTCTCTGACAGAGCTGTTATGCACCTCAGCCTTTTACCCTCTATCACACACGAAACACAAACACACGTCCAACGCAGCACTCAGTTTCATCAGTGTAACAGACAGCTCCTTTCTGCTGCACTCTGGAGTTAATAATCTCTTTCTGGAATATGTGTGAGTGTGTGTATGTTTGAGTAAGCAATAACGGGAGAGACTCGAAGTCAGAGGGGGAGAGAGGTTTCATATGCAGATCGTAAATATTTCCTCAGCTTGTACATTAAATACATTATGCATGGCAGGGCCCTGTTACAAATCATATGGGTAGGCAGAAGCTCTTTTGGATAAATTGATTTATATAATCCAAATTAGCCACACTTCTAATCTGTGGCGGCCATGAGAGGTTGCATGTTCTCTCGCCGGTTTGTTTTAGAAAGGTTCATTTTTTTCCGACAGTATCATGTGAGAAGCACTTTGATGTACAAAAGCGTCTTTACATGAGAACACTTCTCATGTTCAACGCTCATGCATGTGTGCACACATACACAATATGGAGTCTGTTTGTACGTCTTAATGTGTCCATAAGGAATTCACAGCATGAGTTCTACATGCAGAAGTGTGCAGGTATTCAGCTTCTTGCAGTAAACTGGAGACATCTGTGTGTGCATGCAGCGTCCTTCAAGCTTCCCTCCAGATGCTGTGTAATGCAAGAAAGGTGCCGCATTTTGATTACTCTGTGTTAACCAATGAACCTCTGCATTGTGTGTAAAAAGGGAAAAAAGGAAAATTTATATTTCTTAAAGGGTCGATTCACCCCAATTACACACACACAAAAATATAAATTCTCATTTACCTCTGGTGATATCTAGTAGTAGTGGCAGTTTTGGGTTTATTTGCAGAGCAATCTTTTTAGGTAGTTTATGTGCTAAAGAGAAGGTACACAGAGGCGATAATGCCAAAAGAGATGGGATGATAATATTCTACTGCTCACCCCTTAAGTGTCAAACTGAATGTTAAGCTTCTCCTCAAAGTTTTACTCCACAAACAATTAGTTTTGTCTGTATTTTGTGACTAAAACTGTCAGGTGGAACAGGTGACCTGTAGTCTAATTCCAGAGACTGAATTAATGGGTGTATGACACATTTTGTCCGAGATTCCCAATAACAAAACAGGAGATGGCTGTGCCAAGAAATGCATAGGTTATGATGGAGCCCAGATTCCTGAAGAAGTGTCTCTTCTTTAGACTGTACCCTATATCTATCTATAGGTGTATGCACAATTCCTCCCGCGTTCACTCGTTCACTACTCGCTTTACAATAAACACTCAAATATCCACTCTATAGCAAGCAATAAGTTGAGATCATTGTCATTTTACGTCATCAGTAAGAAATGTAGTGTCGCACGACTGCAATTTTTGCATCTATAAAATGCATGACATTGTGGGATTGTTAGCAGAAAGTAGTGTACGTGTCATGGAAACAATGTTTGTCGTTCCATTGTGGGAATTTTTGTGGGCACTATGTAGAGCATTCATTTCACACTCAAATAAATTGCCGGACAGTAAATATTTTGCGCTACTATAGAAATCCGAACTGTGTGGGCGTGTACTGTCTGACATCTCCCTGATGCTCCTATTAGCTTTGGTGCAGTTGATGGAATTCCATTTAGTTGCTTCAGTATCAAAGCCCTGCTATTGAGCATACCGGCTCACTGGGACTGGGACAGAGCAATCGTTAATGTTATTAGTAACACCTTTTCTTTTCCTACTGTGACAAGTCAAAATGTCTGCTGTGAAATTAGTACACAGAGCGAGGTCACCACATGAGCAGAGGTCTAATCATCCAAAATAATTCACAACACCTGTGAGTGTGCAAGGCCTTTAAGACAATATATCTTTTGAAATAATCTAATGGATTTTTTAGAGTCTAAGGTCTAAGAACTGGAAAATTTTCTAAACCTACAGAAAAGAGAATTTGATTGTCTTCAGTTAATCTGGTCACTTAATAATCACCAAATTTGAAGATACATAGCTTTTAAAGGAAGATATATTTCCATTCCTTGTTTGTACTATTCATTTAATTTTACTGCTTTACATTATGTCCTCCAATACAGAGATTGATCATGTTTGTCCTGTAATGATTTCAATATTAGTGAGTGTCCAAAGTCAAGCTTGTTTTACACACATTATAAATTATTACATGAACTAATATGTTCATGGTAAGCATTGAGTAGTATAGCATTGCATTAGTGTGATAAAATGCTGACAAGTTGCACATGCAAATGTTAATAAAAGACCCTTTAAAATATACTTTCATGGGCTGAGTTTGGGGTCACTACCACATCTTTCTGTTCTTGTTTGTTTCATTTAGTCTGTCAGCAGCATCTCAAAAAACATGAAGAAATTCTCAAGAAATCTGATGGAAAGAAGGAACAATTGAGCAAATTTAGCTGATGATCCAAATGTGAAATGATTTCATAGCTGAAATGGAACTAATGGAAATTTGGACACGAATGGTAATCCTTCAAGGTCAGAAAATCGATTTTGTAACAGGAAGTTGAGAGAATTGTTCAGCGCTGGTTGAGGTTAGTGCTTTTAGTAGTTCTGTCTAGTTGCATGATTGAATTGACAAAAAAAGGTTTTGGCGTGACCCCATCATGAAATGATTTTCATGAGGTGGTGAATCCCCCTGCACGGGCAAAAATGATAGATCTCCCTCCTGATGGAGAGCACAAACTGTCCCTGGTAATAACTACTTTAGAGATGAAGTGTCAAACCTGGAATTGGAAATGTCCCTCTGGAGGGCTCGGGGTGGACGTGCGGAGCCCGAACGACAGCGTTGAAAGACAGCACGAGTCAGACAACCATGGAGTGGTTGGTTAAATATGAAATGAAGAGACAGGAAATGTCGAATGTGGAAAAGACTGACAGCGTGAGAAATAATAGAGAAAAAGGGACTTCATGACTCAACCTAGCTTTAAATTGAAAAAATGCATGACACTCACTCGATAACAGCAACATCGTCATCATCACCATCACCATCATTAGCACTATTGTTATCATCAGCGCTGTAATTGCTGTATCTATTCAAAGAAATGAAAACTACAGAGTTCAGTCATATACAATAGGTAGAAGGTGAATGGCTCAATCCTTCTTCACCCTTCAGAGTTTGGATTTTGCTTGATGCTTAGTTAAGCCTTTCTCCTATGAGAGTAGACTTTTCTCTGAAAGTGAGGCTCCTTGAGTGTTTTTTATATATTCTTGCCTTCAGCCTCAGGACCCTTGAACAAGAAGAGTTATTTTTCCTCTGTCACTGAAATTAAATGAAAAAAAACGAGGTACATCTCTTTTGTCTGAACTCCCTGTTGTTCTTGTAAGGCTTTTATACAATCACTCCGATTGTGGAGTTTGCCTTCAAAAGCGTATGTGTTTTTGTGCTGGGACTCACTCTGCGTCTTGTCTTCAAGGTGTGTTTGTATTATTCACTCGAGCCTAGTCTCAAGTCGTTCCACTGTTCAAAATCAGCTGCTTTAGAAAATCTTCCAGGATGCAGAAAATGCAATCCAGCTTGTTATGTCTGTGAGAAAAATCAATTTGTTCTAATGAAACTTGTCTGGTAGAGGCTTTTTTTTTAGCTCAATGTGGAAGACTTCCTCGTACCCACAAGAGGTTGTTTCAGCCTCCAAACAGGCCAACAGGCATGGATTTATTTCTACTGTAGCATCTGAAAAAGAAAGAAGGGGGAGAGGGGAGGAAAGCAAGAGACAGAATGAAAATTTAATCAGCCCTTGCTTCTTAAGGGTTGACTGGGAGTGAGAAGGATTTATAGCTGCTTGGCCTCTTCTCCTTCAACTCACCATGTATCACTGCAGCTGCTCACCTCCCTCCTTCACTCCATCACTCACTCAATGCTCTGTGTGTGTGTGTGTGTGTGTGTGTGTGTGTGTGTGCACACGTCCGTCTAAGCGTCTTTCCATTCATGTGTCTGATGTGTCGTGTGGCCTTGAAGTCATGTGTGTGTTTGTGTGTGTGTGTGTGTGTAACAGCCGCATTTTCTCTCCTTTTCTAAGCATGCTATAAGCTCCATTCACTGCAGCTGTTGCCTAAGCCAGTGGAATAGTGGCTTTACAGAAAGATTTCAAATTTTTTTGCAGTTTTGGCCATCGTTCCAATCGGTAATAATAGCTCTGCATTCACCAAGTTAATTGCTGAGATCTAGGAACAGGGCAACGTCGCTAAAAATAAGTCAGACAGGTCAGGGAACACGAGTGGTCGGACGATCAGACAGGTCACCTAGGTTGGCCAAACTACTTAAGAAGAGAAAAACGAAGGCAAACTGAAAAGGTGTTGCCCAAATTGTCTATTGAAAACATCCATACACAGCCAAACATCCTACACGCCCAAACACCCTGACCTCCACACCCTCACGCTCTGCTTGCCTTCCATAAAGGGGACACACTTCCTGCATTGGTGCCTAACGTTTTTGACTTAAATGGTAAATGAAAACATATTTCATCACCATATAAAAAGCAGAAGCTCATTTGACCCATCTGAGTATATAACAACTGCAGTATGGTGATATTAGCCTAAAAGGACCATTCTTTTTTCATAAGATAAGCTCATGTTTGTTGCAGTATGTCTCTTCTGTTTCCATGGTGATGTTTGAAATATTCTCTTTGCTCATCTGTGTTGGGAAGATGCATATGAACAGCTTATCCTGAATTTGACCTCAGCCAGGATTTTGACTAGTATCTTGCATGTAAACAGAAGCTAAATCTAAGTGCCGTCAAAATTGGGGTAATTCAGGCCACAAGATGTTTGGACCGCAGATAAACAGTAATATTCATAAATTATATTGTGCTTAAATGACATTCACTAAAAAAGTATGACACATTTCAAATAATTTCATTTGCAGTTAAAATCAAAGTTCTACAATCTGTGGCAATTAAGTGAATCCATTTCCACATGACAGCTTATTTTCCTTATTATGTCTGTCTGGTGGACCGAAGTTGCATTGCCGTGTAAACGGAACAATTGCTTTCGAAGACGAAGGTAATTATTCCCCCTGGGTAAATTAAAGTCAACCCGCACGGTTCTGACCTCCCCACACAGTCTGCTGTCTATTTACTGGCTCGGAGAAAGAATCTTCATAAAATATTCATAACTGTGCATAATAAGACATGCTGTTCAAGACCCAGTTTAGGTGTTAGGAAGCTGTAAGATGCCCATGCACTCAACAACCCAGATTAGATTCTGGGTTTGTGAGAGGGAAATGTTGAAAAGGCAGTGTACCCGTTGGTTCAGATGGCGGTATGAAATTCACTGTGAAGATCAGAGGTAGTGCAGAGGACTTATGGAGCCAGGGCCTGAGTTTAAGCACTTAGAGCCTTCAGATGAAAGGTGAAAATAGTGGAGAACAGTTTCTTTGGTTTGGATTTTTTTATACTTTAAAAATGAAGTAAAGTGCTGTTGCTGAGTATTGCTGCAGTAAAATCTCTTTTTGTAGAGAGTTTAGAAGTCTGCGATGTCTTCGTAACTGGCACAAACTCGGTAAAGATGTTGAACTCTGCTCTGTGTGTGTGTATGTGTGTGATTTGTATGGTTCAGATGGTTACATAACAGGTGGAGACTAATTAGTGTAGACTTTTTTCTCTTCACTGTAGTTTAAAGAACTGCGGAGACTTTATTTTCATCAACATCGCCATCTTCATCATCTCAGCATCATCACTGGGTGGAGGCAGGGACTGATCCAGTATGAGTCAGGTTAAGGATAACCATGCGTAATCAGATTAATCTGTGATCTCTGCAGTCAGTAATGAAATGGCACTCTGTACTCACACTTACAAAACATACACACTAATACACACATACACACAGAGTAGTGTGCTACCACAGGGGACACAGTAAGGGCAAACACACATCAGGCGCTCAGGTCCAATCAAATTCACTCAGCTCACTTATTGGTTTGTGCAGAGTCACATGGTGCATCCTGCAGCAGTTTTGGCATGCGTTTTACTGGAGAATCAATACTGCTTCATACACAGCCACAAATGCTGTATACAGACACACACACACACACAGGCACACAATGTTTAAAAATGATCAGTCAAAGTGCCAGAACAACCCACTATGATTATTGCTTTCACATAAGCACACGTGTGTCTGAGTAAGCGAGTGAGTGTCTGAGTGTGTATGAGTGTTCACTTGTGTGACGACACGAGTGTATGATGTGTTCTGTTTTGAGGGCGTACTTGAGTTAATAGGAATTCATAAGCGAATTAGAGCTTTGAGCTTCCCTTCCTGTGTGTTTAATGTGCACAGCACAGTAAGTCTTTGTGACATGTTTGGGTGTCACACTACAAAGAGGCTCGACCTCCTTTTTAAAATTCCTCAGAGGAAATGGTTGTCTTCAATAATTTGACAGTTTTCACATGTTTTTATATAACCGGCAGTTTCCAGCTGACAAACACATGACAGCTGTGTGAAGGTACAACCTGATGTGACTGGATTTTAAACCGAATTGAAACATGCAGTATATAGTCTTCATATAAAAGTGTAACTTTCATAATTTACATGGTAGGAATGAAATTACAGAAATAATTTTGTTGAGATTGCATAGTTTGTTTTCTGTTGTGTTTGGACAGTGTACAAACTGAGTAAAATAATCTTGATTCCACCTACAAGAATAGACTTTGAAATGAAACTACAAACAAATTGTTGAGTTTCTGGCTGCATGTGTTTATGTAACACCATACTGATGTTATTAAATTATAGTTTTATTGCTTACTTTATACTTCAGCTTTCAGAGGTTTAAACATGCATCAGTGCTTTCCAAAAGCACTGGCTGCCGCTCAAACAGCCGACTACTCATTCAAGCCTCCGCTTCAAAACAATGCGAGCAGGACGATAGAAAAAAGTGCCTATCTGTCTGTGTCAGTCCCGCCCCCTACATGCTCTTCATGAGTGTGCGTGCGTGCGTGTGTGTGTGTGTGTGTGTGTGTGTGTGTGTGTGTGTGTGTGTGAGTGAGCACGCTCAGCTGAGAGGGTGTGTCCTGCCAAGTAGAGAGCGCAGAGTTGTCTTCAGTGTTTGACAAATATTAGCAAAGTAATCACTGACTAATTAAGAATTGCATTGATTGCACAGACAGGGGACATCCTCATTGGACGGACTTAACATTTGCGCAATAAGCATTAAAAAGTCTACTAAAAGGCTGGGATTTTCCGCACACATGTTTATGTGCGTTTATGTGTGAATGAATGAATTATCTTTATTTACATTGTGCTTTTGACAGCCGAGCCATCTCTAAAACGCATTACAAACACACACTATAACAGGCAGTGTTGTCAAAGTAACAGGCCTATGTAGTATGAGGAAAATGTAGGCTGTGCCTCGGCCTCATACTGTTATACTGTTACTTTTACAGTTTAAAATGTCCAATGTACAACACTTGTATTTGTTGACATTGACCAATTATGCAAACTAATGTCAGATACCCCAAATAATATTTTAAAAATTAAATATGATGCAATGGAACCTCCTGCAGTGATATGTATGATCAAGTATATATGTTTTTCCACAAGATACAGTTATCCATGGTTTACATTTTTGGTTATCCTGTCATTGAGCAATCTTCTCCTGCATTGTATGTAGCAAAGTGAATGTTCTTCCTTAAATCACACCTGCTTACTGCCCAGAGGTGTGGCGCATATCAATAGAGAACAAAAAGGAGAGGAAAGATGCCCCCCAAAAGGAAGCTAGAGTGAAGTGGAAATCAACAGACTCTGACAGGCTAGGCAAACTCATGAGAATAAGCAGTAATCAATGCATATCATGGAATAGTGGCATCTGAATGTGCTAGCTGACACCAAATTTCACACGCAGTGACAATTCCACAGAGAACTAAAAAAATACAGTAATGCAGGTTTAAGCACAGACATAAAATTATGGATTAAGAACTTGTCATAAAGTATTTTTACATTAAGGTATTGGTACGTTTACATAAATAGAAGGCCTCAATACTCAATTCACTACTCTCAGTTTTGTTCTTACATTCAAATTTTCTTTTTGTTGTACAATAACAGATACAGTGTTATGAACAGGGATAGTTTTTTGACCTTTTAAAATTCAGTAATTGTATATTAACAGATAACAGATTCACAAAAACTAAATTGAATGTCCTACCAGTGACAGATCCCTGCTCCAAAAACAGACACTAGTTAATCTGACAGACTCCATTTTACCTTGACCTGCTGAAAATTGAAATCTAAACATTAAACAAACTGCACTGTGTGCCCTTGTGTAGAGCACCGCTAAAGCCACTAATAGGAATTGAGTGGCATGTCCAATGAGTCGTGCGAGGTATTAGGAATGATCATCACCTGCTGTTTTCCTGAACTCTTCAGAGTAAGTCAGCACTGTCAGTTGCAGCTTGGAGATGTGCGGTTTGTAAATCCAAACTTAAATAATAAAGAATTTCAAAGCCTGTGTAACACGCAGAATTGTCTGGTTGAAGCTAATTTTCTCAACTTTGCACAATCTCTGCTTCAAGAGCAATAACTTTTTGACAAATTTGAACTCCAGATATCCTGTAAGGTGATGTACTAGATGCAACTAAGCATCTAGTACATTCACGTTCACATAGTTACCACCTTCATAGCTGGTCTATGATGTCTATGATTACACAGCAAACAGGACAACACTGGCTGTCAGATAGGCAGGGATGTTTCCAAACTTGGAAAAACGCGAAAGCCCCTAACTAGAGTCAGTTAATTGGTTTGTCCGTTCTGGGCTACTGTAGAAACATGGCGGTGCAACATGGCGACCTCCGTGGAATGGGACCCGCGCCTCTGTAGATAAAAATTGCTTATTCTAAGGTAACGAAAACACAACAATTGTTATTTTCAGGTGATTATACACTAATGAAAACATACTTATAAATATTATATTCCATTTCTGCCAATAGCTCCTTCTAAATGTTAACACTGAACCTTTAAGTTGAACTTGTTAGCCATCAGTTGCCTATTTACACATCTAGCAGATACGGAGCACCATTACCATTCATTTGGGGTCATGTTTCTTTCCACCTGATGAATGTAATGCATCCAACCTTCTACTCTCCTTATTTAGTTGACCTCAAATGAGGCTTAACTTTGACACAGTTTCTCTTGACTGCCCCTCAATATTACAACATAATTCCAACATCGCCCCAGCCTGTGGGAATAGCCATATTAGCTGTCCATCATACTCACAATAAGTTCAACAGGCTAACCTACAAAATAAACAGTAAAACAACACAAAGCATGGCATAGCTTTCAAGTTTGAAGTTGGGTCACGGACAGCCGGTGTCGATCCATCATTGAGCTTCATCTGTTACCGGCCCTTGTTAAGAAAGCAGTCCTTAGTGAAACACACACACACGTTGCCTTCAAAAAACTACCACAGTATACCCTATCACTCAAAATACATCAGGTCTGCATATGTCCCTCCCGCCCCCGAAAATAATGGATTAAGAAGTGCCTTTTTCCTTATGAAAGTAACACCAGCGGTTGGCCAAGAAGAGCATATCGACCAACCAATCGACCAACTGAGCAGAAGGTGTCAGCCTCAGTTCCGTGCTCTTTGTTTTTGACACGAGTTATGAATCCCCTGAAGTTCGACTCCTCTGCCTCTCTTTTTAACCACATGCTTGTTCAGTTTGAACAGTCTTGCAGTTGCTTTGGTGAGCCTCAGGGATTGGTCCTAGTGCTGGAAAACACAGTTTCAGAGGATGCATAGAAGTGAGCAGCCCTGAGCCATGCTGCACTGGGCATCTCTTTCCTCCTTAGTTACCATGTTCTCTGTTCTGCTTCAAAAACTGCTGCATTTTCTCCATCCTGTTCTTTTTTATGTCAAAACTGCTTTGCTTTTTCTTTTCACAGTGTGTTTATTAAAAATCTTCCCTCTGCTCTACTGCGAGTAACATTTCTCAGCCTTTCTCACGCAACTCCTGCCTTCTGCTTTAATTATACCCTGTCTACACTTAAGTTATATTTGCTTAAATCCATTTTTTTAATCCAAATCTTTGCCTGCTGGAGTTGTGATAAATCTTGTCTACAATGCCAGGTTGCCTGACAGATTTATTGGTACACAGCACTAAATTGGCTTCACATAGTGCTGTGAGATTGTGGGTTGTGAGATCCAAATGTGTGTCTCATATCTTTGCTGGTATTTTTATTTTTATATGGCCTTACTGTTTTTAAAAAAATAGATTTCAAAATTCTGTACAGGCTGTATATTCATCAACACTAAACAAGTATGCTTACACCTGTTTATTCTATTCTGTTGACTTGTGGTGGTTTAGTCTCCCTAAAAAACTAATGTTTCTGAGATAAGGTGAAGGCTGAAAAGGACAAGCCCTTTGAAACCATCAGAGAAACAAACAAGGCAACCAGCATTCATCCAGTCACCTCCACACACACACACACACACACACACAAACATACACTCATATGAACACTTCTACAGCGATCCGTCATCGTAGAGTTACTTTCACGCGAGCGAGGCCTCAGCAGCAGCAGGTTGGCTGAGGGAAATGAAGCGAGAGATGGAATCTGAGCTGGCGTATATGCGTGTGTGTGTGTGTGTTTCTCAAATTTGGTGTGATGTGTTTGATGTGTTTCCTGTTCTGTGACTTTTCTTGTGTAAGTCTGTCTGTGCTTCTGTGTGAGTGGTCCTCTATTTCCCATGTTTGTGTGTTTGCGTGCGTGGACGTCTGGGTTAATGCGTGTGTATGAGTCTGGATGTGTTATTGTCCCTGTCCTGTATGTGTAGCTCTGCGTCTGTGTGTGTGCCAGCGTAAATGGATTTAGGCAGATGATGTAATAGTTTTTGTCCCCTTGTGTGTCGCTCCACATGAGCTAAAGGCTCTGGAGTTCAGTGTGAGACACGCACGCACTAATATACAGTGTGTGTGTGTGCGTGTATGTGTATATGTGTGTCTGTGGCGAGTAATTTCACTACCTCCATGTTATAAAAAGAGAGGAAGGTACCCAGCTCACCAAAACCATAATCCTAATTTGTTTAAAATGCAGAATTTCATTGTCAGCATTGTCAAATGATGTAGCTGATGTTTTTTATGGTTTATTCTTAGACAGAGTGTGTGTGTGTGTGTGTGTGTGTGTGTGTGTGTGTGTGTGTGTGTGTGTGTGTGTGTGTGTGAACTTAAAGGGAAAGCTGTCGCTGATATTGAAGATGGATTTTTATGATGTTTAAGACTATTTCCGAGGCCAAGTGGTGTGCATTTTAACAACTATTACAGCCAATAAATAAAAAATAAATTAGCATAATTGAGGGCTATATCACTTATTGCTTTGGAGCAAATAGGTGAAATCGTTCATCCTAAACCTTCATCAGGCTTCTCAGTATTTTATTGGCCTGCTGCTCAGCATTCACTGAGCTGCAGTGCTTGATCCTCTTACACAGTGTGTTCAAAAGAAATGTGCAGACTAGTGCTTATAAAAATACAGCTAAATACATTCTTATTCTTTTTAATTCATTTAGCTTTCTGCGTCCTGTACCAAACGACCCACAGTGCAGCATTTCCACATGTTGTGCAGAAACACGAGTTGAGGGAGCAGATTAGAAATCATTAGATAACTGAGAGAATCAATTGACCTTTGCTGGTCCCATTTTCTACAGCAATGTGGGTAACGTTTCCATGACAAAGAGAGGATGATGCCACTGTACGTATTGTAAACAACAAGGGCTTTTTAGCCTTGGTTTGAGAAAATGAAATTCAAAATGGATATGCCTCACATAGTAAATTAATAATGGAGTAATAAAAGTGAAAGCTATAACGGAGCAGTGTCTGTCTTTGTGTATTTGTGCGCTTGTGGGTTGACACATGCATGAGGTGATCTGAATGGAAAACAAGTAAAATAATTTCTCTTCATTGACAAATGACCTGTTTTTCTCAATCTTCTGGTTATCTCTGAAATATCAAAATCCTGCAGTGAATAAAATGGGCTTCACAGTCGTACAAACAAATGTTCAAACAAAGTTCTTATGTGTCACGTACAAGTAGAGTATGAGGTTGTACGAGTCATGTACAGATAGTCTTCCTTTCTCCACAGCAGGTAAAACACCTGCTTAGTTTGACTAAACGGTCACAGTTTTGAGCCCTGTTCTATATAATGGAATATAGTTTCTCATCAGTCTCCTTCACTGTCATGTCCCCGCCTTCCATCTAACGGTGATGTTGATAGGTTTTCAATGTAGTGATTTGCCGTGACCCACAGGTGGTCCTTTGAGTGTGTCCCCAATAAAATTTGTCTTTTTTATATAGATTGATTGATTAACTGGTGTTTGATGTTATATGGTTATAATTATGGTTATTAATGTGTGTTGAAAATATATCTGAAAATTAAACAAATACAGTCCCAAATCTGTAGATACACTGCAGACACACAGCAGCTGACAGAATAAGAGGTCACATTATACTGAGAAATATTAGCTTTTTCTTGGTAAAAATGTTTAAAAAGGGCAATGAGAATGCTGAGCTTTCTAGTTTCATCAGAATCAGTTTTATTGGCCAGGTATGTATACAGATAAAGGAATTAGACTCAAGGTTTTTCATTGCTCTCTATGTACATAGAGAGAAATAGACATAAATATGGTTAATTACAAGAACAACAAGCTCAACAACACAGACAAATATTAAGCTACAATGTGCATATAGATATATATATATATTTTAAGTACAAAATACAAAAACCACAACAGTATAATTTGTAAACAGTAAGCCAATTAGTGCAATGATGCAGAGTCCAAATGGTGCTGAAATAAATATGATTAATGTAACAGGTTGCTTTATATTATCTTCGAGTCATAACACCATCTAGCACATCATGTTAAATTAGGAAAGTAGTTTAAAAACGTGCACACAAAGAGCAACTGCCGTTAGAAACCAAGTACAATTAGCTGATAAGTAGCCTGATCAGCCGCCGTCAGTAATCAATACAAATAGACATTATTAGACTGTAAACCATTAATCAAACCACTAACAAACCGCAGTGAATGTCAGACGACCTTATCATACTTTAGCAGTTACATAGTGTTTCTGTAGTGGTGACAAAACCTTAAAAATATAGGCTACATACAGTATTAGCCGTGTGAATAAAACTGAAGCTCTGTGCACACTCTGGGCAAAATGTTACATCAACCTCCCTTAAAGAAGTCTGACAATTCCTTACTTTTCCGCAAAAAACACATAAGTCTAGATACACAAGAAGAAAGGCGTCATATGTCGACAGTCTCCTTGTCAATTTCGCATCAATATAATCCATAAAGATAAACTGTATTTCCGTACTTACGTACTTTTCGTGCTTTAGATTTTGGATTTTGTGCCACAACTCGCTACCAGCCTCCGTTGTTTAGCTGTGTATTTCAGTTGGAGAAGACCGTGGGAATGAGATGCAAATATTTAAAAAACGAAGATTTCTCACTAAAATACGTGCTGGTTGGTGGATTGAATACACTCAGAATTAAACACTGCCTCAAAACACTGTTCATTCACGTGTGTGTGTGATATGATTTGAAAGAGTTTTTTTTCGGTCGTTTACCTGGTTTGCTGCTTCACGTTTTGTGCTGGTGGGATACAGTGTGTGCACAGACAGTAATAAAACAGGTTATGCAACAGTGAAGTTTCTTTTGTTTATTTCTATAAATTCAACACGGATTTGTTGTTCACAATGTAGCATTATCAGTGGAAAAATATGGTGCACCCCCTGGACACATCAAGAGTGAGTTTACTGCGTCCTTTTGGATCCCCAAACTAATTAGTAATTATTCCTTATGAAGCAGTTTATTATATAGTGTTAATTAGGCTGATGATCAAATCTCACAAATGCACAACTGCTCAGGAATAGGTGGCATTCATGAAGTTTACGTGGTGTATTCCAGGTGGTAGAGTAGAGGTGTCTCCTGTGATCTTGGACCAGTAATGGCAACATCACATACCATAAAGACTTGAAAAACTTGTCTTGGATGAACTTATAGCTCTTTTAAAAGTCTGCTCCGACCTCCTGCAGTGAGTGACAGTGCCATAATCTCCCTGCTCCATGGGCCATACAACCATTTAAATAAGAGGCGAGAATTGTTTTTGCTTCCTCCAAATGCTTTCAACGCCATCCGTCCAACCTCCTGCTGGGGGAATATGCTCAAGGCAGCGAGTGTTAAAGCCCCCACGGGGTCCAGGATTCTAGACGATCACAATAGCAGGCAGCGGTTCGTTAGCGCCCACAGCTGTGCATGTCTGAGATGGTGATGACGAACACAGGAAGATGTTGCATGTCTCCAAAAACCAATGAATAGCAACAAGCATGGTGTGATATTTTGGCTTTGTTGATTTTTTTGATTTTGTAAAAGTAAACTAATACCTGGCAGTATTTTAAAGTTGACAAAACAGTCTCTACTTGAGCCACTTTGGTGCGTTTGACCGTATCACACAGTATCATCAGCAGCTGTCACCAGGGGTGAAAGTAGATTGAAGTTCTCGTCGGTACTACTTTCCCAACCTTCATCACTTCATATTTTCCTCCTCCTCTCGCCCAGCTTCATGCATCCCTGAACACACCCATTACATTTTTTAACACCTGTATGGTGTAGAAAGAAATTAGAAACACTTGACATCAAGTATAGCAAATCATTTTTTTGACAAAACCTTCAAAATCATGTATGGTATGAAAACCAATCACAAATATATGCTGGTAATGTGTCTGCCAACCACAAAGATCTTTGCTATTGTGGTGGAATCATTTATCTTGGTCCTTGCCCGGTGCAAATGACATCAATAAAGTGCGTGGTCTGGTTGTGAGAAAATTGAAATTACGAGAACAAGAAATGAAATGCACCCTTCCAAGCACTGTGTGCTTAGGAAGTAAAGATGTGCATGCACACACACCAGAGTTACAGAACAACATGGAAGTACCAGCACTGAATCTTTTAGTGGTACGGACAACGGGACCCTACCGGCCTACTTTCACCCCTGGCTGTTACAAAACTGTAGAAAACGAAAATGTTTAAACCTTCCATTATTCGGAGCACTTTTAGATCTTTTTATCTACGATGGCTTAATACGAATTTGGCTTTTTCTGCAGTCAGGAATTAATTGTCAAGCTCAAATGTTAAGCTCCAGAACCAGTGAGTAAGTGAAGTTATAGAATAGGGTGGCTATAACCCTATAAGCTACTGGTCATGCCAGATCAAGAAAGGTCCTAGCAACGAAACCACTGAGTGTGTTGAATTGAGCAAGGGTGTGTTAAATTGCTTATTAATTTAACTTCCCAGTTGTAACAGGATGATTAGGTCATTTCTTCATTTGAAAGTTACATAGTTTTTTTTTTTGGCATTGTCATTGACATGTAAAAGGAAAGGTCACTTTTATTTTCTTCATGATCATTGTTTTGAATATACATAATATAAACATAATGCAACAGGCTGTGTAGTGTGTATTATCTATTAAATGTTCTGTGGACTTGGAGAGAAAAACAGATAATCAGCTATAATCAGCTGGTAAATATCCTCCCTACTGTCTGTGACACGCTACCGGTTCAACGTGGAGCAGTGTTTCAGGTGGTCATCAGACAGTTCCTCCCTCCCACAGCAGCTACAACACTGGCCAGATCGGAGGTTGTTGAACACAGCTACAGCATTAGCCTCAGCCAGCTGGAAGGGTGTTGAGAACTGTTTAGAAATGGATGCAGAATCTGTCGCCTCTCTGCTTCACAGCCTCAGCTCAGTCTGAGCTTGTCTGTACAAAGCTACAACTAATCTCCAGCCCTGCTGGAGATTGGAGATGTTGCTATCAAATATGTTCAAGTAAAGCTTCCCGACTTTCATGTTTTTTGCAGTAGCTTCCCAGGATTGTTGATACTGCGTATCCATCAATAGGCTTCTTGAAATATCTTGATTTGCCTCATGATCTTTGCCACATGCCCTACCTCTCTGCATTTCATCTCTGTCTCCTGAAAGGTTTTAACGTAATCCAAACTATTATTAAGTATTTCAGACTTATTGCACAATTTGAAACATACTTTAATCCTTGCAGTCAATGTTTGTTTTTTGTCTTTGTGTCTGGCTGAGCTACCAGATGGTTACTTTCTAAGTCTTGGTAACCAAGACTTTATACAGACATTGCTGCGCTGCTGTGGCCGTGATGCCACTGTGGTGTATGTACTGTGTGTGTGTGTCTGTGTGTGTGTGTGACAGATGGAAAGGCAGAGGAATAAGTGGAGATAGAGTGTTGTTTTGTGTACGTGTCTGTTTATATCTGTCTATGAAGGGAGAAAGTGGAGATAGAGTGTATGCGCCAGTATTTGTCTATTTTTGCCACTGAAAATGTGCATCTGAGTGTCTGACTGTTCCTGTGTTGGAATCTTCTACGCCTCAGAATAAAAGTCTGCTGGCTTGTGTGAGTTTGTGTGCGTGTTGGGAGTGCACGTGTCAATTAAGGTCTGTGTGTGTGTGTGTGTGTGTACGTGCACGTCGCAGCATCCCAGGATGTCTCCCCAGTTCTGTTTATGCTAGACTGGCTGACCTACTGAGTGCCCCAGAGCTGTCACATGACTGTGTTAGCCAGTCACACGGGACCCTGCGACAGAGCAGCACAGATGAGGCGCCATGCTGCCGTTGCCTATCTGTGTGTTTGTCTTAATTATTGCATGACTGCATACTTATCGCCTTACTGATATTTAACCGACTTTGTGTGTTGGTGATGTAATAGGCCTTCTCCTCTTAATGAACCTCGCAGGTCAGGCTCTGTAGGTAAAAGTGTGTGTAGAGGGTGTGTGCTTACGTAATCATCCAACTGAATCCTAAAGGTAAACTCCTCCTAGACATTCAGGTTGTTCCCAACTACTCTGGTTCAATTTGTGTATACTGGTGCACATTGTTTCTCATCATCCACTGGGTTGTAAGCATATTAATACAAAATCTAATAGAAAAATTGAAGGGTTGAACAGTCTGTCCTTATTTGCCATCACTGGCCAGGACATTACGTATGCTGTTGTTTGGAGTGGTGTAGCAGTCTTTAATGCAGTGTATCATATCATGACACTCAGTTTTAGAAGGTTGTTGTTTCCCACAATGATGTAATAATTGTCTCTTATGTGGTTTACTTCCATCAAACACACAATGAGTCACTAATAATAATAAATGTATAGTACATTTTGGGGAACATAAAACTGCAGTGTTTATGTGTTTACTCACTGTGCTGTTGTGCAGGAAGCGATAGCACTTTAACCAAAACCAACTTTCAAAACTAGATTTTAAAGCAAGACTATGTACTTTCTGATATTATTTTACAAATTAAAATTTGGTTTTCATTAGCTATAAACACACCCTTGCTTAATCCAATACATTCCAGGGTTTTTCTGATACAATCTTTGTTGGTCTGGTATGACCAGTAGCTTAGCAAAGTTCAGCTAGATATTGCTATGTAACTGACATTACTGGGTCAAATCACTGACCTCTACTTGTGCTACTGTTACGCTATACACTATCACAAAAGTAAAAAAGTAAACACATCGCATTGTTTCCAGCATGCGGTACTGTTCCACTGGGTCTGTTAGGTCACCAAATAGTCATGTTTTTAAAGCAACTGAGACCACAGGTACCACTGTTAAGCAAAATGAACACAGTCGCACTTTAATTAACTAAATTAAAATAGGTTAAAAAACTAAACTTTACAGATTTTTAGATACAATCTAATATCTTGGAAGTAGATGATAAGACCAAATGACTGCAATTTGTGGTGATCATTGTCGAAAGATGTGTTTACTGCAGTAAATAAATGTGACATCAGCCTTCTGAAAACTACTAGTTAATCTATAATCTAAGCAGAATCAGCAACAAGTGCTTACCTACCCAACAGGCTGCTGTTCCCTCTGTGATCCCTGTCAGACAGCAGCCTGGCTACACAGCCAATGATTGCTGGCCATGCCCTCCTCTGCAGTGAGCCAAGCGCTGGTGATGAACACTCTGCACCAGGACAGTTGGCCCCTTCAGCTAGGCACCGAACTAACTGGGTATCTGCAGGTTTCTTAACAATATAATCAGTCTAATAGGCAGCAGAAGAACATGTTTAAGCCTCCCCTGGAGCCAAGCAGGAGTTGACAGCAGCCAGGCAGCCTAAAAAAATGCCAGACAATGCCAGATGCCCGATAAGAAGCAAAGACAGGCAGCTAGATACCAACCAAGCAATAACAGATATCCCAACAGACTGCCATGTATTATTCTGCTTCCTGTTAGGCACCTGGCAGCTTCCAGCAGCCTACAAGGCAAAATTATTACTTTACTGCCAACTTTCTGACATTTCTGGAATGCAGTGTAATAATAATCTGCCACTAGCTGTTTGACACCTGTATTTATTTTGACCACCAACAGTGCTGTTCCACTTTAAATAGACTAATTCACTTGAACTGCAGTTTGTATTTTGTTGAGCTTCCCTTGATGTGCACTTCTGTGTCAGTTTTTCTTTCTGATGAATGTCTAACTAGCGTCCTACCATCCTAATGATCACAGGTGTCATTCTGTTTACAATGTTCTGTAAGACCCACAGCCTTGTTATGCATGCTCGTCTGGTAGGCTAGATTACCAATAACTGAAATCAGGAAAACATACTAAATCATCATATTAGTTTATTTTTAGATGACGACATCTGCTCACCAAAATTTGTGTGTCTAGATCAAGGCAGTGAGCACAGCAATGTACAGATCAGAAGTTTGTGTAGAGTTTGAGTCTGTTCTATATCATTTACCCAAACAAAAAGATTCCCTTTTTATAAGATGCCTGGCATTTTTGTTTATCATGTTTTTCATGTTAAGTCCTATGGCGTTTGGGGTTTGTCACTGCAAGCACAGGGTCAAATGGATTTTCCAGGGACAGGACTACCTCAAAACATGTGTTAACACGTCATACATACAGTCAGTACATACCACAGTTTGGTATATTTTCACCACAGTTACATTTGTATTGCATTTGAACTGTATCTCTACAGTACTTTGAACTTTTGAGCCCAATGATCCAATTTACCATGAGTTGATGTGGTGTAGTCCATCTGTTGTGTTTTGTTATATTGTTGATCCTCTTCACCACACCAGAGTATTTTGTCCAGTCAAGAATCTGCATGAAAGTCGACATCTCAGGAGAAATTTTGTGACATTTTACTATAAATGTTTTATTCAGGTGTCGATCAGTTTTGCTGAATCTCTGGTGCAACTGAAAATCCATGTCATTTTATAAGGTATCAAGTGCGTGATAATAGCTTGCTATATAGTGCATGGAGGGTTGGGTATTTTGATGTAGGTCGCTCAGTAAGGGGGCAAACCTACTGAGCCCACTGGCCTCTCACATCAAACAGAAGGCAAACTGCTATTTGTTTTCATAACCACTGACCCTTCTTAATAAGATATGTCCTCTATAGCTGCAATATATCATTTTTAATAAATTATTATTTTTAAGGAAATAAATTCAAATGAAAGCAGATACCGTTTTAGTCTGTTTTGTTTCTGTTGTGATCCTTGTTCTTGAAGCCTAATAATCCTCAGTGATCATCATTTTGTTATGACAGATTAATAAACAATTTATGGGTCAATTTATCATTTATCTTTGAACTGTTGCCACAGTGTGTTAAGCCCTCATATGCGTTTTCATCCTGCCATTATAAATAATGTCTAATGCTGCCTCTTATGAAAGCTCTGTTAATGCAGGGCACTGATGCGACTATAGGTTGGAGTAAAACGTTGCGGTTGATTGTGATCATATGGTTTAGTCTGACTGGAAGCCAAAGACTGCCAAAACAACTCTCTTTGTTTGCTGTTTCCTGTATTTATTAAATGACATGAATTCATTTTGTGCTCTGCTCACTTGCAAAGTCGAACGTTGTTGCGTGAAATTGATATTGTGTTTGTTTTGATATCATCATAGCATCGTATTACTGCTCCTTGTTGTTACAGCTGTATTTCAGGTCGATACACAGGCAGGACAGACGTCACATAAGCACAGACAATCCTGTTTTCTTCTTTATCTATGGTAATGGTTACCCTGGTGACAGCATCCCTGTGGTTGCTGTGGAGACCCAGCAGCAGAAGCAGCCCTGCTATCAAGCTGAGCAGGGCTGGTGATTTACTGTTACCTCAAATAGGTTCAGTCGCTGCATTGTTTCTTTTCATCTAATGATTGGCCTGGCATTTGGACGGCATGGTTTGTTTTTTTGATGTATAAGGCTGACATCTTATATTGAAAGCAACTAAGTACATGTAGGTATAAGCTAGGTATATGCCAATCTGAGAATTTGCATATTATAAGACTTCTCTTCTCCTTTTTTCTCTTCTCTCTTTTGTTCTCTTCCTCTTTGATTTGGAGGACATTAGGCTATCAAAGCTTTGTTATACTGAAACGGAGAAACTGAAAATGGATGGTGGTCATCAGATGGTTCAAAAAGCTCTCAGGTTCTTAATTAGTTCAGTATGAAATTGTCTGGAACCTGAGAGGCAAAAAGGTTCAATTATTCCTTACTTTTTCTGTCCTATATCTCCAGTAAGTTATCAATACAAACTGCACGACACAGAGCTTGACACAGCAATTCTTTTATGTTTGGGCCTGAATTAAATTCAATGTTCTTTAACTTTTAAAAACAGAATGTGTAAAATAAATCCTACTTTTACAGTATTAAGTAGATTTTGTCAGAAACATTTCTTCCATGTGAGTAATATTTATGCAAATGAACTCCTACTGGAGTAGGATATTTCAATGGTTATTCCTGTCAGTCCTACGACCG
>CM022474.1:26258125-26309435 GCA_011952105.1 Coreoperca whiteheadi
AAATGTAAATGTACATGGCATCAAGTTGAGCTCAGTGGTTTGTTCATGTAAAAAACACATCAAATGAAAGAAAAAACTGCAATATTGATATCTAAACCATTAATAAACCCCAAAAGAGGAAAATAATGCTGTAAATGAACCATCATTTTTAATCAATAAAAAGAAACGACCTAAACAACGATGTCAGGGTGCAGTGGAACCACTAAATTCATTGTACTGTTCCTAACTGCTCTAACAACAGACAGAAACAGGCCTATCTATGTTTTCACAACTTGACATTTAACAAGGTACTGCCAGTTCACTGGCATTAACGTAACCTGAAGATCTGATAGCTAGAAATTGATAACATTAGCATTAGCATTAGTTTGGTGTAAACTGCAAAAGCCTGTCCACCACAGCACAGTGTGTGGTGTGTGTGTGTCCCTTTCAAATGATCTGATGATGCAACCTATAGAAACTGAGGTGCTGCACCATTAGCCATTAGCTATTCCACCCATCCATCCACCCCTCCATGTAACCATTATGTGTGTAAATTCAATGAATAGGCTGTGACGAGGTTATGGCGGTTATCAAACCTTTGCTTGGTTTTGTAGAAAAAGTGAGGGGGAAAAAAGCCATCATGAGAAATAATTAAATCAGCATAATCATAATTTTCCGATTTTATATAATTATTAAACCTGGAATATTCACTGTTTAGTTGATATGATGTCGTTGCAGTCACTTGGGTAGCTGTGGTCGCCAGGCAATTCTTCTCACAATTTGGCAGTTCTTCTGAGCATTAATGATAAATGATGGCACACTTTCCCTTAACTCTACTCACTATCTCCCCTTCAGAGAATATCAAAATTCTCAGGGTTGCTGCTACGCTGCTTGTGATACACATACAGTGAGATACATTATTATGATGTCACACTGGGACACACCTTGCTTTATGTTGTTGCGCCTTCCATCCATCCTGACTGATACTTTGTGCCCTTCCTCACACAAACAGGTGGACACTCTGGATCACTTCGGTGCTGTCGGATCCTGTCAAAGCAACTGTCCTGGTCACGATAATCTGTTAGCATATAAGGACAAATGCCTGACTAAAGACTAACCCCCCAAACATGAACATGAAAAACACCTCTGTATATTTGTTCCATGTAGACATGACTGATTAGTGATTCTCCTTGCATTATCATCCACTGATCTGTTTTCCTGACCATCCATCCGTTCGACAATCTATCCAAAGTGTTTCCTGTTCTCACCTCCACACAGACAGATGGATGCCCTGAATAGTTCCAGGAAATGGTTACATGTCTATTCTGTTGGACGGCCTTACTCTGTTGGACAAAACCTACTGGCTTAGGACCATCCTCACTCCCACTCCACATCGTCTCGTACCACATCGAGTATATCAGCGCTTTGACTTGCTACCAGCACTCCCACTCTAACCACAAAGGCTTTATTTTTTAAGGGAAAAAGTCAGTCATTTACATTTACATTTAGTCATTTAGCAGACGCTTTTATCCAAAGCGACTTACATATGAGGAAGACAATGGAAGCAATTATAACAACACAAGGTAACAAAAAGCACAAGTGCATCAAAAAAACTAGTCTGATTAAAGCCCAGCACAGTATACAAAGCTATGGATAGGAAGGGTTTTTTTTTTTTTGGGGGGGGGTTTTTTGAGCAGGTAGAAAGGAAGAAGAGTTAGTGATTGTCAGTTAGGTGTTGACGGAAGGAATTTAAAGGAATTGGCACTGAAAAAAAGAATCCTATTTGCTCATCCTCAAATGACTCACTCTTGTCGTCAGGGACCTTTCACATGTGGTATAAAACTATGACTTTTATTTGCCAAGCCTTTCAGAAATGACATCAACATAAAGCTTACCACCAACAATTGAACTGAACGCCGAGGTCTATCTAGGCAAGAATTGTATGTCAAAATATACACTGCCTACTATATCTGCTTGATCAAGCAATAGTTTTTTTAATATTGTCAATGAGTCAAATGACTGTAAACTGAAAAGATCATTTTTAGAGCCGAACTCATGCAGAAATAACATCAGACTGCAGATCTACGCAGCATTTAGCCTCTTTTAGCTTATTTTTTAGCCTACATTGTTTTTGGTTTTACATATTTACTACATGGTTCATCCTGAGCTGCTCTCATACGTCTCCCATGTTAAACCATAGGCAGCCATTTCCAGTGCCAAAAGCTAAGACATCTGTACCAAACTGCCCAGCTTGAAACAGCAGAGACAAGTAAGGTAAACGTGGCTAGTGAAGTAAGTTGAACTAATAAGCTTAACTACACTAAGCTAAATATTTTGGAGTTGGTTCACCAAACCAAAGTTAGTGAATATTGCACTTTAACTTGTTTGACACACGATTCCAATGGGATGCCCATGTGGCCCTCTGTGTAAGTTAGGGCTGTCAAAATTGCTCAAAAATGACGTTCGAATATTCCCTCTAAAAAAAATATTCGAACTATTGGAACATCTGGTTGCGCATTTTGCGAATAACGTGCATTACGTCAATAACAGGACCAATTAACTACTTGTATAGGTAGTCTATTTAAGTTTAAACATATTTGACCAGTGCTGCCGCTCCCACCACGCGCATCATGCGCTAACTGTATCTTACATAGCTTGCATACAACCCTATCTCTCGGCTCAACAATTTTACCTCCTACCGACCAAAATCCAAAGTACTTCCAGACATGGCTTTTTAGATTTTGGGGGGTTAAAACTGCTTTCTCTGCTGCGGTCGAGTTGGGCTCTGCACTTTCTGCCATCTTCCATCAACTGCCAGACATTGTGACTCGTGTGACCTGTGCATGAACCCTCAGTCACGCCTCTACTACTGCGGGCGTTTTTTTTTTTTAATTCGAATATAAATTTTCACCTTCGAAATTCGTTTTTTAAAACTATTCAAATATACAGTATATTCGAATTTAGATTATTCGTTGACAGCACTAGTGTAAGTAGGCAGTTGTTTGCTAACAGGTTAGCCATAACAACTGTGTAAAATGGTATGTCAGACTGTCTTTCTGTGTTTGGAGCTTAATCTGTAATCCGGAGGTCCCGGAACACAGAGAGGGTGCTGTTCCTGCAGGTCAGGGGGAGAGAAAAAGTCACGGAACGCATCAAACGCACCACGGAGCCTGGAGCACACTGGAAAACGCCTAGGTGCTAGCTGTTAAAATTCAACAAAACTAAACAAAACTGTCATCACAAAAAAAGCATTATTTATTTACATTTATTAATCATTGCATTCACAATAATCACTCCAAATCAGCAGGAGGCGCCGCATTGAAACAGCTTTTTATGGCTCGCAGCTTGTTCTCTCTCTCTTTCTCGTTGACTGTCCTTTCACTTCCCTGTTGTTTCCCTTCTGTCTGTGGATCGCAGCTACAATGGGGGAAATGGAATTAGGTTCTGTTTACATCCACGCAAAGCAAGCAGGCTAAGAAACCGACCTAACTGATGTGTTCTGTCTATAGCTCTCCTCTGTGCTGTTTCAGTACTATGGACAGCGACGCATCTGCACACACACACACACCCCCATGAAGCCAGACTCATTTCACCATTTCACAGCACAAACGCACACTTGCTTAGCTGTGGGGCTTACAGTAATCATATGCCAAAATATTTAGACACCAAAACGCATTAAACCACTTGCCAGAATACAGCTCTATTATCGCCCCCCTCTTGATCCGCTGAATTCAACAAATTTGATTGTCTTTTCAACATTTTACCAGTTTCTCTCTTGTTCCTGAGGGTATCCTAATTCAAATCACAGTGACATTTGCTCAGGTGACTTTGCATACAACTCTTTTAATCAGATTAAAATGCATCCAAAATAGACAAACAAGCGATTTACGAGTAACTTCAGTGAGAAATAAAAGTGACAAAACAGATAACATGAATTATTACACATCATGTGTTTACAGATTTTTATAGTGACAAAGGAGGTGCCGGATGAAATCAAATAGGTGCCAGTCCCAGTCTGGGTGCTCCCAGATCCTGTTCCGGCAGGATCAACAATACTAAGAGTCTACAGCCATGTTAGCAGCTCTGTGAGGCTGTACTGATGCGCACTAACATGCTGATATTAGATAGGTACACCATCTTAGTTTAGCGTTTTATGCTAACATTTGCTAATTACTTATTAGTGCTAAACACAACATACAACTAAGGCTAATGAGAATGTCATTTGTTTTGTGGGTATTTAGTAATAAATCAAAGTCTAACATTTGGCAAAATACTGGACCAACTGAGCACCATTGCCATCCATAGATCCATGCTGCCAGTGTGGCTAAAGATCTTGCAAATAGCATACATGTTTGTGTTGGGTGTGGTCACATTCAACCTATAGAAAGGGGCAAATTTAACTGTGAGAGAGACGTGAAATTATACTACACAGCAGTACTCAGCACTGAAACCGGTTAGTAAAGAAGAGTGTGCTGTGTGCAGTTTATCACAGTGAGTCACATGATACACTGACATTGAAATGGGAATCTCCGAGCTGTCATTTCAGGCTGCCAGCTCACAAAGTTTCTTCGTGTAGCTTTGAGATAAGACATAAAGCTACACTTTTGCAGCCCTAAATGCTAGTTGGTTGTCACTGTTACTTGAACTTCTGAAACTTTGACAGACTTTCACTACCCCTAAATCTTGTAATATGATGCCACAAATATGTACACACTTTTTATATTATGTCTTCTCAGCAACATCTGAATGAAGATTATGAAAAAACATTTTGCAGAAAGTTCAGGCATTGTTAGCGTGCAGCGTTCAGCACATTGTGTTCTTTAGTTTCATCACTTTAGGCTGCATGATTTTCTGCCACCATAACTAACAACACTATTTTCCTTGGACTAATGAGGTGAAACTTCAGTGTCTTCATTAATGTGAGTCATGTGACACTCCTCTGTACTGCAGCCAAATCTAATAAATTAGACTAGAAAGTCTGGTGTAGTTTTATAGAAGAATCATGCCCAGTACAGCTCTAATACGGAGATTAAAATGCATTATTTTTCATCTGGCCTGTTTAATAATAACTATAATGAAAACTTGCCAACAGTTGGCTAGTTGGCAGATTCAGCTAACCATCCTCCCCCTCCTCACTTTTCCCTCTGAGCTTCAGAGCTGAGGACCAGTTGGCTCAGGACCATTCTCACACTTCCTAACCACCTGTCCTGCTCCCAGTCAGGGTGGCAGCAAGGCCCTATTTCACTTGGCCCACAGCTCCAAGTACACTACACAGAACTGAGGAGGGCAAAGCCATGGCCATAGACCATAGACATTTACCATTATGTGATCACAGGCACCTGGGAACAGCTAATCTGAATGGTGAGAAAGCTTGTAGTGACCTGGCAATGCTTCACAGGGTTGTGTTGGCATCTGCAGAGATTCAGCAGGGCATCAGTGGACAAAATGCCAGCTGGCAAGGCACTATGGTCAATACACAACATGACACTAGGCTAAAATCTTGTAAATGGCCAGTAGTGCTTTGTGCACCATTTCCATGTGATGATTCTCATAATCTGCTATAAGCTGAATGTTCTCACATGGAAATAGGCAAAAATGTCCTGTTTGTTTTGTCCAAATAGATAAAGCAGGTCAATTCTGCTCTGATCCACATTTATCCATCTTTAATCCACACTTTCTGTTCTACCAACCATCCATCCATCCTGTCCATATTTGTTCTCAGTGGAGGTTCTTCTTTCCTAGCGTTTTGTCAGAGGTCTGATGGTGGAGTCACATATGTTGCTCTCAGCCAGAGCAGGTGGCTAGCTGTTTGAGGAGAAAACACTCATAACGCTGCTAACAGTTATGCATATGGTACAGTCCTTCCATCCATTCAACCATCCATCGATCTATTCATTCATCACTCCATCTATCTGTTCATCCTTCCATTAATCCAGTCAGAAACAATTATTCCTAATAGCTATCTACACACATATGTTCCTTTTCTCAAAGAAACCAATGGTTGACTGTTGAATGACAGGTCCCATTATCGCCCCACTCATACGAATCACTGGTATATTTTAAGTAAGTACATATATATATATATGTACATATAATCATCATAATATGATGACAAAAATCAGACAGCAAGAGTTAAAAACCCAAATCAGAGCAGGCAAGACTATGAGTAAAATATCTTAGAGAACCATTAGGTTTTGGCTCTTTAGTACCAATACCCTGAATGAAAAGAAACATTATGTGAAGCTGCAGGTATTAATTTTTTGGGCCACTTGGGGTCAACAGAACAAGCTGTAAACACAACATCGACATATCACCATTTAGTTGCTATGGTGAATCTTAGTAAACAATTGTGAGGTGAATTTGTGGACCTGAAAATCCAAACAATGAGCTAAAAGTTGCTAAAATGCTCTGTATAGCTGAGGGGAACTGCAGTATCGGGTGATAAGTCTCTGTAGGATCGTCAGTGCAAGTGACTCCTTTCACATTACACGTAGTCCATTGATCTATTCTTTATATATATTGATTAGTGCAGCTTTAATATCCCATTGATGTCAAACAACAGAGCTTGGTATTGCTAGGTAATTTCTATGTACAGTAATTTCAGTACAGCTTTCATTGAAGGTTTTTATAGTTAGACTGTACATATGTTGTTGACTGTGTGAACAGGTGTATTCTGTGGGTGAGAGGTCCACACCATGTCCATAGTTTTAGAAAGATACTGCTGCAGCATATCAAACAGTCCTGCTTTAGACATTGTTAGCAGGAGTCTTTGCATTCAGGCAGCGCTTGCTATCAGCATTTTTTTTCCTTTCACACCATCAGGGCAAAGAAACACTAAATTCTGAAAAGCTGTAGTCGTTCTGGATGAGGGGAATTGCTGCAAAAAGAAATATGGCATTTCAGTTAAGTTTAACAAGAATGCTAGTGTACTCTCCCTGTGGTGTCCAAGTAATTGCCCCTGCCATTTCGAGCTATGTTGTTTTCTCCTCTCTCAAACTGACTAATTGCGCTCTGGATGCTGGCACTAACAGTCAGCATAGACTATGAAGAAGCTGAAAAATAGATTGTCAATGGATTAATTTCCTCTTTTAATGACATTCATGATATGACATCCTATAACAAGGAACAGATTGCCCAGTGGTGGTAGTTAATAGTGGGGTGGTTGATTTGCTTTATGGCAGGTGTCCAGAGGATATACAGCAGCTAAGCCCAGAGATGGTTCTATAAAGCCTCTCCTGCTCAGTATCACTGTCTTTTAATTAACCAATCCTCCACAGAGACATGGGGAGCGTGGGAAGTGTGTGACACACATGCACATTTAACACATTTGCAAGCTGAAATGAGTGTGCGCTTAAATGATTCTAATACTCTGCCTGGCACTCGCTTCCCTCTTATGATATTTTACATTGAGAACAGAAGAAACTCAACGTCAGCCTGGAGTGACGCCAAATCCAAACCTTTCTACTTCAGAACAAATGAGCAGATGCAATAAACTGTGTCACCCAGTGGAGGCAGCCAGCAAGCCAGTCAGACGGTCAGCCTTGTTTTTTCTCATCTTTCAATTCCACTAAAGCAAGGTGCCTTTGAGATTGAATATATTAGGCAGGATAATCGCCTCAGTCTGCCAAACCTGCAGGCTTTGTTGAGGCAACAGAGAAGATGAAGACAGTTCACACAATGGAGATAAAGGCAGAAGCTAAATGCTTTGACCGGATGCTATCTTTGCTGCTCCATTTCCATTTCTCTGAATCATTTGGTGTCAAATTTAAAAAATGAATAATGACTGCATAATACTTTCATTACCTACAAATAACTCACACCAAACTTTGCAGGAAATATATTTCAGTCTCATCAGTATTGGTCAAAGCTATGAGCTGAGCCTGAGCCTGAGTGGCTTGTATGTTCTAAGAATAATAAATTCACAGGCTAGCATGGCTAACCTAACAGATCAGATTAGCATCTGTGAAATCACAGCTTATTAGGTTGTGTGTGTGTGTGTGTGTTTGTGTCCTAATTTATGCTCTCTGGAACATCTAAATTAATTCCCTATGCTTTATCCTCTAAAAACATAAGTGACCTACTTTAGACATTATTACTATTTTTCCACAATCGCAGTTTTAGAGTTTGTTTTAATCCCTTTGGATAAGTGAGTGTGTGTGAGACAGAGGAGAGAAAGAGGAAGAATATGCGTATGTGTGCATTTGCCCGAGACTAGAAGAGAAGTGTGTATGCTCTCATGATGAGTGTGTTTGAGTGCAAGCAGAGCAGTTTTAAATCTCCTGGCAGTTGGACAGTGGCATTATGAGGACTAATGATTTGAGGACTGTGGCTGTGTGTGTGTATGGAAGGTCACATGATAGATGAGTTAAACAAAGAACTGAAACTGAAGTCATTGTCCAGCCTGTGGGACAGATGAGTCAAAGACTCCTCACAATGTTTCTTCTGCCCAGAACTCCTAATTAAACACTTTTTTTTGCTTTTTCTTTCATTCACTCCTTCCTCCATCGCCATCTCCCTCTCCCTCATGTTTCCTACAGCTGAGGGAGGTCACCATGAGTCAGTGAGACGGGCTGACCCCGCAGTGCCCTCCAACCTCGCAGCCACCCTCGGGACTGGAGACAAAGCTGGGGCTAAAGACAAAGCTGCGTTGGAGGGGACTGACAACGGTCCTGGAGCTGGACCCCGAGCTTGGCCTCAGGGTAAAGCGTTTGCTGAGGCTGGAACAGCGGTTTGGATTGAAACAGGAGCGCATGCTGTGGCAGGTGGCAAAGTCTTTGCAGAGGCTGGGATTATGACGGGAACCGGCGCCTGGGCTGAAGTCGGGGCTGAATGGAGGCGGGTGGATGCGGAGGCGGGTGACCTGCCAAGCATGCCCAGGGACCCTGCTGCCTGGCTGGGGCAGCAGAGGCTGCAGACGCGTGGAGAGGGCCAAAGAGAGCAGACAACCTTCTCATCAGTCCCCACCATGCTGGCAGACAGAGCAGAGCTGCAGGCACCAGCAGGAAAACCTTTAGGACTGCTGTCTAAAGCTGCTTGGACCAAAGGCTCCTCTTCATCGTCATCCAAGGCCTCCTCCTCTTCCTCCTCTACAACAAAAGCATCCTCTTTGCCTTCCTCCTCCTCTCCAGCCAGAAACAGAGACAGTCAGACAGCAAGATCAGACAATGTCTCTCTGGTTGTTGTCAACAGCAACTCTTCCAACAGCAACAGCAGCTCCAGTTTGGGTATGATGCAGGGTCGTCACATGAAAGTGTCATAATGACAAATTATGTCATTTGAACATATTTTAACTTTTTACAGTGTAAATGTTGGCTGAACACCTCCCCCGAACACTGATTGGTCAATCATAGCTTAGCAACTATAACTAGACACAGCAGGCCTGTCAAGCTTTGATTTCTCCACATGCAGAAACAATGTGCATGGGGCTCTAAGAGCTATCATTTTTTAGCATTTCTAAACTCAAAAACACAAGATCAAAAGTGGAAGACATGGATTAAACAGTGCGCTTGTCTGCTCGAACGTAAACTGCAAACGTTAGCATTCTCAGCTCATTAGCTTACTACTTACAGTAGTAACCTAGCATGACTTCCCAAGCCAAGAAGAATATTATTAGCTAACTTTATCTCGTGGGATTACAAAATAGTGTCTTCCTCTTTAAAGTCTTTTCTCTGGAAAGGTGAAAATATACTGTTTTGAAAATAGTAATAATAAAGCAAAAATTTAAACTTTGTGTTGCTTGTTCAAGAATGTTTTTTATAGTGAGCTTCCAAAGAGAGTACGAATAACATTTTTTGTATGGTATTGTACAAAAATAGGTTACACAAGAACAATGAAGAGACTGCATGAGTCATCAATCGGTGAGGATGTTGACTTTTTACCTGGGACATGTAGCTTTAGCCTCAGTCTTTTAGCATAATTGTGCATGTAGCCATCACATACATATTTAAGATATTTTACAGGGTTCTCATTTAAAATATGTCAGCAGATAAAAAAAGTCATCTGGCAGGCAGAGACAATTTTTCTCACAGAGTTAGCGTTAATCAGCTAGCTAGCTGCAGCTGGTAATATCTGCTAGCAAAGTCTTCATTTTAGCCACCAAACTTGACGGCTGTCGTATAGGAATCAGAACCTTGCTTTTGTCTCAGAAAATACTACTAATTCTGATGGTAAAACTGTCGACGTCTTTGTAATCTAAATATATTCCATGTGAGAATGGAAAGCTTGACAGGTGTAGCAACAGTAAGTAAGGGCATGGGGCATAGCGAAAGGTCTGAAATTTGTTAGATTATTATTCATTAGTCTTCATCATTAATAACCATTGTCATCACAATGTAATTTTCAGCATTGCTATTATCATAGCCACCGAAACAACCATCATCTTCAACATCCCATCGCCATCATCTTCATTTTGTCATCACCTTTATCATAATGCCATCATCATCTTTGTCCTCATCCTCACCACCATGTCCTGTCCCATTCCACTACCTCCATGTCTCCCACGCCATCATCCCAATAACAGTGACATCATCAACAAGGTAATTCCTCCACATATATCTTAGCTTCCAACACAAGAATAAACAAAAGCTAATATCCCATTGCCCAGTATTTCTTGTCACATAAATTCACACGTCCTCATGTGGAGATGGGAGGGGAGGATAAGAGGGAATCTGGATCCCTTAGTCTGAAAGGATTGATTGCCTCCCTCTTGTTCACCCCAGCCTCCTTTACACCTCTCATCAACAGCGTCTGATTTCAGCATGTTGTCTAGAGATGATTTAGATTTAGATTGAATGAACCCCTGACATTAAAATGCTCGTCTAGTTGCATACTGAAATTGGATTTCTATTTCCTATGCAAAATTGAAACTACTGCGCACTTTATCCCTTCATGTATTTTAAATTGACAATAACCTCCTCATCATCCTTGTTCCTCGTTCGCAAGAAAACTGACAATTGAGTGTTATTCAATTAATTTGCATGTCTTTCTTTATTTTTGGCTCCCTTCGTAGTTGTAATGTACTAGTTTGGCGTAGTTGCTTTAAGTGGATTTTAGATGCATTGCTTCATATTTTGTTAAGAGGCTAAATGCATCTGTGTCAAGGTGGAGATTAACTAGGTGAAAGGACCTTTGTATGCATCTTGAGTACATTTACACTTTTTTTTACCCGAATAAAATCCAAATTTTAGGGATCCATGTCAAAGCCAGGTGTAGATGGGAACGGTGTACATTAAGTTTAGGCAATACAACATATTGCTATTTTAGCATATGATCCTATCATATAGTCTTATGTCATACGATGAAGAATATGGCTGGCAATATTCTATAATCGTGCCATAAAAAGGCCAAGAACAACGTGACCAAAAACTAGTTTCATCCGTTGGTTAATACACATTTGGTCTAGTGAGTATGTATAGCAGCAGGATGTTGTATGTGGGATTGACTCAAAAAAACCAACTACAGTGTGTGTTCATAGTAATGAAGGAACATGTCTCCCAGTACAACGGTGTGGCTCATAATGTGTTTTTAATAGTTTTGGACAGCAGTGCAGCTCTTTGACATAGAAGAATAAGCTATATCAGGCTGTACAGACAGTACTTATAGGATCAATTCATTGTTGGTTTTAGTATTTTAAAGGGATCAGTTGACAAATAAAAAAAAGTCAGACTATCATTATACATCCTTTAATATCATTGATTTCCAAATGTTTTCCTCCCTGCAGAAGAGTCAGTGAGCAGCCTGCCAGCCTGGGATCTCCCCACTGTCCCAGAGTCGCTCCTGTCCACAGTGGGCGACCATGACGTCACTCTTCCTGCCAACGTCACCAGCCCTTTCTCCACCCACCAATGGAACACCACTGTACCTGTGCGCACCAGAAACACCTCACGGCACACAACCACATTAACCACCACCATAAACACATCTTTGTCACCCACCACCGCCTCAACTTTACCATTATCCACCACGGCTAGAGCGCAAACGCCATCGGGATCCACCACAGTTTCTCTCACCACAAGCCAGGACACTGTGACCAATGACAGCCTTCAGCTGACGACAGTAACCACGACGACACCCTCAACGACCACTCCTACTGTGACCGCCACTGATATGATGATACAGACGGTGACCGCTGGGAGCGCTGTAACAGTACCACCAAATACCACTGCTGCAACAACCTCGCAGCAAACCACAAGCCTCAAACCGACCACAGTGGCTACAACTCAGCCTACAACCACCACTACAACCACACCTGCCACAACTACCACCACCACCACTACGGTCCCCCCAAGCACCACGACCACTACTCCTCCAACCACTACTACAACTACTACACCTGCACCTACTACTACTGCCACCACCACCACTAGTACTACCACTAAGACCACAACAACAAAGGTGCCTGCCACCACTGTGTTCATCCCGGTCCAAACCACACAACCTCCCACCGCGACCACAGAGCCTCCATCCAGTACCAGTGCAGAGGAAAGTCCTTTACCATGCAACGTGACCGAGAAGTACTGGGTCAGAACAGGTACGACACTAATCATTAGGATTCATCTGTAGTAACACAATTATATTAAAATAATCATGTATTTCTCAAAAATGATTCAAATAATTTTAGACGTGTGGGAGATTAAGAACAGAGAGTATAAAGAGTAGGATGAATGGCTAAAACATCAGGGCATTCTCTTCAGGTACTTCATGTCCCTCATCAAATTACCTACAACATACTAACAATATGTAAAGGCAGGCTTTAACCATTGTTCTGGAAAATGATTACAAGTAAAGATGAATACACATGAAATGCAATTTCAGAAGCTCCGGCACAATGTACCTATTATGTGTCCAAGATGTAATTACATGCACACACATTAATTAAAACTTGCACAAAAGCAAGGGCACATTTTCCTCGAGCACAAACACTTACATTAATAGGAAGCTTGAGACTGTAGCCTTTGATTACATTTACCAGAGATGATGTGATACAACAGTTCTAAGGCCTTAACTGGGGTTGGCAGCAGCTTTACAAAGTGACCAAGGAGACATTTAACCAGATGCCAGAGGTCTCAGTTCCTGTGTCCTTAAGTGTCCCTATCGATCCTTATTGAATCGCATTGTATCGCGTTATATTATTGTTTGAGGCAGTAAGTATGGTCAACATTAGAATATGAACAAGCTAAATATGAATGCACAGTCGCTGAGTCAGATTTTGTCATTTTTTCCATTACAGTTCTGTCCATTGAGCTACGTAGGAACCGCCTGGACCTGATCCTGAAACAGAACCTCTCTAAAGGACTTAGCCACGCTTTGCAGAGAGCCCTGAATGACTCCACAGCCTACGCACAGGTTAGTGGCTAATAAGCACAACTCACTGGCTTGTAAACACAGGTCAATAGCCAGTAACCACAGGTCAGTGACACTTTAGGACTTAATAAAACTTAATAACTAACCACATGTTAATAACCTTTATCTATGTGTCAGTGGCTAAAAAACAAGTTGGTTTATGTCCGCAACTAGTAAACACAATGCAATGGTTTGTAAATGATAAGCAGCAGGTTTATCGGAATCATTTGTAAAATAATAAGTAAAACCTAGAGAAGACTAATTTGCTTCGGGGCATGTTCCAGCCTTTGCTGATTTATGATGAACTCGGTAATCATGCTTCTTGGAATACGTCTGTACACACTGGTGCGTGACTACACGTCAGGGGCTAATAAACATAGGTCAGTGGTCAGTAAACACAGCTCAATGGTTTGTAAACCCAGAGGGGTGTACTACGAAGCAAGTTCAATATAGCCAGGATTTCTTGGCGTGAGCTGGCTTAACAAACCCACCTGTGTGACACTGAAAACTTTGACTTTAGGCTCAACATAGCTGGCTAAGACACTAATCTTGCTTCGTAGGACACCCCTCGGGTCAGTGCCTTGTAACCTCAGGTCAGGGACTAGTAAACACAGGTCAGCGGCTTGTAAATGCAGGTCATTGGCTGGTAAATATGGGCCAAAGGCTACTAAATACAGGTTAGTGGCTAGTAAAAACATGTCAGTGGCTAGTAAACAGGGGCTCATAGGCAGTTTATTTTGCGTCTAAGTATAGAGTTGTCTCATCAGAAGTCAAACAAATACAGAACATTTACAGAAATGGTTTTCAGAGCGTTAGCTTGCTTTTCTTATTATAATATACCTATTTTATCTAAATTGTATATTGGTAAATTTGGTATCTTGGCCAACTCCAACAGGTCTATATACTCTTGATTTAAATTAGATGACCACAAGCGTCTATCTACTTCATTACACTGAGTAAAATGGCTTTTCTATCTGATGCTAATAACATAACGTAATCTTTACATTTTATTATCTTTCCTTTCTTATTTTATTATGCATTATTTACATATCCTATTCTTGAGTGTGTCATCAGTTTACAATATTGTACAAAATTCATCATTTTCTCCTCCTACTCATTCACCTCACATCTGAACGGTGCTAGAGACGGAGATCAGAGAGAGGTGACTAATGCAGACAGCATTCGAGTCTGAATAGAAATAACCTGTTGAATAGTCAGGCAGTATTTGCTTAGAGAGGTTACTATACACACACACACACACACACACACACACACTCCATCACACAAACATGGATGGCATAATGGAAAATAAATCTAGAATAAATGATTCTTCTCATCTTGCATCATAGCAGTGCAGTCAAGTGATCTCTCTCTTCTGTTCTTCTATGTGGATCGTTTTTGTCTCTGTTTTGATTTGTCCATCCTCTCTTATGTTCGATTTCAACCGAGTCTATTTCTGTTTCTTCTTCATCTTCTCTCTCTGGAACGATCATTCTCTCGTCCTCTTCCTGCGTGTCTCTCAATATTTACATTTCTCGTATTGCTCCCTTCCTCCATCTCACCTATCTGATTGCTCCTTAGGTTTAAGTCGATTGATTTTCTGCCAGCGTGTCTGTCTCGCCTGTCTGTTGGTCTGCCTGTCGTGCCTGCCCGCCTCTCTGTCTGTCCACCTGCCTCTCTTCATCTCACTGTCTGTCTGTCTTCTGTCTTCATCTGCCTGCTTTTTCTATTTTTATCCAGTTGTTTGTGAGCCTGCCCTGGGAGTGACTCAGTGTCTCTAAGCTCCAGTCCACTTTCATCTACCCCCTGCCACACACACTCCTGAGTTCTCATCCTCTCCATCAGATAACGTAGACTATTATTTGGCAATCTGGATCAGGCTATTGAGAGAAAGCAGCAGCAACAACAAGACATAAAAAAATTGGCCAGAGCTTTAAAAGCCATGATATGTAGGCAGTGTTTAGAGGCATTGTTGATGGGCAAATATTGGCTTCAGCAGGGGCAGGGATTGTCAAACAGCATGAAATTAGCACGAAGCAGTATTTAATGTGTTGCATCATTGAACAATATGGTGAACTATAATTGCTTGCAAAACTGGCCAGTTTTACAGATTTCAAATGTTGGCAGGCAGAAAGAAGAGACAGCAGAGGGCGAGGGCACGTCTAGTTGGTTTTATTAAATGCAACGCTGCTTTTTAAGTACGCGAAACAGAAGTGAAATAAAAACCTGCAGGGTGCATGAGGAATTCAACATGTGTTACACTTTATTTTAGTAGTTGCGGGTATATAGCATAGCAAGTAGTATAGAAACAATTAATAGATGGTGTATAACACACTATAAAACATTGTAGATTAGCTGTAAACAGATATATAAGACATTATTAAATGTTAATAATTTGTCAAAAGCCATAACCGGTGTATTAACAGTTGCCAAATGCTTGATAACACATTATAGTTTTAATCAAATAGAATTAGTTATCCTCAAATATCCGCATAATATATATAATCTTTGTTAGCTTTAAGTACATGTATAAAACTTGCTGTACATGTTTAGAAACAGTTAATAAATGCTTTATAGCACTTTAAAAGTCTAATATATTGATATATTACAATTGCTATTCATATATTTATTAAAATAACATAAAAAAAAAAAACATGTCAGTGTATTATAAACAATTTTAAATCCAATCCCTAACCTACAATGGCTTTGTACACGTTCTTAAACACTTCATACATGTATAACACACACTATTAATAATATTAGTAGGCTATAAGGATATCTTAAGTTTAGATATTTATATATGAACAAGTCAAACACTAGTTAGTGTTTTTTTTTCTAAGCATAATTTTGTACTGTATAATTATCTGTTAAAAGAAACAGGTTTACTCATTTATCTGGATAACTCTGCAAAACTGGAGCATGTACAAAGGCCCGTTCTGGGGACGATTCAGCTAAACTGTCCACAAACTCGGTAAACCGGATTCATGCACTAATATATACGTGGTATTGTTGTAGTACCATAGTTGTTAGTTATGCACTATTTATACTGTGTTAATACTGATAAATACTTATAAAATGTTAACTATTTGTAACTTGTCACAGGTGTGTGATCGGACATTGTGGTTTATACAATACATGCAGTTTTAATTGCTGATGATGAATGTGCATCTTATATAGAACTTTATGCATTATGGTGGAAACATTTCCTGATGCAAGTCAGTTCTTCAAATAAGAAGATTCACCAACTAATGATACTGAGTGAACATAGTTGTTTACTATTTATTAGCTAAAAGTAGAGCGTGTTTTTAAATATATATAGGCTGTTATAGAACTGTTATACTGTGTTATTAGTCATTCATTAACAGTTTATACACCAGTTGTGGGTGCTTTAAAAGATGAGCTATAGTTGTTAGCAACATTAATAAACACTTAAAATAGGGGGGTTAAAATTATGTGTTACCCAAAATGACTACTCAACTGACAGTTGACAGACTTTTAATGTTTTAAAATGAAAAACTCCATATTTTTAATGGTTGGATTATTGCATCATAACATTGCATCATTTTACAACAAAAAATGAAATCAATGAATTTATTTTATAAATGGTCACCTATGAATGTAGGAGGACATGAAGATATAAAATCCCTTACGGTCAGACAAGGGCAGCAGCGCCGAAAATCATCGAAAAGATATTTTTAAAATTCCTCACTCATTCAATTTGAGTTAAGACTTAAAATCTGAGAGCTCTCTTTTTGTTTTCAAATGAAATGCAAAACCCAAAGGTGGGCTGCTGGAATAAAAGAATGTGTTGCTGGGTATAATTAAAATCTAATGGGCTGCTTGAAAAACCGAGGCTAAGCTTTAGCAAGTGCTTGCAGCAGAAAGTGGCTTAAATAAAGATGGCAGAAAGGTGTTGCTTGAAAAACAGTTTTGTTTAAATTTTTATTGGTACGAAGACGAGAGGAGAAGAGGGCGAGAGGTAATGAGATACAGTTTCACGAAGAGGAAGACTGGCCGGGAGCAGCCAGCTTACGCTTACAGAGGAGAGGAGCGGAAAAGAAGGATGAGGAAAGAGGAGAGAGGAGAGAGCCATAGTAACAACAGCCACAGCTGCTCAGTGTAGAGGAAGGTGGGCGGTTTATAGTTGCAGAAATATGAGACTTGACTCACCACCGATTGTTGTCTGTATGTGTTTTTCCAGCACACAGTTAGTCAGATTTATGACTGTTGAAGGCTCAAGCTAAAATATGCCCTCAAGGTAGATTTGGCTTTTAAAAAAAACAAGAAAAAAAGAAGCAATTATAAATATTCTTAGTCTGATGCATTTGTATTCTAAACCCATAGCTCAAGTACAACATGTATCAGAGTAAAAGATGCTCTGTACCTCGTCTCCAGCATATTCTTCTGAACTTGTTTTACCAGGTAGCACTGATTTCTTCTCTGATACTGTTTGTCTTGTTATTCTTTGCAGTGTGTATGCTTTGAAATAAGAACACAAATCCTCTAGACATACTAACATCACCATGTTTTTAGGATTTATCTACACAGCCTCTGTTGAATTACAGATGTGTAGTTTTAAAAAATGGCTACAAGTTGAATATTTCCTCTCTCTCTCTCTTTCACAGGTGGAACATGATGACTGCAGCCCCCACAATGTGACTTTGGGTTACTACGTGACCAGCAGCAAAACTGTCTACATTTCCTCCTTGGTGGTTGAGTCGCTGAATGTTTACGGTTTTGACAAGCTGCTGTCGGACATCAGGCAGCACACCCCATTGGTTAAGGCAGTTCTGGTTCCCGTGGCAACCTGGGTGCCCACTCTAAGCATTCATCTGCAGCTGAAAACAGGTGATGAAACCTGATGGAAAATATGATAAGATAGATCAACCTGTACGTAACAGAATCTAACAAAAATGGTCTGATGATGTTCATTCTGGAGGCAGAGTGTAAAGGGATACAGAATTGCAGAGGTTAGAGATATGCCGAGAGGAGGAGGGAGAGAACATGAGCAGAGCGAGAGCAGACAGAGAGAAAATGCAATGAGTACAGGGAGGGAGACACAGGGGAAGAGTAGAGCAGAGACAAAATTAGAAAATTCTGATTACATGTCTGCTCTCCTTTACTCTTATACCCTAAATCCCATACAAAGTCCCATGATTGCAGAGCAAAGGCAAATTGGTCCATTCATTTAGTCAGCCTCTTAAGCCTCTTAAAAAACACATTTAAGCACACGCACACACACAGGCGCGTGCGCGCACACACACACACAATCGAGTCTTGTGGGAACAAGGTTGGGAAAATCTGTGCAATTAACAATTTTTTTATTTAAAACATACATTTAAAGATTGGAAACCCAGTACTATTCCCAAGTAAAAATTTAGTTTTTTAAATTCATGTCGGTCCAGTGGTTGAGTTCGATTCAGCTCACTAGACATAATTTGGTAGATTTAGCAGTGGTGTTATTGATTAAATTAAAGCCACTATGTGTCTTTTTTTTTTACAGAATTATACCATTTCCTAAAGCTACATTAATATCTTTGTATTAACATTGGTCAAATGACTACGTACATGTGATGTAAAAAGGGAGAATAATCACCCAGCGCTACAGTTCCCTTGCAACTTTAATATTTTGGTTCAAGAGCAGGTAGCTGCTTTTAGTAAAACAACTCTGATAAACCCACTGTGCAATGCACCAAACGGCAGTCAAAGTTACAATTGGCTGGTGGAAATAGAGCAGCATTTAGCAGCCAAAGAGACAGATATTTTTCTCAGGAGTTGGTGGAGACCAAACCAGAGCTAAAAGGAGAATGAGTATTGGACTTCAAATTGGGTGGACACACACGGCTGAAAACCTGCGTAGCTCTGTGTCTGCTGGATGTGTGAATAGGCAACTCTTTGCTAACATGCTTGCCATATTCAGTTTTTATGGTGGTTTTGTGTCACTGTTGTGTTTAAAGCTTGTTCTGCTTCTACCAAGTGGCCAAGGAAGCAATTAAGACTGCTTTAAATTATTCTTATACATTTATTCATAGAACTAAAGAGATAGTTGTTGTTAAACTTGGTTCAGTCTATGTGTTGCTTTCAAGGCATTCATCTTACTGTATTTTAAATCCTTGAAAGGGGTCTTTTTTGATATTACCACATGCTACCACTGAGTGGCATCATAGTTGGACATTTTCAAACCCTAGACAGTCTTTTAATTAACAATGGGAAACAACAAATACATGTACTGTGTTCTCAAAGTTTTCTGTATACCAACTGAACTATGGCATATGGCCAAGTTACATATTTCATTGCTTTTAGTGTCATGTATACTGCATTAAAGACTCTACCCATGTTAGTGTGCAACTGTGTATGAAGTAGGCACTTGAGGCAAGACCACAAATCCATTTCTGGCTTGTTCAGCTCATAAACCATAAATACACAGTATTTGCCAATTTACCATCCACAGCACAATTTGCATAAGATTACCAACTGGGTCAGCACTGTTTGTGCCTGCGATGTGTTGCAGACTATGAGACCAGTGAAGGATCTTGTCTTTTTTGCCTTTTTTTTTGGAGATGTAGGCTGCACTCATAAGCACCACAGTGTTTGAATTTAGGTCAGAATATTCCACCTCTCTTATCCCTGTCCTTTTATAGGTTTTTAAAAAGAGTGGAGAATGACAGAGTGCAGGGAGAGAATGGAGGGTGAGTGCGGTGAAAGGACTGAGACAACATTAATAACATCCCCCATAATCTGCGGATGGATTCAATATTGTTTACCCTGTTCCTCCCCGGTGCAGAGCTGCGTGACACTGACAGACAACTATTCTTAGTTTTTTTCATTCTAGATAGTGGCGATAATCCTCTTTCTCTGTCTCACTGCAAAGGTTTATCGGTCCCACAGACAACGTCTATTTAGAGCGCTACTTTTATTAATATCAAAACACAGCACAGCCAGCTTGATGAAGTAGATTGTTGTATAGTTTCTCAATAATGTATCTTTCCCCAGCTCTTTCCCAGTGCTTCAGTTAGTAGTTCTGACATTAGATAACTGATGTTGGTGCTGTTGATGCATTTGTATTAAACAGTTTGAACTAAATAATAATGACAAAATATTATGTGAACATCAACATGGTTTTAGAACTGGTGAAACTACCTCACTGACATTGATGGAACTTGTGGAGGAAATATGAACATATACATTGTGGGTATTTCTTGATCTCAAAAATATTTGATACTACTGATCATGGCTTACTACTGAAGCTATTAGAAAGATATGGCATTAGAGGGGTTGCACAGTCATGACTAAGTAGCTACCTGTGTTGAAATAAATAATATTAATTCAAATTGAAATAAAACATTGAAAGTTTCTTGTGGTGTTCCTGAAAGCTCAGAGTTAGGCCCCTTATTGTTTATGTTGTACATAAATGATATATGCAATATTCAGTATATATATGTTTTATTTGCAGATGATACCAATTTATTTTGATGTGGTAAGAATTTGAAACGGAGTAATGTAAACACGATTAAATTGATCATATTTGGTAATTGTGTAACAACTTTAAAAAAGTGATGATGAAATTGAAAGAGTGTTTGAAATCACATTTTTGGAGGTGATAATACTCAATAAATCAGGCTTTCTTTTATCTCTAATTGTTTTGTACTGTAATTATTTTTCTATCTGAAATAAATTCCCATTTCAGTATCAATCAAATATCATTTTCTATCTCTCACCCCCAGTGTTGAGATTCGTCGGCCCATCAGATAACATCTACTCCTGCAGTTTTGTCCAGATGTTGGAGCAGAGGTTGGAGAACGCCTTCGACGAGGCTCAGGACAAAGTGCTGGAGACCTACAACAGGCTCACTGTGGAGGTACTACATGGGTTCATGGTGGCTATTTTTAGTGCAAAATGCAGACAGCCAAGTATGTCATATTCGCATGTAGCATGCTAATCAGGCTAATGTGAATAGTAACGCTCTACGTGAAATTCTGGACACTTACAACAAAACAGATTTTTACGTGCCCGCTACATTGTAACCACGCTGTTGCTGCCCCACACTGCAAGTGCTTTACTGCAAATTAACACATGAAGCACAGAAACGTGCTCTAATTTTTCAACGAAAGATCACAAACGTCAGACAAGTTTTGTTAATAGTTTACACTTACACAGGAGGGAGTGACTAGCCGCAGAGACACAATCAAAGCTCATTCTTCTGCAGTGCTGTTTTATGTTTGAACCTTTTCAGTTATTTTTCCTCCTTCTCTTCTCTGCTTCTTTCTCTCGTTCTTATTTTCTATCTCTTTCTCTCTGGCTGTCAGGTACTCTCATGACTGCAGGATATACATGCACACAGCATCATAATCATAAAGTAGGTCTCAGCAGGCAGAGGCAGATATAGGGCCCATTCATAATTCATCCTCTGAAATATTAACGCTCATGGAGGAATGTGATGGGAATTCCTCGTATCTCAAATCATCATCCACTTTACTATGGTGACTCAGTCACATTAGCGCCACACAGGTCTTATTATAGAATGAAAATAACATTGTTCATTCAAAATGTCATACTGTGTCTGGAGCTCTGTTATGCATTCTGTATGGGCATCTTAGACATTCGGTATGATACCATTGGATATTTCTGTATGTGTGCTTGAATTATACATGTGCCCACTGCTGCCTGTTTATGCGTTTGCTATAAATAAAGACTTGAAAAATCATTCTAATATTTCACCTTTGGGCACGTAGTAACTTATTGTTTGTGTGTTTATCCTCAGATCCAGAGTGTGTCCCAGGAACTGGGCTCTCCATCGGTCTCTCTGGTGTATGTGGTGAAGAACCAGGATGCGATTCTTAACGGGACAATCTCCAGCGGCCTCCTCAACCAGCTGACCGCAGAGCTGGTGGGATACTTTCTGTTCTACCCACCCCTGGTCATCGCTGAGCGTAAGTAAATCCACAATGCACCTTAAGGTCCCTACTGTGGGGATGACATATCTAATCTAAATAAACTAATTAATCAGTATATGTGAGTGTGCGCTCAGCTCTTCGGTTAATCGGCTGCCTTCGTCTCTTCTGTGCAGTCACTCTTTAGCTGGTGTACAGTAGCTAACAGATTAACTCTTATTAAAGGCCCTCTGTGGAGTATTCTTGTAAACAAACAAAAGTTACATTTACATTCATTATGTGTATCCTAGAGGTCTAACAAATGTGTTTAAATGTAACACTTTCATCATAAAACATTTACAAAGCAGGTTTTTTTAATATTTTAAATCCTGCATTGTTTACATTCATGTTTGCTAGCTTATAGTCGTCTTCGTCCTTACCTTTTTTAGCTCATTACTAAGTTTCTTTGTATATTACTGGTAGATACGACTACGTGTAAGTGAGAAAGTATGTTTCTTGAAATTTGGATGAATTGACCCTTTAATGTTAGGACCTCCAATTCACTTAATAGCAAATTAGTATAGTTAATACCAGTGAACATACATTGGTAGTATGTAATTCTATGTTTAATCCAAACAGGTCTAAAGATTACAGAGCTTTCCATACAATGAAAGGTGACATATATTCACATGCAAATGAGCAAATGAGGTCATCTGCCAACTTGTCCAGATATTTTGAGCAGCCAGCAGCTACATGAGTTGGTATCGTGAACATTTCATCCCTTTCATGAGCTCATTGCTCATTTCAGAGCAAACACAGCACCAAAGAGTTGCTTTGCTCTTATTGCTACATATAACGACTTGGCTTGCATTGTCTAACCCAGAATTAATGGTGTCTAGCCAACAAATTACAGTTCAGGCAGGGTGCTTAATACTCATTCACTTGATGTACCTCCAAGCCAACTTCTCAGAGGCACTGCTGGACAATTATGATACATTTGTAATTATTCACAGAGGGCTGTAAGTGAAAATGAGCAATTTATCTGTGGACGAGGAACGTGGCTCTGACAGTTGCAGTGTTTAACACAAATATCCCACTTGTATTGTTTAGCTAAATGCTGTAGTTACACATAAGCTTTTTTTAATCAGTGCACCATGCCAGATCTTATTTCCATAATACTATCAAGAACAACGTTATGTACGTCTGCCATTTCAAGAGTTTTATCCAACCTGACATTTAAGAGTGCTGAAGTACAGTGCAAAACAGGATTGGTGTTGACATTCTACTGACTTGACATTATGTTGTCCTAATGGGTGTTATTTTAGCTAACTCTGACACACCAGAAAGAGGCTCTCTCCATTAAAGTCACTGTTTAAAAGGTGACTTTTAGAAAGAAAAATCTTTATTGGAACTTTTTATACCTAATTTTGTCCCTCTATTGCTTCATTGTTTTTGCACATTTTGCATTATATTTCAGGTAAAGACCACACTAATAGACGTGGACTTGCTAATGAACATCTTGCATTAAAATATTGTAACCGCAGAAAATCTTAAACCACTAATGTGCCAAGAAAGTGTGAGGGAGCCATATTTTTTTCTAAGTAGCTTCAGTGTTACCCTTAGGCTGTGAAGGTTGACATGAAAACACAACAAGGATAGAAACTGCTCCATGTGTTTTTATGAGCTTTTCAGCAGCAGGAAGAGAACAAGTTTACAGAGCTGAGCTTGAATCCTAAAAAAGATTTTCGCATTCAGAGCTTTATTTTAGGCTTGAAAGGCCCACCAGACAGAGGTTGGAGGTGGGATGGAGGACTGCCAGCAGTGAAGTATTATAATATTGACACAAGAGCAACAAAGATATTTGACGCCGAAGAGGGGACAGAAAACAACCTAACCCAACCTAGTGAGTCTCGGTCAGAGTTTCCCACTGCTGCTGTTTGTTTTCTTACCACAGAAATGGACATTAGCAAGAGTTCGGCCTCTTCGTGCTAATTTTATAGTCATTACATAACAGTTGCTGTCCTGCTTGTTCTCTGTAGTAGAGTGCTGCTGGGCGGAGACAGACTTACATAGCCATATGTATGGTGCCTTCAACAACACTGACTACTGAGAACCATTGAGTCCACTGCAGGGCAATGCATGATTCATGACTTAGCGTATGTTTGACCTGCTTCTCAAAGGAGGAAATTAGGATCACTCTATATTGTAGAAGGAGCCTCAGCTTTCAACCATGTCTCCTACAAAATACATTTATATACTCCTCATTTGCTTTTCCAAACACTGCACATTTGGAAGGAAACATAATTTTGGTCTGGATTAACTTCACTGGAAACCATTTTTTCCAATCCATGAAGTGTGACATCGTTTTGCTGCACAAAGGGAAGTTAAAGGGAAGAGGTCAGGGTGTTTGGTTGCGTGTACAAAGAACTGGACTTTGACACTGGACATCTCCCAACGGCGGACAGACAAAATTAGCAATTAGCTGGTGAACATAGTGGAAGAGCCAGACATTTCCCAACGGAGACCAAAAAGAGCTAAAAGGAGAGTGCGATACTACAGAACTTTGGCTGGATAGCAGCCACCATTGCAAGAGACTGGCACATTGAATTTCCAAAGATTCTCTTGAGTCTGCTTTAAAGACATCATCATGTTTATGCTAAAAACATTAACCACCATAGGCTACTGTTAATACCAGATTAATGGCCTATAGCATCAGAAATGTAATATTAGACTTACTTTCATCGAGTCCAAACGAATGCTAATAGAGCTCCGTGTCTGCTGGATGTGTAAATAGGCAACTTTTTCCTAACACGTTCACCATGTCAACTTTAAAAGGCCGTAATATATCAAAAGGGTGTGGGATGAGCAGCTTGTTGTGAAATTCTGCCTCCAAAGTGTCCAAAAATAACTAATTATTGTTGTTTTTAAGGTTGGGGAAAGATCATGTTTTTTGGTTAAATATTGAAAAGTCAGTACAACCCTTGTGCTTCACATGAGCATTGTCTTTTTCAATATTTAAGACCACAATCTCTCCCTAACCTTAAGTGCTTTGAGTTGACCAACTGTAACATAAAAACGTTGATCATGCAATAGTTACCAGGATTGGATATTGTAGCAAAATCTTTGAAATAAGTTGACAGTGAATACTTTGCAGATACGTTCAATAAACATTTCTCCATTTATGTTGGTTAAAAAAATGTAACCAGGCTTTACAAAACATATTTGGTAATGCACATAGGAGGCAGACAGCGTCCCCCTGAATACTTGACTAGAATAGTTGAGGTAACATGCATGGTTACCTACGATAGGTTTAGGCCCAATTGGGTCTAGTTAGAGGATTTTTCGATTATTTACTATGATATCATCGGCCTCATAAGCAATCGTTCAATTTGTTAAGTAAATATTTCTTGTTTCTCAAGCATCAGTCAGATTAAAAAGACACAGCATAATAGACATTAATTACAGTGAACATTAATTGCTGCAGCAGTGCACACAGTTTGTTTGTTTAATTTGACTCTAAACTATTAAAAGACATAAAAAACATAAGTAAAAGACCATAGACCCCAGTGATGAGCCAAGTGAGTTCAGTTTGTATTCCACTCCAGCCTCTCAAGCCATCTGTGAGATTTTAAAAGGGCAAACAGCTGTACAGCCCCTATCATCTGAATCATGCCATAGGCAATCTGTTGTCCATGTCCCCTGAATGAGCTAATTTTAGCCTGGTGAGATTAGATTAGTATCTATTTGTGCGTGCTCTCAACACCCAAAGGGCTAAAACACCACACTTCACATGGTCACATCCAAACCCACTTGGCAACAGCTTATTTTACTAATCGTGAAACAATGAGCAAATGATAAAGTAAAAAATGATAAAGTAAATTAATGATCGGTTGAGGAATGGCTATAAATATTCATAGACACATCAGTGTCTAAAAGGGATGAGCAATTTTCAGGTGATCAAAGCAGTCTGAATATTGACCTTCACTATCTGTTTACATGCAGAGGAGTGTATGTGGGCTGCTGCCTCCATGTCTACAGCATGTCACCATTTGACTGGAGACTATTTGCAAAAACTGAACTAGGGATTCATTCACGGTCTCTGCGTTGGAGGATAAACAGTACATGTGCAGTCCTCTTTCCCACTTCCCACCCAACAATATAGCAAATGTATATACTGCCAAAAAATGAAATGAAAACATTTTAGTTGTTCCTGTCCTGTCCAGCACCATTTGCATTGGATTGTTAAAGTTGTTTCCACTCTTGATTTTTCTAAGTAAAGTTTGAATTGTACTTTCCATGGCTGTATAGCCACAAAGATCTGCATGATGCCAATTTGATTATCTACCATAGGTGCTGATTGCACCTGTGTGAACATGTCTGACGATAGCAGACACCCAGCGTAGTATAAACCGAATCGTGTGCATGTCCGCTGTGCCTGTCTGCTGGAGCCCGACCGATACATCTGGAGATATTAGCTCATTTCAGATATATGGTATGGCTTGTCAGCCAGTAAATGACAAGAAATTGAGAGGAAAAACATGTATAATTTTGAAAATGCTGTTTGTTATTACTTAAAAGAATACACTGGCAATATTATATATTTTTCTTAATCAACAAATGAAAGACACAAAAAGACAAAAAACAACAATTATTTGATTCTGATTCAAGTGCTGCATGGATAAAGCCTGATATTGTTTTCTTCATTTGCATGAACACACACACATTGTAGTTTATTTTGACTCAATCACTTGTATACTGTCCTGCTGCTGGAAACACTCCCTAGAGCACCTAATGTGTTTTATTCCACAGCTGAAAATAGTCCCTGACCAATGCACTATTTAGTCCTGTTTGAGTCACATTTGGTAAAAACTGCGGCACCCAGATAGTTTAGGACATTTTAAAGCCTAAAAATGAAACTATAAAACCGAGTGCCACAGACAGGATTGGGAAGTCAGGAAGTATTGAGAGACAGACAATTCAATGTTGGTGTTCGTCTTTTCACTGAATTTCTTGACAGTAAGACTAATATACAATAACATCAGCCTTATCCTTTAAACCTATCATCTTACATTTGCTTATTAGATTGGAGCAGGAGCTTTTTCCATTTCTTCTCTCTTTTTTGGAATTTTCCAGCTGCTGTGTTAACGAAATGAATACTTTGTCAGCCCATTGAAGGGCACTGAATGCGTCTGATCCTTAACACTTCAGTGCTGTTTGTCTTAAGTGTTTATGTGAGCTTGTTTAAGAGAATAGCTCAATGTATGTAAATTTGCTCACGTACAGAGGCATCAGGGAGGCGGGCAGCAGACAGGGAGAGAGAGTGCTGAGCAGAAACACTCGCTGGTATTAACAGCTACCGCTGCTGCAGCGCCATTGACTCAAGCTAAACACAACTCTCGGCAGACAGCCAGCTCGGAGGAGTTAGGTGGAGACAGATGGAGAAACAGGCAGATGGGAAATAAGGAGAGAGAGGTTGACGGATGAATAGGACACAGAAAGAGGTCGACGGACTGAGAGAGTGATGATGGGTAGTAGACAGAAGGAGACAGTCGGCTGGACGGAAAGGAACAGGCGTTTTAGGAAATGAATAGGCTGGCAGGTAAACAGTCAGGGAATGAGACAGGTACAGAGGCACGCAGGCAGAAAGACAGTGAGAGCTGGTGTAGATGGATAGAGGAAGTAGACAGTGAGAGGTAAGAAAGTAAATGTTGATAATGAAACCTGACAAGGAGTGTTTAATCGGATTTTATCATCCATGCCAAGGGCCAATGCTAAAAATCTCCTCCTCTGCAGATCTGTTGCTGCGGCACACAAAGAAACTCCCTAAAAAGCTTTTAATCAAATTAATCATATCTAAACTTAACTCAAAGTATTAAAATGCACCAATTAAAGGCATATTTAGCAAATGTTTTTGTCCCCCTGCCCCCATAACGTCCTGAATCCAGATTTCACACACGTTGACGGGGACGACACAATGAGTAAACAATGACTAGCACAGTACGGGCTTTCCACCATCTCGTCCATTCTGCCTTTCACTTCCTGCCTCATTCTGAATTTCGAGCGTCATCGGAATCACGTGACTGCAAACAACGTACTGGAGCCCTCCTAGCTAAGCGTGATCCTGTCAGTGAGTTTCACCTGCAGCTCATAGAGAGGCTTTGCATCTAAAAATGCCAGGAGAAAACAAAAGCACCACATTATGTGCAGCTGTACTCTATAAGAATCAATCTTTACATAGCAATCAAGCACACGTGTACCTGTTTAGTCGATACATCTACGGTCATTAATCAGTTCAACAGTGTAGGCTATATTCACTGGAATAATACATATGTATCATCAATACAGTAATAACTTCCATTTCGCCAAAAAATGCACTTTCTACATGTTATTCAATTCCTTCCAGTTATTCACTACATACAGTATATTGTATGAGTCTGGACAGACATGGATGTAGAGTGCAACTTGACTGGTTGGTACAATCACGGGACGGTAATTCTAGTTCTTAGCTATACATACTTTTTCATTTGTATGAATACTCAACATTATTAATGATTTTTTTCTTCAATACCCCATACTTATAATTATGAGAAATATATTATTCACTTCTCTGCGCAGTTACAGTCCAGGGGTCTCATACATAAACGTTGTGTTCACACAAAACGGGCCCTGAAGGAGGCGTACGCCACTTCCCACGCAAAAGCTTTGACCTATAAAACAAACTTGACGGGAAAATGTAAGCAAACTGACCCAAGCACATTTTGGAGACTGGAGAAATTGGTGACGCAGATGGTGAGGTGGTGAATTGAAGCCAGATTGTATAATGATGCTTCTCAAGCTTTTAATTTGCCTTAATATGAAACTTTGATTATAGATCCACTTCATCGTAAACATTCCAACCAGCAATGTTATTTGTAGTTGCGCTTGTAAGGAGCCATAACTATTCCTTAAGCACCTTTCAATTGTAAAAGATTTAAGCCAAGTCAAATGTTACATCAAAGTCCACTCAATAATTCATCAGGGCTCGCTCACCATCCCACCCGACATTAACAAATGTGTTCACCTGTCAAGCTTGCACCTTCAAATGATATCCCAGGGTAGTGGATACCACTGATTGACTCAATCCTTTTGGTAAGGTGAGAAGTTTGTACACATATAAATACTGCGGTCACACTCGTGCGTAATGCTGCATGATGGATGCGCTGGCACTGCAGAAGACAACGCGAATGAAGGATGAGGAGGGAAGAAGTGTTCAGGGACCACGAAGACTTCCTGGCCCATGATGATGACTGGATTATAGACCGATTTAGATCTATTCGCTCAACTGGGTCCAGCATCAGACAGCCCAACCCTTCGGAACCGCACCGTCCTGGAAATACAAGTAGGCTACCAAACACCCTGGGGTTTCTGGCAACCGGCTGTTACCAGCAGGAATTATCTGACAGGTGTGTGTTTGATAAGATCAATAATATATAATCTGTACCTTTCTGCCTGAAGCTCCTTTTGGGAATAATTTAATTCTGTTAAACCTGCTGCATTTCTCCTTTTTGTGACCCTGCTGCTTTGGCCATCAAATAATTTGTGCTTTCTAAACTCCACCACACAAGAACCTCGATTTTGTGTGTCAGAAAAAGTCATTTTTTAGCTTCCTCTCGGCTGTTGCTATGATTCACTGTAAGCAGGCTCATTAATTTGCATTCATGTGGTGCTCTGCATTGACCATTTATGGTTGAATGTGGGCGTGTAGAGGGCTGGATGTGAGGCTGATCCACGTGCACACATTTCCAGGTGGACTGTGAATTATTAAGAGAAAGTTGTCTGGAGATGTGCGTACGCACGGTTTTATAAATCTGATTATTTTTTGGAGCACTCCATTTTCAGCTTTTGTGCACAGGTACACTTTTAATATGCATTACAGTTAGTTTTATGGTTCATTTTGAGGCAAGACCGGGTTTGTAAAAGTTTACAGCCTGCCGTGCAGGGATTCGACTCTGGGACTTCTTGAATGATTGACGTTTAGCGGGCAGCCCCAACACACCCACAGCCTGGGGCTAGGTGTTATTTTAGCACAATAGTATTGGATGGTTTCTGGGTCTCTGGGAATGTAATGGCTACCATGTGTAGTCTGCAGCAACCCTGTCTCCTCGAAATTCTGTTTAAATGCTACTAATGTGTTTTGTCAATTCCTTTTGAGGAAAACGTAGTTGCTCAGTGGATTATGTTTAGTGGCAACATTTTTTTGCAATAAAAGAAAGTGCGTTTTGTATCACACAGATGTTATAGAGAGGTGGTCAGGGCGGATGGAAAGCACAGGAGACTGGGGTTTGCATCCTGAGTCCCAAGTGTGCTTAGGCTTATTTTTGAATGTGAGTTCCTAAACATAAAAATAAAAAATGTTAATCCTGCTTTAGTTGCGAGCAGATATTGTAGGAGTGAATGTTGTTGGAAAGCAAATTAAATAAGTTGTCAGTGAACATTTTGCAGATAGGTAATGTATGAACATTTTGCCACTTGGCAGACACGTTCACTTAAAGCGTTTCCTTATTATGTAAAAAATAATTCAGGGGGGCCTAACTGCTTAATCCTGCCATGATGTTACCCAACAATCTGACTCTTAAGGCATGTTTGTATTTTTGACTAAAATAAAATAAAATAGGGTGTAGGTTAAATGCTTGTTAATGTTAGAAAATTGTGTCAAAATGTGGTGGCGAGTAGGGAAGTATGTGTGCAATTTAGGAAATGCATTATTAGCTGGTCTGGACCAGGTGGTGTTTTAAATTAGGCTTTCTGTAAACTGCAAATACCTGTAACACTCACTCTCTCTCTCTCTCTCTCTCTCTCTCTCTCTCTCTCGTTCTCTCTTCAGCTCTTGAATACCATAATCTCAACACGTCAATTGCAACCAAGAACTATTGGGTGATAACAGGTAAATTGCTCTTGCATAAACACACACACACACACACACACACACACACACAGACAACAGTGCTACTGGGTGATCAGCAGTAATCAACAGCCGCATCGATTGGACAAAACAGCAGTTAGTTAAATGCCCTGGCGCTCGCTGTTGTGCAATTCAGCAGAATAGTATTGCTCTCTACATTTTACTTTCCTCACCTCCCTCCCACCCCCTCCTCCCTTCGCCTGCTCGCGCTAGCTGTGCTCAAAGTGTCTTTAGCCACTCTGTTCCTGGGAAAACCTATTGATGTATAATTCACAGCTTCCTGACTGGGGCAGAGGGAGAGATGACTTCACATCACATCACGGCCGGGTGTGAATGATGCCGAAGTGTATGTGTGTGTGAAGTCTGTCCACTGCTCCATCTCACTTATAGCCTCTAGTAAGAGACGCACTCAAGAGCAAGATTGATGCAAGCACCTGTGTGTGTGTGTGTGTGTGTGTGTGTGTGTGTGTGTGTGTGTGTGTGTGTGTGTGTTTGAGGTGGAGACACACAGTATGTCACTCTAGCTGTAATAAAGGTTTCTGGATGAGCAGCTTTTAAATGGACGGGACGATCGTCCAATCCTGTCTAATATCCCACTCATCTCCTGTCCCTTGTTTATCGTTCCCTCTCTCCCCCCTCGTTCTCCTCAATATCAATACTGTCCTGAAATGATCTCCGTGTATTTTCTCACCTCCTCCGTCTTCATACTCTCCTTTCCTTCACTCATCCCCCCCTCTCACCCATTTTCTCCTTCCTTCCTTCCCTTTGCTCTTCTCCTGCCTGGCTCATGTTGTTGTTCCCACTCGATCCTCCATCCCCTCAACCGTCTCCTCTTTCGTCCCTCTTTGCCTGCCTGAACGCCTCTTTACCCCCTAAATCCCTCCTCTGTCCTCTCTCGTCTCTCCTCACAGTGATCCAGGATGTGGACAGCTCCTCCCTGGAGGCCAACTACCAGAGCTTTGCCAGCCTGATGGAGCAGCGGCTAGCTGAGCTCTTCCTGGTGGCTGGCAGGCAGGGCTCTCGGACAGCACGATCTCGGCGGGCCACCACCGTGGGGGGTTATACCGTACAGGTGAATGGAAATGGGAGTTTTGTGTGTCATTGTGTGTATTACCAGCGGTAGTTATGGCAGGACTGTGTTCATGCTTTGCTTTAAAAGTTCCAGTTTGCAGCTTTCCAAGTGATGACATACGTATACGTTAACTGATATGATATGGACTTGGGTTTGGATTAATTTTTTATTTTACAGTACACTAATTAAGCAATCAATCAATCGAACAATTAATTACCTGGATGTTTCTGTCAAAGTTAATTTAATACGATGTCAATAATGCGAATAGGATACATCGTGATTTTTCTGGGGCTCTGTAGAGAACACACCACAAATTGACTTAGTAGAAGCAAAAATACAAAATAACGAGAGCCTACAGCCTCTGTGTGGCTGCTTACAGTAAGAATGGCAGCGCTTTGAGCTAAATGCTAATGTCAGGATGGCAATGTGCTCACAATGACGATGTTAAAATGCTGATGTAGTAGCAGGTGTATGGTTTACCGTGGTCATAAATCTAGTTTAGCTTGTTAGCATGCGTACATGCATGAAAGAATAGTTGAAAGTACAACTGGTATTCATGGCTTTGCAGACAGCTGGTCATAAGCAAATTCAAAGTGAATGTTTGAGCGTGCGCTAGATAAAAAGTCAGGAGATCACCAAAGTCATTTTGGATTTGATGCTTTCCTTCGTCTGATGTGATAGTAAACTGAATATATTTGGGTTTTGTACCGTCGGTCGAAAACAAATCAAGCAATTTGATGGCATCAACTTGTGCTTTTGAAAATGTTTCATTTTTTACTTTTTTCTGACATTTCATTGTTAGTTGCTGCCGAAGTGCAAATATTGAATTATTAAGTTCTTAAGTTATAAAGGTTGCTGAATGGGAGCAGACTCCAAATGTCATCGCACGTCAGAGTATCTTTGAATGCATCAACAAGAAGGGCTCTCAAAACTGTCCGTGCTTTGCCACACAATATCAAACCTTCAAACATAATAAATAAATAGGCAAATGAATTAATGGATTATAAATAAAAATTATTTTAATGCATTTTAAACAGGTCTCAAGTCTCTGCAATTAGAATTCCGTTGTCTACTGAAATGAAACCACTGGCTGCCTATGAATGAAAAGAGTCATGGTACGGTATGCTTTGGAAAACAGCACGTATTTGATTTGTTGGTACTTTTCCAACAGAGTTTGAACATAACAGAGTATTGAGTGCACTTGAACTCATAAGCACAGAAGTACAAAGGATTGTGTGTGTTATTTTCTGTACTGTACGTGTCACCTCCCTGCCTGGTATTCCATATTTTGCAAAGTAAGACAACGATTGACTCCTCCTGGGCTTTAGGCCTTACACACCCTCAAGGTTTTATGGGAAGTCACAGATGATCAGTTTTCTAGCTGCAGAATTGGAGGAGGGAGAGGCTTACGGAGAGAGGGGGGGACGGGTTGTAGCCAGGGGAGAAATATCCAGCCACTTAAAAACACGCATCCCTTCTTTTTACGACAAAATCACATTACCAGACTTGATTAAACCGTGTGATGTGTTCGTCAAATTAAAAATAGGTGTTTGATGTATGATGAAAGGAAATTGAGATTTCAAGTGACTCAGTTATCCTCGAGTGTCTTCCCCAAGTGCAGTCATCTTGCAGCAAATGGCTCATCGTGATCAAAGCAGCCGAGCCGATTCAGAACTTTGATTGGGCCACTGTAGATATAGCAGAGATTTTTAATCTGTTAGTGTGGAGTCGAGAGATAAAGGATTTTGGCCATCAATGATATATTGTGCTTTTTTTTCTTTAAAATGAGCTATGCCTGAGACATTCTTTTGAACAAATTAGTCCAGAGCCAATATGTGTGTTTTAATATATTTGTATGTATATGTAGTCCGATCAAAGCCATATAAAGTGTTTTATACAAAATGCCATTATCAGATTGAGATATTGGACACTTTATCACTTTATTTGTCCTCATCTAGATGGTGAGCATGCGTCGACTGCCCGGTCCCAAGAACCCAGCAGAGATGACATACTACGTCCAGCTGAACGGAGCACCGGTCACTGGAACCAACGCAGCCAAGACCCTCAGCAGTCTGGACTCCCAAACCATGGCTCTGACACTGGGATACTTTGTACAAGTGCAAGCTGAACGTAAGCTTGTTATCTTACTGTACAGTGTGATATAATACATTATCATGTATCATACGTGTGAAGAGACACAATGCAAATTAAGGGTTTTATTTATCAAATGTCAGCGACCATGAAAAACACTTTAGTTGGATTATAAACAAATTAACAGGAAAAGGTTCCGCAGCTCTTTCTGGCCAGACAATGAACACAAAAAGGCGGACATGGCATTATACTTAGGGGATAACCTTAACATTAGCTGTAGACAGTTTCTCAGTTTAGTCTACAATATTGCTTTGCTCTGTATAATAAAAAAAAATAATATGCACTGAGTTATACTTTAAAGCGGTACTCCAGTGATTTAATATTGTACTTCCATAAAGTTGGGGGACTCACAAGAGACACATTTAAAAAAGAATGGTCAAAATCGATGAAGTTCATATCCTGACTTTTGCGCTCTAGTATGGGTCAAGCTCCAAAACCCCTACATTTCCCATAATGCAGCGCAATAGCATCCATCAGACTTCCCTGCCTTCTAATGCCTAAGTCCTTCAAACCCCACCCCTCCAGGCTTTCAACAATTGAACAATTTAATGTCTCCGGCCCATGCCGAGCTTTCCTAAGTTTGAATAAAGTGCCACATGAAGAACTGATAAACATTAGAATAGCATGGTCAAATTAACCTTAAAGGAATACTTGGACATTTTGGGGGAATATGTTTATTCCCTTTCTTGCTGAAAGACACATATAACACTTTTTCTTGACCAAGAAATAGTTTGGCATAACCCCCTGTAAAATAGCCAATTGTTGTTTTTACATTTTGGTTTTTGTACAGATTAAACAAACTAGACATGGCCCGTTAATTAGTGTGCTTTAGAGGTGCTAGTAGGTGGATTTTATTAGCTACAGACAGTGCCAGGCTGAGCTGTTTCCCCCTGGTTCCAGTCTTTATGGTAAGCTAAACTGGCAGGCTGGTGGCTCTAACTGCGTATTTACTTTAGAGATATGTGAATGGGTATAAATCTTCTTATCTAACTCCAGCGTAACAAGCGTATTCCCAAAAATGTTGAGATATTCCTTTAACTCCAATGACAAGGAAATGATGCAGTCAACAAGGGGACCCAGAAGCAGAACAGACAAGATGGCAGATGGTTAAATACAGGAATTTATTGCAGACAATGAATAATGGAGACTGGGAGAAGTAACAGGGAATGCCGGAGCTGAGCAGAGCAGGTAGAGTGCTCAGAGTGGCTGGCTGAGAGTCCGGTTGGCAGACACAGGCAAAAGAGAACAAACATTATTGAGGCACAAAAAAAAAAAAAGCACGAAGCGATAACTCAGCATACACAATACTATGTTGGCTGGGAGCTCTGCTACCACGCTGGTAGAAACAACAATCTGGCGGTGAGTGGATGAATGACCGGGGTTGATGAGCTGATGGATGGCAGGTGTGTCAGTAATCAGGTAAGAGTGCAGGTGTGCAGTGTGTGTGCGTGCGCCAAGTAGGCGGGGTCTGCACACCATTTAAAAGGTGTCCCAGCTGGCTCATACACCGTATGCTCAGCTCAATTCAAGTGGCGAAAGGGGTGTGTACGCCTGCCCAACACACGGCCCATGCAAACACAAACAGCTCAAGGGAGAGAACTGATGAATGTCATTCAGGCTTACATAAAATCACATTCTGAGCATTACTGTCCATGCTGGCATTTATTTGTCAACTAGGAAAGATACCATGGCTTTTTCCCTGTAGGCCGACATTGGGGTGTGTTTTTTCAGCTGACAATTACGTGGTTGCTGCCGCTGGCTGAGAGATTACACTCCGTTTACAGTTTTCCCAGCCCTCGCCATTACCTGTTAAGCGGCACACTGAAATGGAGCGAACCCAGTGTGAGGAGGAGGGCCTCACCCATAGCAGACAGACAGAGACAGACGGGGGAAAAACACTAGGAAAGACACAGGTTATGGTACTAACCATAACCGGAAATCATTTTTCGAATGTTAAGGAATGCATTGTATATTGATGTCAGCACTATTCCAATTTGTTCATGTACTTGCTGATTTACTCCAGCTATAGAAATAATTAGCATAGAAATAGGAACAGTGCAGCACGTGCACTCTTTTCTGTTTTTCTTTAGCATATTTACACAGATTTATTTGCATTAGCTATTAGCACATATGTGTACATACATATTATGATCCAGTCAACTCACCAAGCACATTTCTCATTCAGCCCATGGGGAGACACCACACTGCCGAAAATATTCCTAGTTTAACTGCTCTTTAGGGTTTATCTGTTGAACTCAAGCGTAACAATCATGGCTTACAGTGACATTGGGTAACATTTGGGTTTTCCATAAATTTCCATTGATTTCCATAATGAAGCTTTGAATGAAGCTTCAGAATCTTCCAGTGAAGCTTTAGAATATCAATACAAATTCAAAATCAAAGATTGTGTTCCTCCCATATCTGATGTTGAGTTCAGAAGATTGTAGTTGTGTATATTTGTTGCTAAATGTCTTTCAGAGAATGTTCAGCAGGATGTTCATACTGTAGCTGCTTAATAGGACAAAGTGTTCCCTCTCACCTTTTCTCCCTCACATTTCCCAAGAATCTATAATTGGAGAGATACCAACAACCATCAGCAACCTTCACAGCTCCTCCCAACAAAGCTCAGGCCGGGAACTGAACACAGTGTTCAGTGTAAAATTCATTTATTTAGCCTCGACAGGCTCTGTAAAAACAAACTGCATTAGTCCTTCAAATAAAAACGCATCTCTTTGGCAAACTGTTCTGTGATAGGGAAGCTCAAAGAAATAAGTTATTAGGAAGATATTCAAGTTAAAAACTCATGCAAGTTTTTTCATGTTGTTCTGTGAAGCATATTTCTGAATGTGGATTTCAAGTCTACAAAGATGCTTTTTTTTTATTGCCTTTCTTTTATCATGCAGTTTTTGCACCATTTAAACAAATAGTTCGAGAGTTTAGAAAGTACCATTTTGTGATACCACTCATGTCTGTGCGCTAAGTAAGAAGCTACAGCCAGAAGACGGTTAGCCTAGCTTAGCATAAGGAAATAGAAAGTCTGCAAATCAGTCACTACTGCTCATAAGCTTATTGCTATGAGCGCACACTGGACTAATTGGATGGAGCTAGGCCAGCTGTTTTCCCCCCGCTTCCAGTCTGTACGCTAAGCTAAGCTAACCACCTTCTGGCTCAAGCAAACAGACATGAGTCTTCACATCTAACTCTCAGCAAGAAAGCAAATAAACATATTTCTCGTATTTGTAAGACTGTTCCTTCAAGTGTGAAGAAGTGCTGAACATTTACAGCCTGTGCAAGTTTTGTAGTGTGTTTATTCCTGCTTGTCTTGTGTGCTTTGTGATCACTGAAGGTTCACTTAATGGCTAAACTGCTAAAATGTTTGCAGCTGTGGTAAAGACGCCGCCCAGCAACCTGTGGATCATGGCCGTTCTGACACCTCTCTTCCTGTTGATGGTGGTGATCGGCATGGTGGCCTTCATTCTGTGTAAGAGGAACAGGGTCATCTTCAAAACCGGCGCCTTCAGGACCTTCAAAACCCGCTCCAAGGTAAGACTGTCAAACTTAGTCATCCAACATTATATCGTTCACCTGCTTTTGTTTGCTGCCTTATATGTTCCTTTCCATCTTCTTTTCTCCTTCTACTCTTTGCTCTTCCTGTTTGTCTTCCTTCTTCTACTATCAATAGAAATCAGCTGTTCTTGGGGACTTAAGTCTCACCCCAAAATGTTCAAACGTCACTGCTTCACCTTAACATGTCCCAGAAACCAATCCTACAGTGAAATTTCAACAGAGCCTACATAACCTGGCTCTGAATGAGTGACATATCGCACAGCAAACTGATTGTGTTAAGTTGTTCTTTCAGGTCCGACAAATTTAATCCCATCTATGCTGGCCTCACTCATTCGTTTTCTTGCTGCCCAATAGCCTGTGGTCATTGCTAATCATGCATGCTGTGAAGACTAATCGTCCGGGAAGAAATGGGCAGGGCTCAGTGTACTGGAAGTGAACCTTAGGGTAATGTTAGCCCTTTCACAATAACAGCGTTCACTCAACATCAACTCATTTGAGGTTAAATAAAAATCAATCATTTAAAATGAGCATGTGTGTAATAGATTGCTACCAGCTGGTTTGATTGTGTCAGATTGTTCTCCTGGACACAGTGCAGTCAGTGCCTGACGCCAGAACAACAGCTGCTTGTGTCACTGCAGTCAGTGAAGTGGTAAACAAGCAATAAGCTGACCAGCCTCATTTGTTCTGAAGAGGCTCTTAACGTGGTTCGGCTTTGTTCAGAATTCCATAATCTTGGAGTGTGTTTCACATTTGATATCATGATTAGACTTCCACTCCAGTGAGAATTCAAGTCATTGGCTGCATAAGCACTGAATAACCCGCCTATTGACCACAGTCTGGTTAAGGTCTTATTCAGGTCAAGCTCATAACACAAACTTTTGATACCCCGCAAAGGAATCTCCCTAATGCTATGAATAAACCAATACTTAGAATATTTCTGTCTCCAGATCAAAGCAGACTTAAAAGCTTTGACCATCAGTAGAATACTCCCTCCTCGACTGAGCAGTAGTAGAAAAAACTATACCTGTGCAATGTTTTTCTGATGCGCCTGACAAATATATCCTCATGGAGCAATTATACTTTTGTAGGCTGACATCAAAATGTACCCATAAAGCTGTGCTGCTGCGTGTAATAAAAACCAAACGTGAAGCAGTAAGATGGTGTAACTGGTGTTGTAGGGATAACTGCAAACTGGGCATTGTAACCAGCTTTCTGATCAAACCCGAATGTGTTAACGTGTCAATCCAAAACAAAATTATTTGAATCGCCAAGAAAGCTTTGGCGTTTATTCACTCTTTATCCTCATGCTTCATTTTGACGCCAGTTGAATTCATTTGCATTGTTTATTACTTGCGTCAAATTTGCATCAAAGTAGGCAACAATATTTTATACTCTTGAAAATGATCAATGTAGCTGGTTACAACTTGAATCTTGTTTTCATAGTTTTGACCATCACTTCTGTCAATTATGATAATCTGAGAGATGTAATACTGTGCTTACCAAGTTGCTGAATTCTGGGAACACGGTGTTATTATGAAAGCAAAGACTGACAGGGCAAGAAATAAGGTCGGACAAGTTATAAACAAGCAACAAAAGTTTAGCCAGATTATCTAAACTACTTTATTTTGAGCTAAAACCAAAAGTGAGCTCACCCGAAAATGTGTTAATTGTTGATAACTGTGTGTACTTACATTTACTTACTGGATTAATCCGCATGTCAAAATAGTCCCCAGTTACTTTGCTGAAACCTACAGTGCCCAGCTGGTTTAGGAAATCACTGAGCCTTTTAAAAAAATGAAACTATGTCTGTGACCTGTTTCTAAAGATCTAAGTCTTTAAAACTTGTCTCATCGTTTGACTGCTCATCTTTCTTGCCCACTCGCACTTCTTTTCAGCAATGTCATGATCTTCCCAGATCTCAGCTGTTAATTTGTTGAGCATAATGTTATCAACACAGATAGGAGTGATGCCCAAACTATGAAAATTGGATGCATTCTATCATATCTTGTCATTTCCCATTCTCTTCTCTTCTATTATTATAATAACCCCTCCCTGACCTTGTCCCTCTGAATCTTTCCCTGTTTAGACCTCATATCGAAGGGAGGGCAGTTACCACCACCAGGTATTCACTAAGACACTGGTTGGGTAGATTACTGACTGACTGAATTAATTCATGTATTAATGAATAACTGAGTTACTGCTTTGTTTGCTGATTTTGACTGACTGACTGTGTTGATCAACTCCTGTATGGCTGCCTTGTTGGCTGCTTATTTCTGTATGTGCTGCCTGTTGTTGTTGCTAGGTAAATTCATGCATGTGGCTACTGTGCTGTGGACATGACTTATTCCAGCATCCTCATTGGCTATGAGAGATCAATAGAAGGAGAGAGGAGGGCGGGGGGGGACTATAATAGGGATGTAAAATTCACAGGCACGTTGCTTAACATTTAAATTGTTTTGGTTTGAGTCAATCGGCTGACTTAACAAGGAGACGCTAGCTCGTAAAAACAGGCAAATGAGCTCAATTCTGCCGGCCAGAAGAAGACCTTTTTTAACCAGGGGTCATAAACATGAATAGCGGAAAGGAAACTCAACACCTCAAAACCAATCCAATCTATTTTTATTTTGTAGCATCCATAAAAAGTGACTCAAGCTAGTGTCATCCGCCTAGCCTCTGCCAGTTCCTTTCCCTTTCAAGCCAGTCGTTTTATCCTCTCAGATGAAGCCACACTCATCCCACGGTAGCTCAGCAGGAAACCTACGCAGACCCCCAACCCAATTCTTTTTTTATGTGAGGTTCTCCACTGAATTATGGTAGCTACTTTATCATGGTTAGACCCAAAGTAGAGCAGCAATGGTCACAGACGACGACTAAAAATGCTAAAACGCTTTGAATTACAAAGAACCATGCAGAGAGCGTCCCTGTGGTTACTGTTGCTGTGTTGGAGCATGTCAGCCGATTTGCAGGTTATTTTGGTCCAGCCTTTCTCGCCCTCATCCCATGAGAGGCAAAGTGAGGCAAGTGAAGGATAGAGGGATGGACGGATGGCTAGACAGGACATTTTTCACGGGTAATGGAGCTGGTGTAACGCCACAGCACAGGAGGGTGTAAACACCCCTAATATATGTAAAAAAAACTTCCTATCCTTAGCTTTGTATACTGTGCTGGGCTTTAACAGGCTATTGTCTGGTGCACTTATGATTTTTGTTACCTTGTTTTGTTATAATTGCTTCCATTGTCTTCCTCACATGTAAGTCGCTTTGGATAAAAGCCTCTGCTAAATGACTAAATGTAAATGTCTAAATGTACTCAATGTGTGTGTGTTCTCCCTGCTTTACTGTATCTCGTTATATTCACAAGCTACAAGGTTTTGTTTGCTTTCACAATGGTTTGTAAACATTTAATATTACTTATGTTGTGTTTTACGAAAGAGCGCATCAAATATTAAAGAGTCCCCAAATGAGACTTCCCAAGTAGTGTGCTGTGAGGCTACAATCACTGTTCTTATCCACAGTGGTATTTACCTTCTTCAAATCCTAAGCAGTGGCATGCATGAGCAAATGAGATAAATATTTCACACAGGGACTAAGTTTGGGAAGAGCTTGTGGCATTTCAATGTTCACATGCACGTTGAAAAAGTTACTGGTAGCTGTAATTGGTCCTACTATCCGGACTGGCTGTGAAGTTTTTGCCTTTCTTAGATAGTAAATACTGAGAGATGTGACAGGAAATGAGGTGAAAGAAGGGATGACATGGAGCACCTGGCTGTACCCAAACTTGGGACGAAGCAAATTACATGGTAAGCATCTTAGACCCCAGGATACAAAGTAAACCCCCTTCTAAACGAGGTTCCAGCGTAAGCGATGGGGGGCAGAATCCGTAGTCCTCGTTTTGTGCAACATGTATCTTCCAAAGTTACGGTCTTTTTAGTGCGCAATTCCCTCTTTGTGTTTTGCTTTTCAGGGTTTCTTTGCTGAACTGCAGTGGAGGGATACTAAAAGAAAAGGGAATGTCATACTGTAAAGACTGCTTGATTTGATTTCTTTGGCTTTAGCACTTTGTTTTGGCGCTTGACCACACCTAGCAACACTCATGGATGTGGTTTGGTGTGGTCAGAGGTGTGAGGTGAAACAGACTTTCAACTTTTAACCTCAAAGGATTCTCTTTGTCCCAATTCTGCATCCTAGTAATCACTTTTTATGAGTAAGACTCACTAACTACTACTACTACTACTTGTAGCTTTTGCCGTACTTGCTGTAAGCTAGCAGCAAATGGTGGGGGAAGGTGACCTTTCATCTTACTGGAATTTGGTCACCCTGTACAGATTGAATTTACACTTTAGATATGATCACAATGTGAGCCAGAAAAACTCAGGTTATCCAGACATAAACAGAATAATAGACTCCATCAAGTTGATCTACATTGTGTATTTGTGTGTGTGTGTATGCATGTGTGTGTGATCTGCTCCCAACCCACTCAGCTTTCAGTCACCATGCAGGACAAGCTAAAGCTGCTGATCAATACTGTGGTTTATATTCAGTTCTGCATGTGTGTTTAAGCATTAAGGAGTGATTCTGCAGAGTCCGGCTCACTTCATCACTCTGCACGTCTGCTGTGCAAGCCAGAACATTCTTCAAAGTGGCTTTTACTCCCTCTGTGCCTTTTTTGTATAGGCGTGAAAGCCTCAGATAGTCGTCTTTTATGTGGGGTACAATAGAGGTGGAATCAGCAAAAGTAGAGGCATCTCAGATCTGTTTTTCATTTGTAAGTTGTTCAATGAAAGTACAATGCAGTGGCTGCCATTTAAAGTGCTCAAGGCATTTTGTATTTTGCTGCATCATGCCTCAACCTGCCCCAGGAGGAGTTTATCTAACTGGTGCAGCACCGTGCTGATCTGCACCCCAGTCTACCCCGCTGTGTTTTATTTTATTTACTTCCTAAATGTACCCACTCTTTGGGGTGTTTTTTTTTTTGCATGCAGCCCTGTGGTGCACTTCCGCCATTCGTCCTGCTAGAGCTGAATTTAAATCAATATGGCTGCAGGGGGAATAGAGCATATCTCATCCATCTGCTGTACCTCATCAAGCTGCTGTTGGCTGTTGCTCGGAGTTAAAATTAGACAAGAGGAGAAGCTTCTGTTTGATTGTGCGGGCAAGGAAAATAAGTGTGGATAATTTGGTGGCCCAGCGGGGTCGTGCTCACAGTCACGTCACATGAGGTCTTTAAGTAAAAGAAACGGTCGGACCTTGTAACGCTGTCTTCCTCTCTCTTCGCTCCTGCTCTTTTCCTCCGTCCCTGTTCTAAGTGGATGTGGAGAAAACCGGCATCCATCTCTGACCGACTGATCAGAGACTCACGCCGTACCACAAGTCCTGTCCACAGCCAAAGTCTTCATTAAACTGAGTTGCTAGCAATAGATGAAAGAAGGCCATTTGTTAAGTCAAAACGCTATCAGTGGTCAGTGGATGGGAGCGAGAGAAGGAGGATTAGAAAGGAAGAAGAGGCAGAGACAAATAGGAAAGAAGAATATGTGTGCGAAAAGAACAGGCAGAGAGAGAGTGCAGTAAAACATGAGTTGTGAAATGCCAAGTGCACTTTTCAAGGTTACACCCCTAGGCCCTGTCATTTCTGAGAATCCATACTGTCTCTATGCATGACAGCCATTACCCATGAGCTACTAAGTGACGCATCTTTTACTGTCAATGTGCGTCAGGTCGTCACTCTCAGTTCAACACCCCTGACACCACATCTAATGTTTGCGCCTCAATAATCCATACACATAAGGCATATTGGTGAAGAGATATGTTTGGAACAGCACCTTTAATTCACCACCTCCCTCGCTCATCATGAACATACACACACAGCTAAACTCCCCCTCAACCTGTGAACAGCATAGGCAAATGAATGTTTACACTTTCCATACATCTTTCAGACGATAGAGTCACAACTGTCATCATACATCACTTCAGTGGATATAGGATGTGTGCTGACACACGTATACTCAGTCCATATAGTCATGCCATGGTGAGATGGCCTATCCCCACTCTCTCTCTCTGTGTGTGTGTGTGTGTATGTGTGTGTGTTCTATATGAGCATGTATCAATATCCTGACCCTCAACCACGGCTGCAGCCACGTGTGTTGGAGCAAGCTGATGGCACAGCGGTGTGTATGACTGATGAATTATTAACATTGCTGTCAGCCAGATGCCCACGCTGCCTAACCTCACATGCACTCAGAATTAAGCATGCATCATCAAATGCATTAGGCGTCCCATTTTAGAGCCGCTTAAAATAGAAAAGGGGAGGCAAAAAATCAGAGTTTCATCTGCTTTGTTGTGTAACCTAAAAAGGGTCTTTCTCTCCTTTTTTTTTTTCTCTCGTTCTCTATTCCGTAAATTGAAAGGCATTTAGTTATACAAAGAACGTGTCCAGGCCTCGAAGGCTTAGCAAAATGCGTTTTCTGCTGCCTTTCTCATATTGTCTCTTAATGCCAAAACCCCTGACTTCAAAGGTGCCGTTAAGCTTTATTATTTATTTATTTTTTCAACTTTTTCATTATGCCAGCCGTGGTGTTTGGAGACTGATAAAACTGGTTCAGGGAGGGAGGTCCATCCAATTACATTTAATCTAAAATGGAAGCAACACTTATCTGGAGCTTTTTCTTTAATATTCAGGAGACCATGTCATGTTAGCTGTAAGCAACTCTGACATCCGTTTAGCCGTGTCGGGCTGTCCGCCGCTTCAGCTGGGCCGAAAATGCTACACTTTGAAGGACTTTGCTGTTGATCAGATCGGAGTTAGAATAGACTTAAGAATGGCCCATGTCAGTGTTCCAATTGGATGGTTTTTTTTGCATTTATTTCTTACTTTATTGAGTTTTAGTATGCGTACATCCGCAGGTAGACACATAAAAGTTCACTTGAATATACCACATAGGTATGTTGAAGAACAGTATTACATCATGTTGTAACCACAACTGCTGATTGTTTTTCTTACCTGTTCCCCAAACCATCCCACAATTGTTTGGCTTAGTTTGAAGTCCAACTGAAATGAAATTCAATGTTGGTTTGCTGCTCCAGCAAATCACATGTCCTGTGTCGTCCTTTGTGGGGAATAAATACCCAAAAGGCAGAAATTTATATTTTATATATATTTTTTGGTCTCATGATGGCATCTGCTACCTTTGCATTGACCAGACAGAAAGCGGTTACCATAGAGTCCTTGTTTTCATACAGCCAATCAAATCATTTCTTTCTTAACAGTTTTGGCATAAAGCAGTAACGTCATTGTTCTGTCATAGGCAGAAGGTCACACTGACTAACAGCCAGACAGCTACAGGGCCAGAGAGACACAGGCTTTGAACGACAACCCTGATTAGCTTCCCTACTAAAGTCAACTTCTTGTCCGACTTACAAACATGAACAAGCAACTAAGCTAACACCACGGGGGGAAATTGCACTGCTAATGTGAGTTTGAAGGCTAGTTAGCTAATTGGTCAGCTGCAGCATTTAGAGAGCTCATAAACTTATCTCGAAGAACCGACGTAGCATGCTGAAAGAGGCCGTAATCAGACACTCAGGAGGTCTTCCTCATCCCCTCAACCCTGTCCGCCTCTGCAGACAGAGATATCCAAATGTCCACTGCCTTGTCCAGGCAGTCCTCACGCACCATCTCCTTGCCCCCTCTTCCCCCCCAAATACATTCATCATTGGTAATTCCATAACCAGGAACATCCGTTTCATAAACGTAGTCATGTACTGTTTCCCTGGCGAACCTGTCCCCGACATCCTGGATAAACTCCTGGATCTACTGCCCTCACTCCCCAGCTTTATTAAAAGAATTGTAGTTCATGTGGGGACAACCCACCGGCAGTCTGAGCGCACCAAAAACAACTTTACCCTCCTTTTTGACGTTTTAACGAGATGTATCAGGCCCTATCCCCACTCTTGGTCACTGAGCTGGCCATTTTAGTAGACTCCTCAGCCTTCACAGCTGGCTGCAGACTGCCAGCAGGACTCACAACATCAGTTTTATTGACAATTCTAAATTGTTCGTCCCACTTTGTTCAATAGAGACAGGATCCATCCCAACAATCGGCTAACCTGAAGCACACTCCCTCCCATGTGACTGACTATTTGTTTACGTCTCACACACACACACACACACACACATCCCCGGACCCCCACTCTTCCTCTTCCTCTACTGCACAGCCTCACCATGCTGATTTTCATGATTCCCATCATTTATTATCAAAGACCCACTCCAGAACGCTTAATATCGCACCGCTCTTTTGCTAATTATAGCAACATAATACACCCTGGATAGTGGCCAAGTCGTCGCAGGGCTCTCACATTCATTCACTAGGGGCAATTTAGAGTTGTCAATTATCCTACACATGCATGTCTTTGGTGGGGAAGCCGGAGAACCCGGAGAGAACATGCAGACTCCACCCAGAGAGATCGTGTGATGTTGGTCTGGTCCGGGAACCCACCATCTCCTTGCTGGGAGGCAGGAGCTCTAACAGCTCTGCCACCGTGCACCCCTGGCCCCAAGCTACATAAGGGAAATGTTGACCCTATATGAGCCACCTCACAGCCTTAGATTCTTAGGTGGGGCCCTTCTGGCAGTTCCGAAATCGAGGCTTAAATCTAAAGGTGACTAAAGGCTTTTGCCATCAGGGCCCCTCAGCTTTGGAACGATCTGCCTGAGGAGATATAGGCTTGCAGAATCAGTGCCTTCTTTTAAATCACTTCTTAAAACTCATCTTTATATACTTGCTTATATGTGATGTGGTCTTTTTATTCATCTCTTTATTGCTTTTGTTTCCTTTTGTTTTTATTTCCATTTCACGTTTTTCATTGTTTTTAAATTGTCTTCTTGTCTTAATTTTGCCTTAATTTTGTCTTGCTGTGTTTGGCTTTCTGCTGTTATATTGCCTTCTGGGTATCCCATTTCTGCTTTGCCTTGTCTGTCAAAGCACTTTGTCAAATCTGTTTTTAAAGGGGTTATATAAATAAAGTTATTATTATTAAAAAGTCTGATTATGTTTTACCACTGCTAACAAAACACTTGTCTGCTCATGGCTTGTAAGCTACAGCGCAAGTTTGTGTAATATGTCTCTCCAGGCCTCACCTGACACGAGAGTTGGGGCAAATATTGTGAATCTGCCACAGATCGTATAAAAGAAGTGGACGTAGCCACTATGACATTACCCACTGGTTTGTGGACCACTAATTTGAAGCCTCAAGTTTGGCATTTGGTCGTCACCATCTTGTTTTTTTTTTTTAAACCAGAAGTGACCAAATTTGGACGAGATGGTGGAGCTGGGGACGGATACGCATTACTACGCCTCAATCCAGATTAAAAGGTCGCCTTGGTAGCGACTTGTCAATCACAAGATAGCCGCACCCTAAAGCATACCCTGGGGCGGCTGTGGCTTGGTGGCAGAGCAGTTGTCCACCAATCGGGAGGTCGCCAGTTCAATCCCGGCTTCCCCCAACCATGTGTCGAAGTATCCTTGAGCAAGATACCAAACCCCAAATTGCTCCCGAAGTTGCGCCTTCGGTCTGTGAATGTGTAAGTCGCTTTGGATAAAAGCGTCTGCTAAATGCCTAAATGTAATACCCTACTTCATCATCTATTTTACTCTAAATGGGATCATAATTTACAATATGAACATCCTGCTCTATTGAAGAAGACTTGAAACTAGCAACTGAAACCATAAAGTCATTAGGAAAATGCTTAGTAAGGTAATAAATCAAGTGAGAAGTAGGGTCATTTTCTCGACTTCTATGCAGTCGGACTTCTTTTTTCAAGCAGTGGATTCGCCCCCTGCTGGCCATTAGAAAGAATGCAGGTTTAAGGCACTTTCGCATTGGCTTTACTTTTCAGACCCGGAGGTTCCTGCTTGGAATCTTATTTTGGGGAAATCAGACACATTTCTCAAACTTCATCACCACTTTTTTATTTTCGCTGATTAAATGTAATGTACTTTTATGTGAAAGTATGCCTGATGCATCTTTATTTCTTACAAACATGAAGATTTTCTGGAGAAATTATAATTGAACATTTTCCCAAAATGTCTTTGGAAATAACATGAACACTCTGCTGTCTGTCTGGTGTCGTGTGCTTTGATTGTTGAATTCATCTTGTGAGTCCATACCAATTCGAGACTCTAGGTGCAGTTTGCTATCCTTTGCTATGCTCCTTTGAACCATGCATCATGATGTAAGTGCTATATGTTTTGTGGCTGCTTTATCACTCATTGCGCATTATTGTGGGTTATAAATGACATTGACTTTCAGTATTTCTCTAACTTATCAGCCTGTGCTGCGTAGTAAAGATGAAAAACTGAACTGTACTGTGAAATACTACTGTATCTTGTGTTGCCTTTTTGCTGTCTCTGCATGCGCTTTATGTTCTGAAAACAGCTGCTTGTTTTAATGCATTAAGTTGCTGTTGGTCCAATCCAACAGGCAAACTGAAAGCAAACCCCATTTTATAAACACAAGAAACACCCTTTTTTTCCGTTTTTTTTTTTTTTTTCAATAAATTAAGAATACAAACACTGAAGTAGCCAATCAGTTTGAAAATTGAGAATTCAGAATTCAGTTCCTGAATGGATTGATCTACAAGGTGCAATACCTTTGACCTTGTAAAAATCAAGGGTTTTCTGACCCCTGGTGTGTGTTATCTTTTCCCCTGCCAGCCTGTCCAGGGCTTTGACTACGCCAAGAAGCACATGGGTCGGTCTGGTGATGAGGCCATCTCCGTTACCAAGGAGACGCTGGTGCTGGGGCTGCCTGTACGAGATGCTCCACTGTCGCTGTCGTTGGATAAGAAGGTCCACCAGGATGGGACTGCCAGCAAGAGGCCTCCATCTGCTGACATACACAAAGGAGGGTAAGACAGTTACTGACTCATTTATTTGCTTGCATGTTTACTTAAATGCATTCTTATTTCTTTGTTTTGGATCAGTTTGGTCAAAATTAGGATATCAGCAAGCCATTTTGATATGTCGGATATGTTTGATATGATAAAAGGGAACAAGACTTTGTTTCCGGGTCTTGTGTGTCACTGATATTACTCTTTCTAATAAACCTTGCATTGGGTTAGTCACTCAATTCATTCAACTATAAGTGGCGATGAGGTCTTAAAATGTATGGAAAGGGTCTTTAAAAAAGTATTAAAAGGTATTATAAGGTAGGTAACTTCAGGATTCCTGCATATACCCTGTAATAACAAGAACTTATTTCACCACAATTGAGAACAAACTGTTAAAAACGAAAAAAAAATGAAGAGTCACTAGATGGCAGTAGGCAGGAGTGTACTCACCTGCAAAGAGCAGGTTCTGATGTTCTTTCAGTTCAATTTATTTATGATTCCTGCGAAGATGTCCTGCCACATGTGTTGTGTTGCCTGAGGTGGTGTATGGTACCTGCATGTAGCATAGCCTACAAACTGTATGTTTTCTGTCAACAGCACATTCGTTGTTGACATAACTCACGGGGCAGACAAAATGTTGCCACACTAGTGCCTTCAGGGAAACACTACCACTAAGCTACATTGTGTCATCTTTGAAGTCTTGTTGTTTTTACTCAGACGCACGCAAGTAGGCGGGGGTGGAGAGAAAAATAAATACTGGGAGAATCGCCGATCCTGTTTTAGATTTCGAAGGTCGAAATCAAAAGCTCATTTCGATCGCTTTTCGATTTTGAATCGAAATCGTGACCCCCCTAATTGTTATGGGTGTCAGGTTTGAAACCCAAATTTTTGTGACTTTGATTTGGAAACATTACAGAACTCAAATTTGCATATTTAAAGACTCCAGACTCCCACATTTTACTCAACCATGAACTGTTTTGAGTTTCAGAACAACCAACATTTGGCTGGGAGAAAATGAGGGGTTTACAGTTTACTGTGATAGGTGCCAGTTAGACACTGGGGCATATAAAAGAGATCGCGTCTGTCACGCTGCTGATATCATAATGTATAATTCATTGAAAATGGGAATGTTTTGACAAAGCCTGCTTATTCAAATCATCCCTATAGCCTGTGATTCTGCACAGGTACGGAGTTGAAATAACGAGCTGATCAGACATCCTGTTCCCAGCTGGAAGCCTTGTGAAGGGGAACCACAAAGTTCTCGAGCAGCTGTTTCAGTCAGTGAACAAGCCAGCGACAAAACCCCAAGCAGGACCATACATCATTGTTTGTTTGTGCATCACAGTGTTAAGCCAGAGAAAAGCCAACAGTAAGCAGTGCAGACTCCGACAGATTGACATGATCTGAAGATAAGTCTAGTGTTAACGAGGAGCTGTTTGGAAACAATAAGGGGAGATTTTTAACAGTGCTGATGCCAACACAGCGATGCGGTGTGTTGTTGCAAGACCAAAGGAAAAGCAAAAATGCCACATGGAGCATTTTTGCATGAATTTAGCCATAGTAGTTTTGAGCTGTTAACAGCCTAACACCTATCTGAGCCATGGTCTGACAAATACCTCCTAGTGGGCTGGAAATGTTTCCTGTGAGCAAAAAGAGACCGCAAATTATAACAGGATATAAATGTAAACGACTGTCTCTCCTTCCCTGATGAACAGGATGTAATCTACATTTGGAACCGATTTTTCTGCAGATTTGACACCAGAGATTTTAGATGAAGACAGACAGAAATTATCAACAAGTAAGATTCTGCTGTGAGTGAGGGGGTTTTCACTGTGGCTGATGCACATTACCAGTTTAAATGATTCAGGCTTCATGATAGATCTGCTGACAGGCTGGACACTGGAGTAGCTCACATTCTCCTCTATTCATAAAAAAAACCAACAGAAAAATCAAAGGAAATGTAGTGTTAACAGAAAGAAAGAAGTTTATCTCGCTCTCAGCTGACCGAGCCGGCGCAACTGTTAGTATCCGTTCTAACAGCCTCAGCCGCTATAGCTGCAATGCAAAAGCTACATCATGATGTCCAAAATAACTGTCCTAAGAACATGAAAGATCAGTTTTAGTAAAGTCAAGTCAAGTCTGCTTTATTGTCAATTCTTCCACATGTACAGTACATACATACAGAGAATCGAAATTGCCTTACTCTCAGACCCCCGGTGCATACAGATAACACTAACAGTATAGCCTAAAATCTAGATCAAATATAAAATATAAGCTAAAACTATACAATAAGGGAATATAAAAATTAAATAAAATAAAAATGAGGTTAAATAAAAGCAGCGCAAGGCACATGGCAGATAAAGTGCAAACCAGTGAACAAACAGTGCAGATAAAAAGATTTTAAGTGCATAAAAAAAATAGCTTATTCAGTCTGATGAAAGTGACAAAGGGCTTATTTTATTTGAACTGCCTGATGAGGTGGTAGAATGACGTCAGTTCCATGGT
>CM022474.1:26310178-26406590 GCA_011952105.1 Coreoperca whiteheadi
CAGTGGTATACATAAAACCCCATAAATCAGTTCAGAAATCATGTAAAAAGTAGCTCCTTGTAACTTCAGATCTTGTATGTCATCACATTCATACTTTTATTTCAGCATCAAAATAATCCAGCTGATTGTTGTCTGTACAGTGTGAACAAGAACTGATTGTGGTACAGTGCAGAATAAAGCGTGACTGATGTTGAACAGCTTTTATTTTGACATAGTTGAACCCGGGCACCTTGCACAACTTAACAGTTGATGGGAAATTGCCAAACTGAAGTTAGGGATCGTCTTAAAATTGGTGGAAAAAAGTGAGTTTTTCAGATTTTTGTCAACAGCCTTCTATTGTTTCATAGGCACTCCAAACCAACTTTGTTTCTGTTTGGACCCCCTCCCCTTGCATGCACAACTTAATTTAAATAAATGCAATACTGCCCAGTGATTATGGAACTTTCTTTGTGTTAGTAGCATTCTGATTTTGTTTCGATAGACACGTCAGACCAACTTTACATTTTCACATGTATCTGTAACGCCTCCTCCATCTGCGTCTTTTAAATCATGCTATATGGAGGAGTGAAATTTCGACTTTTTCCACTAATAACCAGTTTCACAGCTTTTATTTAGACTCACTTTAGACTTGTATAGCGATATATATACTGTATGTATTTATACGAGAAGAGGAGTAGAAAACAATATACAGTAGAAAACAATTTAACACAGAAAATAAAGCAGTCTAGATGATTTCCAACAACTTCTTGTTGTCATTTCCAGTAAGGAGACAAACTGTGTCCTCTCATTTGCAAGAATTATCAGATTTTATACACCCTGCACACTAATGAATGTCAAGCCTCTGCTCTCGCCCACACATTTTTAAATATGCGGATGTCATGGGATGAGATGGTTTCTTGCTGCCAAATTCTGCACCCGGATTGACTTTCAGGAAAAAAAACCTTTCAAATCCATTAGGTAGTATTCAGATAATTATCGATCTATCTACAAGTAAATGTATGCAAAATCAAGTCTGATGTTTCTCTTACCCGGAATAATAACGAGTCAGTTGCGAAGCAAACATGAAGTGTTGGTACCTTACTTTTACTGTAAGAGAAGGTCAAAAAACTAGAGCACCAAACGTTTGTTCTACTTAATTTCAAAGTTGAGTGAAGGATATTAGAGTTGTTTTCGAGGTCTGTGTCATTAAGTGTATCATTCTTTTTTTATAGTCTGTGTTTTTGGGTGCATTTAACTGCTGCTTATCTTCCTGTTTTATGTTATTTGTCTCAATTTGGCATTTAATTTAGCGTTGAGTCTTTTTCCATATATTTTATCCATCTTTTTGTACAGTTTGATGTTTTCTGCACTAATCTTTGTTATTGTCTCCATTTGTATGCATGAGTGATGAATATGATTTGTTAACATCCGTTGGCATCACATAGTTTTAAATGTAAAACAGTCTTATTCCCAATAGACTTCACTAGGATTATGAGTTATAATCTGTTCTGTGCATGAACATAGAAAACATTTAGAACAGAATGATGAAAACAAAAACAAACATTTCTCTACTACAAGCTACACCCCCACACCCGCCCACATTCAATGGTGACATCTTTCCTTAAGGAAGTTTGGAGTGAATATGATGCATCATGCCTCCTTTCACAGAAATGCAAATTCAACAAGACAGTGCCTCATATTTACTGACTACTAAACGAAAATGAATGGAGGTGGGATTAGTTGTGCTTTGCTTCTCGAGGATGATAAACACATGTATATTTATAACCCTGGCTATAGCCATGCCAGAGGGAGCCTTTCAGTGTAACAATGATGACGGTGTAATATGCCGGAAGAGCCTGGCATAGTGCGATGATCAGCTTTACCAACCTGTACATATGCACACATATAATGTATCTAATGGGAGGCCATTTTTCAAAGAAGGTACTGTAGGTTATTCTACCACCTAGGTGTACACTAATTAGAAATTGAGGCTGTATCTCATCCTCTAAGCAGTGCAGTATGGAGTGCCATGTGATGAGAGGGGAAATTTCATACCAAAACAGCAACAAAGGATGCAATTTTTCTTGGACTTTGTAGTGATAACTGAACCCAGAACAAGACTTCTGAAGTGTTTTCTCTCTTCAGATGCACAGGCACAAACAGGCTTGGTGTGCTAAATCAGAAGCAAAAAGGGAGATAAAAGTGCTCATGGCACTAAAGACAGATGACTTGGACAAGTAAACAAACAACAAACTGTGTCTGAAATCACTCCCTCATTCACTCTTACTATCCTCTATATACAATATTGGACACTCCATAGGTTACTCTATAGTGCGGAGTAAACCGATTTCGCACAACTATAATTTAGCAAAAAGTAGTTTAGCAGAAACTCCTTCTCCACTATGTTCCACTGTGGAATCTTTTTGAGGGCCCGATATCTTGCTTAAATTTCACTCTCAGAATTCAAACAATGAAATAAAATGGCTGACAGTAGATACTGTATAGTGCATGAATAGTAAGTAGGGAGTGATTTTGGACACAGAGTCGACAGCTACGCTAGTGGCTGTGTGAGACTGTTCTGAGACACAATGGTGCTGTGAGCTAAATGCATCAACATCCTAACATGCTCACAATGACAATGCTAACATGCTGATGATAGGCAGGTTTAATGGTTTCCATCACCATTTTAGTTTAGCATTTTATCTTGCTAACACTTTTTAATTAGCATTACACTCATAGTACAGCTGAAGCTGATGGGATTGTCATTATTTTGATATTTGTCATTAAGACAGGCTGTCTCCAAAATGACTCCCTATTTAATATACAGTGCACTTTATTTACTGTCTGCCATTTTATTTACCTGTCCAAATTCTGAGTGTGTAAATGTATCCATTATATAGTGCCCTCAAATATTCCCACAATGGAAGTAGTGTCCATGGCATGTACACTACTTTCTGATAACAATCACACAATACAATGCGTCGTATTTTATAGATGCGAAAATTACCGTTGTGAGTCTCTACACCTGTCAGCGATAATGCTAAATGATGATGATTAGTAAGTGTTTGAAATGTCAATTTACTGCTCACTGTGGAGTAAACTATTGATTGTGAATTATATAGGGATTAATGAACGAGTGAACGAGGGAGTGATTTCGAACACAGTCTTACATTTTTCACAGCAGACATTTTGACTTTCCATAGTAGGAAAAGCACAGGTGTTGCTACTGACATTAATGATGGCTCTGTTCCATTCAAGTGTCCCAGTAAGCCGGGACAGTGAGTCGGCATGCAATGCCAGGACCCTGAAACTGAAGCAGATAAATGAAGTTAAGCCATCATTAATTTTATTATTTACCCCTGTGCTTTTCATACTGTCACATGTCAAAATGTCGGCAGTGAAAAAGCCTATAATTACAATAACATTTTGCTACAAAATATGATCACACAGCTGAACACCTTCACACACAACCATCAGCAGTCCACTAAAAATAAATATTACCCATTTAGTTCATCAAATTAAATGATCTCTATGAAATGCATAAATTATTCTACTTGAACAACATTTTTGTTATTATTATTAATTCCAGTTTCACAATTTCACTTCACATCCTAAAATACACATCTGCTATAACAGTATGTACATATGCTTTAAATATGGTTAGTATGTATATGACTTTCACACAATATCCCAAATATAGTAAAATAAGTAAAAAGTACAAGATTTTATATGCCCTATAATCCAACTTTGCTTTTTTCAAAACATGCTATACTTTTGGGAACTTTTATTTTAGTATAAATTATATGAGGTTTCCAAAAAAGCACATGGTTAATGTAAAAAAATTGTCCCTAGACAGGTTGTTGTTAAGCAAAAATAACAGTGTTGAATGACAATGGTTACGAGTTGTAGTCAATACAAATGAACTAACTTGTTCTGAAGACTGTGGTCTTGTCACAACACAATAGGCGATGTGGTCTGCACTTTCTGCTTCAAGATGCTTGTTTGTTGAAAACCTAAAACAAGTGAAACTGTTGGAAACAACAGCAGTTATTTCAGCTGCAGATTGTTCACAAGTAGAAGGTGCCGACTGAATGCTAACCATAGAGGAAAGTGGAAGGAAGCTTTCATAGGGAGAGCATTTATTCTGCCCAGTGCATCCTCCAGAGAGCGACCGTGTGTGAGGCACAAAGAAAGGGGAGAGGCAGGGAGTTGAACATTTCTTTCCAGCAGTGTGATTATTGATTCTGTTGCTCTTCTCTTTGGCCTTCCCACACAGATTTCCATGGAACTCACTCAATTTCTCGCTCTGCTTAATACCACATGACCTTTACTGTGACTTGGCCAGCCATTGACCGCTGCTCAGGCTACCGTGTGGGTCTGTGTGTGTGTGTGTGTGTGTGTGTGTGTGTTCACACAGACAGGGTGTTAGCCTTGCCTGTGGCTCTGTAATGTCCGGTCTTGCTGATCTGTGCATCTCACACCACCTGTAGACGGGCCTGTCACGTTGTGTAGCTGCTGTGGCTTACATGCCTCAAGGCTATTAGTGTGTGTGTGTGTGTGTGTGTGTGTGTGTGTGTGTGTCCTCTACGCTATGTCTTCATACATGCTGTTGCATGAGTTTATTGACTCTTCTACAGTCAAGTGTGTGTAGTGTGAATGCGTGTGTTTGTGTAAGTGACGTACATATATACAGAGCTATTTCCATCAAGGCCCTTGGCTGTTGAACAACCTGCCCAACAAAATCTGCATTGTTGCTGCTCTACTTGTCCTTTACATTTGTCCTGTATTTCCCAACAGTTTGTATTTGTGTTGATAAAAATGCAAAGAAATGTCAGATCGCAAACCCTCTCTCAATAACTGCAACCTAAAATTATTATCAATCCAAATATATGTATGGTTTGCCTCTTTATCAGTTAATGTTAGCATTTATGAGCCACAATCAACTCACTGTTTATGCTGGTTTTGTTGTCTGACAACCAGAGGCGGGGCCATCGGGGTGGCCGGGGGCATGGCATGGACTCCATTTGAAATCTAATTGGCTGCCATGGTGCCCTTGTACCAGAGTCCGAAGGTGCTAGGTAGTTGGGTTATTAGTAGCACCGATGGATTACTGAACAGGCCTACCACTACAGGCCCAGGGCCCCTGGACCAGAACCTCTGCATGTGTGACTCTTAACATGTCTTGGGAAAATCAATCAAAAACTTTGCAAAAGAAATGCAAAATACTACACCAAGACTTGAAACGACCACAAAGAGACACAAAACGTCCAAACAGTGACACAAAATGACCACAAATCATGTTGCATTTAGTAATTTTGATCTTTCAGTCTGGGTGTCTTTCTCCTGTGTATTAGGGGTGGGTGGGTTTTTACTGTGTGCAGGGGCCCATTTTCACAATAATCCATCCATGGCTGTAGGCTATTGGTGTCAAAAATAGCAGCTATTGATTGACAGTCATGTTGAAGCTGTGATTTTAGATGCAAATCACATTGCTTTGCATTTCACATTGTAGCTCTTGATAAGCTCTTAATAATTTTGGGTTTTTATTAACTGACATACACACAGTATATGCACACTCACATACAGACCAATACACATGATTTGGGTTGTAAAGCACTTTAGAATCTTTTTTCAATGCTCCATTAGGGTCATTTTTTAAACTTATATTAAAAGTTTATAGTGTGTTACCAGTATTAACTGTGAGAGGATGCCCTGTATGTGTACATACTGAGACTCACAAGCCCTCCCCTCCCCTCTCCTTACTCCCTTGCCTCTCTCTGTTGCCATGGATACTACAGGCGGTTGCCAAGCGAGGAGGACGGCTCGATGTCGAGTAACGGCTCCGGGAAGCTGAACACTAGCAAGAGCTCCTCGGCCCGAAGGACGGCGACTGGCAGCAGCAGCAAGAACGGCAAGGAGGATCTGCACAAGAGGAGCACCAACGGTGAGGAGGAAGCGGAAGAGGGGGTCAGGGAGTAAATATGTGGGGGTAAAGAGAGAAAAAAGAAGATACAGAGAAGGAGTAAGTGAGGGAGAAAGGAGAAATTGAAGAAGAAATACTTAGACACATTGATGGATAGATAAAAAGAGAGAAATTCGGTCTTTCCTTATATTTATGCCCACCACAAAGTCACTGGTTAAAGAAACTGAAACACACATACACTAACCTTACTCCTGCACACGAGTGTGTCCCCCCACACACACACTCACACATTCTCATACTATGATATTTTACCCAAAAGATAATTTGAGCTAATGAAGTGCACATGAGCACAAAGAGCGAACACACTCATACATACAGTGACTCAGCCTGCTGATGCATCATGTAACTGACAGTGACGACACATATACTCAAATCACATACTCTCACACACTCATATACACAGACAGCGGCTACTGGTCTTAACTGAAAAGAGACATTTCAGGCTTGGGCGTAACGTCCACTATGGACAGCTGGACATGCCCCCCCCCACACACACTTTTCGAAAGCCCGTTTTTGTAGGTGTACACATACGAAGAATTTGCTTTGTTGTTTTTGGTGCAAAACAATAAGTGCAATAGGAATATAAAGAAGTATAAAGAAACATAAGTGAGTACTGCAGGTGAGGAATCGCAACTATAAAGACATAAAATAATATTAAACCAAAATTCTATAAGAAAGTAATAATCATAGAATAGAGTATTTACAATATGACGACATGGTATTTAAATTACAGTAAGTGCAATGTGCAAATGCACGGCAGTGAACGGTGGGGGGGTATAATGAGTCAGTGTCTGTGAGGGTCCCAGGCCTAGTTGATTAGGCCGATTGCAGATGGAAATAAACTGTTTCTGTGGCGTGTGGACCGCACCGTACCAGATGGTGATGAAGTGGGCGAGGTTGGACTCAGTGATGGCAGTGTATCCGTGCACCATCATTGTCTTTGGCAGGTTGAATTTCTTCAGGAAGTACATCCTCTGCTGGGCTTTGTTGGTGAGGGACTACTTGGTCCTGGGTGATGATGGTGCCCAGGAAATGGAAGGACTCGACAGTGACGACTGGGGAGTCACACAGGGTGATGGGGGTGGGTGGGTCTGAGTTCTTCCTGTAATCCACAACCATCTCCACCGTCTTGAGAGCGTTGAGCTCCAGGTTGTTCTGACTGAACCAGGTCACCAGGTGGTCAGTCTCCCTCCTACAGGCGGACTCATCCCCACCAGAAATTAGTCCAATGAGGGTGGTGTCATCTTCAAACTTCAGGAGCCTGACGGACTTCCTTTCAGACAGGAAGTCTGTGATCCATCTGTAGGGGGAGTCAGGCACACTCAGCTTGGAGAGCTTGTCCTGTAGTAGAGCCAGGATGATGGCGTTAAAGGCGGAGCTGAAATCCACATACAGGATCCTGGCGTAGGTGCCTGTGGAGTCCAGGTGCTGAAGGACGAAGTGGATGGCCATGTTTACTGCATCGTCTACAGACGTGTTGGCTCTGTAGGTGAACCGCAGGGGATCCAGGAGTGGATCTGTGATGGTTTTGAGGTGGGACAACACATGACGTTCAAAAGACTTCATTACCAGGTCATGGCGATGGGTCTGTAGTCATTAAGTCCTGTGGTCCTTGTTTTTTTGGGGATAGGGATGATGGTGGAGAATTTGAAGTAGGCTGGCACATGGCATGTCTCCCGTGAGGCGTTAAAGATGTCCTTGAGCACCAGAGATAGCTGATCAGCACAGTACTTTTTGATGTCTGTTTGACTAGTTTGATGGCATACTACACCAAGCTGAGTCAGTTTGTGACTGAGTGGTATTGTTACTGGTAGAGTTTCAAACAAATGAAGCCTCGCCAACAACAGTAAGTTTTATTAATTTATCTCTGTCATTGATTCATTGATGTATTTTACCATCTTAAAATATAAAAGTTAGGTATGGATACATGAAGGTAAGAAGGATTATGTTCCTATAGGCCTATAAGCCATTCAATTTAACACGGCATGTGTTACAGTTACAGTGAGAAGATAAAAAAATAATGGACTCCTCATAATAAAGAGTACTAGACGCTGGACTTGAACATAAACAGAAGCTAACACATTAATTTACAGTGATCCTGATAGAACTATTGACAGTGTGTGACTTCCTAAAATATTAATATTAATAATATTTTGATACATTTCTTGTGTGTTCATGAAATGTTGTGATGGAAGTTGCAAATGGAACATTATCTGTTGATAGTGCCATAAATAATGTGCCATAGAGCTACCAGTCGTATTCAAAGTATACCTTACATACTTGAATACCACAGTATGTGATCAGTGTTCAGTAGGGTTCTGGGTTAAACATGTAGAGAGTGAGACTGCTCTGATGTATATTTACCACTTTTCTGCCAGAATGATTAAACTAAGCATGATAGCCAGCTTAATCATAATGTTTTGCTTTTAAGTAGGTGAGAATATGATAAAATCATGTAGAAATGGTATTCAAATTCTTCAAACCAATGCTATGCCCTTGATTTCAAGTGTTTGTATTTCAGATTTCAGGTGTTTTCAGTTGGCTTACCTCATTCCAGCATGCAAAGCTGAAAATGCTGCATAAAGATAAAAGCCAGCATCAAGAATAACAGAGGAAAGACAAGACAGTGGGTGGATAGAGTTGTGACAGCATTCTGTCACATTAGGTGTTATTCAAATCCACACAACCCACAGCATATGGTTTGTGCATTAGAAAAATGACTCACCGTAAAAACCTGTGACACTCCGAGGGATCGTTATCCAGGGAGAAAAGACACTGATACCCTGTGTAGCTATTAAAAACAAATTAGCACTGTACTTTTAAGGAAAGGGATTACTTCTCTGCCCATTGTTGTTAGTGAGGTTTTGGGAATATTAGCTATTATGTGCATCTAGTCAGAGATACATACAGAAAGAAATTTTCCATCCTAACCACTTTAAACACACAAACACAGCAGATATGACACTACTACTTACATACCTATACACGAAAAAAACATCACCAGGTTTTGATAGAACTACAATCAAATTGATACAGTTTGTTACAGTCAGGTGTATCACTTTTTAAGAAGACACCCTTTATAAAGGGCTTATAAACTGTAACTACTAGCTTTATTAATGTTTGATCAGTCATTTACTGATGCTTATTACTAACGTTGACTGATAAGAGCAAAATTTGGGTTGCCAGGTTATGTATTTTAGCTGGTGTTTATCCTCCTCCAGACACTTGCTCTGTCTTTTAGCACACCCATTTATTTAGAAGACAGAATGCTAGCAAGTCATTAAAAGTAGGTCCACAGGTCAGTATTTACCACTACTGAAGTCATTAGTTATAACTTATTAATCTTACAAAGGATGTCTTATTTGCACCAGATCTTGCCAGGACCACACAGCAAGAAACATGATCAATATGTCACGTAAAGTAGGACTACATCAAATCAGAATTCTGTGTTGCCTGGTTTTTGTTTTGATTCAGCTTAAAAAATGTAGCTTTGTTCCAGACGTCTGAATTGCCGCGAACATCTTTGATTTGTTCAATAATTCAAATAGGTCTGGTGTTGTGCTCATTGATGGCTGTTTCCCCCAGTTAGAGAAACAAATACCAATCAGAGCTGTGGAGAATGGGAATGGCATCTTACGACATAGCTAACTGGTTACATCCATGAAAATTGTCTGAAAAACACCCACAAAAATGTGTGTATGAGCTCTATGCAACTGTACGGGATGTTGTAAGTCGACTTAAAGAAATAACTCTTAAATCAACATAATATATTTTTTCTATTGTTGTGATTGTCTGATTATCAAGCTATCAAACATGCAGAAAATGTGATTGAAAGAGTTAAATAGTAACTTCAGCAGCATAAAATCTTGACTTTGCTGACCTCTAGTAGTTCAACTTGCTGCAGTGATGTGATTTGTGTACTCCATGGTGTACACTACTGAGCACACTACTGAATGGAATGTTTCTCTGACCACACCCAGCCACACCCATCAGCGATGCTCGGTGTAGTCACATATACAACAGACTTGAAACTCTTAACCAGGGAGAGTAGTGAAACACTGCTTTTCAGCCTGGTGTATAGTTCCTCTTTGAAGCATTTCTTGTTGATGCTTTTCCATTAAGTTTAATGTCTCAATAGCTAACAATTACAACATAATTTTCAATTAGCTACTGTATGGTAAATACTTTAATGCTTATGTTCTCAGTGTTCTCTTATTTCTGTATTTGCATGTTCAATGCGCATCACTTAAGTTCATCAAATTTACGGTATATTTTTAAAAAAAGATGCCATTTTGCGTACAGCTTTATGACGTCAGTCTGACATACTTGGTATTTTTTACTAGGATTTAAAATGAAATTAAATGTGTTTGTTCAATGCGTTGCTGCAAAACATGCATTTGTAATAATGTTCTACCTGAAACGTCACAAAGGTTCGATTTAGTGAATTGATGAAAAAAAGTTGCTGTTGTTTGGAGAATTATCCATCTGCACGGCTCAATCTCCAGTGTCCAGTAAATATACTTATATTACTTACATACTTTGATAAAGGTTCCTTTTCAGACACAGGATTACAAGCTGCTTTATCTACGGGACCTGTTATCAGTGGTGGCAGTAAATGTACTGCATCTTCGATATGATTTGTTCAACAGATTACCGGGCAGATCTTTTTCCAGTCCTGCACACTCCGAATTGGTTGTATAAACATTGCTCTGATCACTGATAACTCTGCAACGTTGCATCTGTTCAGTGACATTCTAGGACGCTGTGATTTTCAATTTCGTTTGCTGATCAGCAAACCAATTTTCACAGTAATTTGTGTGATTTATAGTGTTTATGCAAGCGAATTAATGAATACCCGGAGGAGAGGATGAGTAATTGTTTAATTTTCTCACTACTCTAGAGAGCTAGAGATGGACAGAAGTAATGTTTTTTTTTTTAAAAAGCATACTGGGGCTCTGTTCAAAAAAATTAATTACTAATAAAAGTGTAAATCCAATAAACTAGAAGCATAGATTTACTATTCGGAGAGACAGACGTATACAAAAGCTTTATTTCAAGAACCTGAAGTAGACAGAACTTTTTTAAACAATAAAACACAATATAGATGAAAAGAAGAACAAAAGCAGAAATGATGACAGAAATAGAAGAATGCAGATAGGTGGAGTGAAGAAAATCATTATCTGTAAGCACTGAAAGTGGTACCAGATCTTGCCACGACCACACTGCAAGAAACATGATCAATATGTCACTTCCATTCATTTGATACAAAGCAGAGAACATCCAATCAGAATCCTGTGTTGCCTGGCTTTTGTTTAATACAACAGTAGACCATTGCACAAATGCATTACCAGCAGATACAAAGATTCTTCTTTTTACATGTATGTGTTTGGTGCTCAGGTTACTCTTTTGATTTCTAAGATTTTAAAGTCCTGTCTGACATTTTCTGCTGTTCTGTGATTTGAAGGAAAGGCTGCCGTGATGAGGTCACAGTGACTTAGTTTTTTGGGAAATCTGGGAAATACGCTTTCTTGCAAAGAGTCTGTATTCTAATTGTGGAGATAAAACCAGGAGCCAGTTAGCTTAGCTTAGCATGACAAATGGAAGCAGGGGGAAAGAGCTAGCCTGGCTCTCTCCAAAGTTAGAAAATATGCCTAATAGCACTTCTAAAGCTTGGTAATTAACATTATCATGTTTGTTTAATCAAATCTATCTGTACACAAAAAGAAATGTGAAAACAACAAGCTTTTATGGCGAGCTATATGATGGAATAGCTTTCTTGGTGACCAGCTGTCATACGTAAAGCTATCTGCCCATAATGACTGTACAGACAGAGTGGTGTCTTCTTTTTATTTTAAATTACACCAGCATCTGTTTTAAGGAGAGCAGTGGAGCAACAAGTTCACCAATGTTACCAATGGTAACATCATGTTCAGACATCATGTTCTTTAACACCAGTATGGGAATAGGTTCTAATTAAATCAGGTGTATAGTAGTGGTGTGTGTGTGTGTGTGTGTGTGTGTGTGTGTGAGTGTGTGTGAGGGCAGTAAAGGATATTATCTATTTCAGCTAGCTTCTTTGATACATTGTGAATGTCTTTATCATAGATGTGCTTCCACTGATGTTTCAGCTTCGTGTTTCATTTCTTTATATTAACAGCACTTTGGTGCTGATAAAGGTGGCTGTTTATTTTAGTGGTTTTCATTTCCTCTCCATCTCCATATTTGTAAGATTATTCAATATCACAGTAATTTGTTTATTGATGATAGCACACAACAGTTACATCTCATTAGTCATTCACAGACGCTGCAATACTGCAGGAAAATCAGCAAATAAGAAAAGTATGGACACTGTTGGTTGCTCTCATGGTGTATTTAAGAACATCACTGTTATAGTCAGGGCTTAATTTGTGCCACATTCTGCCAGAACAGGATCTGGGACCTCTCATATTGGGACTGACACCTATTTGATTGGGTCTGGCACCTCCTTTGTCCATAACAAAATCTGTAAATAAAGTTACTCTTAAATCGACTGTTTGCCTATTTTGGATCCATTTTAAATCGGATTAAGAAAAAAGAGGGGTCAGGTTAGCATGTGAGTTTTATGCACGTCACCTGAGCTAAGGTCACTGTGATTTTAATTAGGATACCTTCAGCAACAGGGGAGAAACTGGTAAAATGTTGAAAAGAAAATCAAATTTGTTGAATTCCTTCAAGGTCAGGCCAGAGTCATTTCAGCGGATCAAGAGGGGGGCGATAATAGAGCTGTATTCTGGCAAGTGGTTTAATGCGTTTTGGTGTCTAAATATTTTGGCATATGATTACTGTAAGCCCCTCAGCTAAGCAAGTGGGCGTTTGTGCTGTGAAATGGTGAAATGAGTCTGGCTAATTGTGTGTGTAGGTGCGGCGCTGTCCATAGAACTGAAATGGAGCGAGGAGATCGACAGACAGACAGAACACGTCAGTTAGGTCGGTTTCTGAGCCTGCTTGCTTTGCGTGGTTGTAAATAAAACCTAATTCCATTTCCCCCATTGTAGCTGCGATCCACAGGGATCTTCAGGGAAGAGAGAGAGAGTGAGAGAGAGAGAAACCAGCTGTTTCTATGCGGCGCCTCCTGCTGATTTGGAATGATTATTGTCAATGCAATGATTAATAAATATAAATAAATAATACTTTGTGATGATAGTTTTTTTTAGCTTAGTTTAACAGCTAGCACCTAGGCGTTGTCCATTGTGCTCCAGGCTCTGTGGTGTGTTTGAGTGTGGTGTTCCCTGCAGGAACAGCACCCTCTCTGTGTTCCAGGACCTCCTGATTTACAGATTAAGCACTGGCTATAGTGTGTTGTGAGTCTCTTCATCAGACAGATTAGTCTCTATTACTCACCTTCTTTAAGCTGAACAAGCCTGAAAACAAGTCAGTTCAGTGTAGAGAGAGGTCTATGGTTGCGTCAAAATGTGTTATTGAAAAAAAGGTGACATGCAACAAAGGTCCTAGTAGAGATCAAATTGACCCTGAAATCGATCTTAATCCTCATATCAATCCTTGGCCTTTTACTGCACAGCTCAATGTTAATGACACTGGCCTTTCTGTAATCTGCGAGGTGCAAATGCAAAGTATTTTTATGTCCTATACCATAGACTGTATATAAAAATGGAAAACATGTCTCTACTTCCTCCCACTGTACAAGAGTCTGCAGAGTAGTGATCAGAGTTGGAACTGCGGCATCGTTGTCCCACCCATACACCCGGCTGACTCAATCACGAGCCGGCCTCAGCTGTCAATCATGAAGTGACACCCCGTTTTTATAGCATCAAATATCTAAATCAAACCAAACTTATCTAAAAGACAAACACTTGAACATACATCAGTGTGATAAGAACTACCTACAATGAAAGAAACCATCTTTGGGAAACATTTTGTTGGCGTGTACTTAGATTTTTTTAGTTTGGCTCATGTCCCATCTGCTGACATGAAATATGGTGTGTGACCTATACTGCAGCCAGCCACCAGGGGCGATCGAGACGTTTTGGCTTCACGTTTGGGCAGCTGTCATGTCGTCCATCTTTATATATTATGTCCTATACATACACATAACAAACCATTTTTAACATCTGTATAGCCACGCCACTAGTGAGGCTAAAAAACTCATCTCCATACTTGTAAGCAATAAGTAGATCATTTCTGACATAAAGCAATAAAAAGTCAGAAGTACTTTTGTACGTTTCTGTACAATGTTTATCTCCTTGTGTACAGAAAGCACTCACAAAAAATTGCCCTTAGTAACAGTTGTTATTTTATTCCAGTAATGCAAACGCCTATTTTATAGCAACCAAATAAAGCAACATGATCGGTGTACTCTATTCCAACTCCACTCATCATCTGAGGAAAACACTTCACATGTTTGATTAAAACAACTGGCCAATGTTCGCCATCTGTTGTTGTGACAGTAGTAGAAATGGCCCGCTATTATATGTGCACGTTATTTACATGCAGTGTCGTGATTTCCAATCTGGTTCACAGCCTCTGCTGCTCGTGATGCCACCTGTCCTGACCTCAACTGTCACACTCTGATAGGCGGTGCAAGAACAAATAAAGCAGGCTGAACTGCAGCCAGGATGAACGGTGACCGTGTGGGTTTGGAGCTGAGTTAATGGCAGACTGTTGTAGCCATACAACGAAGCAGTCTGCCATATGATGTCAGTCAGGCAGTGAGTCACAGTGGACCCAGTACAACACAACACCGTCCATCTGCTACTTCCTGCAATACACACAAATACAGAGAGCCTCATATACTGTAAGAAGCAGACGACACACAATACAGCTGATGTTTTCTCATCAAGGCGAACAAATGAAAACAGCACAGAGTTGTGTTTTTTGAAATCCTGAGCCATCCGACCTAAACACAATTTGTAGTGTATTGCTCTAATCTAAATTTGTGGAGTTGCCATGGCAACAAGTACATCTTACATTAGAGACTTATTAGACAAATGTCATTATTTTAGAGCGCATGAAAGCATAGCAAGGCCAGTGTAGGCATGGAAACAACAAGACACAACACCAGGAAGAAATATGGAAAGCTTTCAGAATTGAATACCCTGGTATGCATACATACATTTGTCGGATACACCTACTTTATGTACATACATCCTCTCTCTGTAATCCCATTAGGTTATTACATAGTTGGTTTCTTATTTGTTTGCTAACTTCTCTGCACATTTATCATTTACAAGGGCCATGTAGTTGTCTTTTGCTGCTAGTCCCAAAGAAATACCTGCGCTGCGATACTTTATTCGATACTCAAACTCTTTTTTTTTAATGTAATAATAGGAGCCAAACTTCATGTGTGAAATATTATCTCGTTGAAGAATAACTACATTAATCAAATAATCACACTTTAATTCACTTGTCGGGGAACTTGAAATGAATTTAATTAATTAATCTCAGATCATTAAGTTGTCAGTCTCTAAGAAGGATTTAATTATTTTCGAAAGATTGACCTTCGTCTTCTGCTTCAAAGAAAACACGCAGACAACTTCTTACTGACTGAGGACATTTATTTATAGCTAATGCCTAATAACTGAATAAATGAAGGATTAATAAAGTGTATGACAAAGAAATTAACAATAACAACAGATGAAATAGCAAATAATTAGTTATTAAATAAACCTGATCTTATCGGCAATAGTGAAGTGAGCTGGTTATACAAACGACTACAAGACGCTAATGTAATGCTAGGGCAATTTTATAAAAGTCATATAGCAAGCAACACTAATCACTAGCCAACAGCTAGGCCAGCTATCAATAAGCTTAATTTAAAACTCAATTTTCAGCTAAACAAAAATACTATATTCTGCTCACACCTTACATCTAAAATTTGGTAAAACAAAATACTCCTGGACAAATAGCGTCCAAGGAAACAATGTAGGAAGATAAGCTGCAGTAGGAGAAGCAGTCACACTCTGCTCTGTACCATGTCTCCTTAAAGGAAGGGTTTTGTTTTTTTAAATAAGCTTATTTTGTCTTTTGCTGAGAGTTGGATAGGAGGATCAATACCACTCATATCTGTCCGTTCAGTATTAGGCTACAGTCAGCTTAGCTTAGCATAAAGATGGGAAACAAGGGTAAACAGCTAGCCTGGCTCCGCACATAACCCCACATAAAACCATAACCTACTTTTTGTAGGCATTTAAGAAACAAGATCCAATGTTTACGTGATTTACAGGTGCTTGTTCGTAGGTAGCTGTTTCCAGTCTTTATAAGCTATTTAGCTATTTATACTATTTAGTATGAGCTAAGCTAGTTTTCTGCTGACTCTAACTTTACATTTAGCGAATCTTCTCATCTAACTCGGGAAGAGAGTGAATACGTATATTTCCCCAAATTCCCTATTGCAGAATGACCAAGAGGGGCCAGTTGGTAAAAAAACATAAAATGCACCTGAACATGAGTGTAAGACACTAGGGCCAAAAAGGGTCTTGGACACAAGGAAGGTCAAATTAAATCAATTTACAGAATGTCAGAAACTGTCATGATTGGCTGAATTTGGAAGCTTTTCAACCCAATTTGACAATGATACTCAGAATAAACCAAATTGGACAAAATTGCTCTGCAAATAATGTGGGAATTAGTAGAATTTGTGATAATTCCTATGATTTGAACATCACAGCTTCCTGGAAGGACTGAGTCTTGCTAACCCATTTGTCTCCCTCTTCTTCCCAGACCCATATGAAGACCATTCAGGCTCTCTGCGTCTCATCACCATTAAACCTATGACGGCCCAGCCAACCTACTCCTACCCCTCCTCCTCCTCCCACAGCCAAGACTCTGTGGTCCTCAACGGGGAGGTGAGTCTGCACGCGCACACACACACACACACACACACACACACACACACGTAATGCACGCATGCCCTCAAGGCTTAATCGCACTCAGCTGTAAGGTGAGTCTGCGGTGTTGACAGCACAGGGCAGAGCAGAAACTAGAACATCATCATCATGAGTCGCACAGATACAGTACAGCAGCATTTGGTAGCCGCGTACATTAGTGTGGCAGATATTCATATTGTTTGGTTCATGTTTATGTTTGGAACTGTTGATGTTTTATGTTACGTTCTTCAGTTTCAGGCGTCTGTTATCCTGCCCTTCCTGTACTGTAGTATTATCGTAACATCTCCTTCGGAACACATTCCACTAATGCTGATTTTAGCCTTTGTTGCTACAAACACTATGCCTCCTCTAATCTCTCACCCCTCTTGTCACTTTCCCCCCACCTCTCGCTCTTTTCTTCCCCTTCCTCCTTCTTCCGCCTCAACCTCTCTGCACCCCTCTGCAGCTAAGACAGCGATACGCAGGCTGATGATAAATTATCTCTCAATCTATTAACGTAACACCAGAAAATCCCCTTAGGGACTTTCTGGTTTTCCAGTTCAGCTGCAATTCATTGGTGTCCATTATCAAAAATATCATGTTTAGAGCATGACACGTGTATTATCTGATCTTACTATCTGTCTTATTATCGAGCTCTGGGGAATGTTGTTAAAACACATTGATCTGTCTCAGCACTACAAAAAAAGGACAAGAAAACTTTTAAAAATTAAACAGTTCATCATAAAAAATTAAAACAACACTAAATTGGTTGGTTCTGATAGGATGTAGCCAGAAAATATGATTACTAGAATTCAATACTTGAATGCGTTGTTTGCAGGCAAACCATGGTGGGTTGAAGCAGAAGTCTGACATCGAGCACTACAGGAACAAACTGCGGCAGAAGGCCCGGAGGAAGGGCTACGGAGAGTTCTCTCTGTCCGAGACTGGCAGCCATGGTTACAGTCACCGTGACACCAGGCACAGTAGGCACGACAACGGGGTCAAGGAGCCAATGACCGCTGAGGAGAAGAGGGCCTCCTTCGCTGGTTGTCATAAGAGGTATGGAGTAGATTTTAAGAATAATTTAATCTGAGTAAATGCACGTCATCGTTGGAGATATAAGACTGTCATTTTAATCGCAGGTGGTTAAACAATATTGTAATTAGAAATGCTGGCTTCAACATCTCACCCAATGTTATGACAGTTGTGTAAAAATGTTTTGACAATCCCAAAATGATGACCTATTTTATTATTGAAGCAAATGAAATTATTCTATTTTTGTTCAATTTCATTTCATCTTTATTTAAGCACTAGACTAATAAACTAAGTGCTTTTCAACTTACTGGCGATGTTAGCCTGAATGCAATTTTATGAAATAGTTTTATTAAAATGGGATTTTGGTGTTGTTTAATCTGTAATACTTCATGCTAAATAAATGATACTTTTCCACAAAGAATTGTAGATCTACTGTAAATGTGTAGCTGTAGAGCATAGTTGCTAAGCAACGCATAAGGAGTGATATGAGTGAGTAGTGAGGGGTGATTTTTGGCCAGCACATTAATATTTTACAGTTCATACAGATAAGTGTCTGTTTTGCTTCTCTTTGTCCGTAACTGATTTAAAAATTCAACCTTTACACAGTTCATGAAGCACTTACTTGCCATCTTAAACTTCATTAACACGAAACCCATGGATGTCACAGTACGTAGTACGTGATTGACAAGTGACGTCTGGGATTCAAAGTGCCGAAACATCATAGCATTAAGCAGCACCAGGGTTTTAAAAAATACTAAATTATCCTAAATTATGTAATGCTTTTGCTCATTGTCCATTTTAATCACTTAACACAATTTGTATTTTTATTTTTTTATAAATACTTCGTTACAAAGGGTACATCAAGTAATTAACAATCAAGTAAATAAATACTTCAATGAAAAATCGAATGGCGTACAGGTGTTATACAAATGTTTTTACAGCTACATTCAGATCAGCTCAGAAAAGTTTGGCTTCTTTCTTGTAACATTTGATTTCTGAGCATAACATTTGGTCAAAATAACAATTGATTAATCAGGTAAAACTGAGTGCAAGAATTCCTAACATACCCAAACAGTCCAAACAAAACTTGTTTCCAAAGTAAAGTAAATTTAGGGCAAATATGATTTGCAATAAATAGTGACCGTTTACTCGTAATGCACAGATACAAATGAGTTCCCTTTCCCAATTGTAAACGTTAACTTTAACTAAAATTCTGATGGTGATTTTTGGACCTCTACCTCTAAAATTCATATAGTGTGGATTCACCTGTTAACACTATCTAAAACACTATCATCAAAACCATGGATTCTCACTTTAATTATAAAATGGATTACATTGTTGTGTCAACTGGTTCTTCCATCTATCTAATCCCAATGTAACCACACCTCCCTCAAAAGCTCAAAAACGTTTTTTGTTTTTATTAAAAAAGATTTTTCAACTGTTATAGATTCAGTTAACTGACTCCCACCATGTGAAACTAGCTCTTCACTCTCCAAAACCCTCTAATTCTCCCCTCAAATTCAGAGGAGTGTCACCAGAAGTAGCGCCAGTGTTTTTTCTTACACCTGTCCCTCAGGTACTCCCACCCACGGGAGCCCACCTATTGGAGCCGGCAGTCTCTGAGTAGCCCGAGCCCAGTAGAGACGGAGATGGACCTGCTGGTGCTGAGAGAAAGATCCAGGAGGGGCATCCGAAACAACGGCTATGACGTGAGTAACTTGACAACTCATGGACCTTCTGATGAAAGCAGAGTCAGTGTTCTTTGTTGTATTTGAACACACCGAGCCAGAAGAAAATGTCAGATGCAGGAAAAGGAAGGCAAATAAAAATTGCTTTTAAGAGGATTTTTAAAAATGTCAGTGATTGGAAGCAAATACTTCTATAACCCATAAGTTGTAACCAGGACCAGGGGTGTTTAAGTAGAGGATGGGGGAGATTTACTGTAGGAGATATTCAGAAAAATACCTAGCGACAAAGCTTTGAATAATTGTGACGTTGGATCCTGTAACAAACTGTCATATAGCAGCTCAGGTCCAACCTCTGACCAGGTGAGTCATACAGGGTGATGATGAAACCGCTGATGGATCCTTCTTCTTCCAAATAGGTCACATGGTGGTTGTGGCAAAGTAAAGCTCTGCCACTTTGTCAAACTAATAAAATAATCTTCTGGGAGCATTTCCTTTCCTTTCCCTCCTTTACTCTCACTCTGATGCTCTGAGCTCACACCTAGAGGATTAACAAATCACCTTTGGATGAACCTTATAAGCCTGCACCAAACAGAAAGATAAAGACAGAGGAAGTATGACACAAAGGGAGGAAATGACAAAAAGATTAGAGCAAACATGATTCCTTCATTTAAACGAGAGCAGAAGAAAGAGAAAGGAAGAAAGACTGAGGGATAGAAGGAGATGAAATGGGGACGGATGGAGTGAGTGCTGCTTCTTTGCTGCACCACAGTAACAGCAACAATCATGGTACCTAGCTGAATGTCAATGACTCTGAATATGATTATAGCCTATTCGTGGATTCAGATGGGAGGCTCGATGGCGGTTAATAGCTTTGGATGCACCAAACTGTTTGAAACGGTACAAGGAGAACATAGTGTGTTTGTGCAGGAGCATTTATGTTTGTGTGTGTATTCACACAGAAGGTGTTATCATTTTGGTTTTCATGCTTTAGAAGTGTTGCTATATGCAACCTTTTCTGCGTGTGTGCTGTTCTGTATTTTGTATGTGTGGGTATGCAGTGCGTTAGGGCTGGGTTCAATCCTGTTATGATGATAGGATCAGGTTTTGTTATCTTATTGCACTGTTCTGTTGTCCAAATTAATTAATCCATGCAAATTTTAATTAAAAACTGACACAAGTAGTTACTGAAGTTTTTGTCTCACAAGTCTGTTCAGACCTGTACCCTCTATGGAGCAGGTTCGCCTGCAGTATGACTTCATCAGTACATCAGTTTCAATAACATTAACATAAGCATTAACATGAAACACCTCTCTGTATAAGGCAATACAATTCAACAGCACCAGAAACTACATCCTCCAGAATGATCATACAGTTGAATCAACACCTAATAAACTGGGAACTGAGTGTATAAACTGATGTAGTCATGTTGCAGGAGAACCTGCTCAATAGAGGGTACAGGTCTGCTGACTGAGACCATCAGGATCAGAGAAAAAAATGTGGGAAAATGTATTTAGTTTGGACTTACTTACTTACCCTTACCCTTACTTAAAACTTACTGGGAAACTACGTACCTGTGATGCATTTTCTATGGTCTTTTGCTCCTGACCATCTTGACTCACTAACCTTTGTGAGTTCTGCCTTTTTTCAGCTTCTCCATGAAGTGGTAAGACCACCGACATCCAAACGCCTGGATATCATTTATGCATATCTCTTTCTGTGTATTCCTCAGAGCATTTGTTTCTTAGAAAACCAGAAGTTCACACAGTAGGTGGTCAGAGATGGTTGATATGTCAGGAACACGTGTGAATTCGGTGTCCATGTCCTCATCACTCAATGGACAAGTTGATGAATGCACCCCTGTCCTGCTGACTTGACTGTGTGCTCTCTAGGGAGAACCAGAACCTTTTGAGGAAACCAACGTGGACCGTCTGATGAGCTCTCTGGGTTATGGAGGTGGATCTACTGGCACCGGGAACGGCAGCTTGGGGGTGAAAGCTCACCGTGGCTCCGACTCCTCCACACTCAGCTCTCAGCCATCCATTGACGAGGTCCGCACGCAGATGCATATGTTGCTAGGCAACGCTTTCAGCCTGGCACCTCCGGACCACGACCCACCTTCTCCTCCAACCGGGTAAATTTAAATTTTTTGACTGATTATTTATTTCTTAGCACATCTGCATAACTTAGCAAAGAAAGAGGTGCCCTGATACACGATTTGAAATTCCAGTGTTTAAGAGCGTACATCCCACTCCAAGCTGTTTTTCACAAAGTAGAGTAGATTTTTCTGAGCATGTCTGCTTGGCTATGTACAGTACACTGCAGAAAAAGCTAGGAAAGCTAAAGAGAGTAGGTGTGTATCTCTCAACTCTTTTTTTGTTAACATTCCTCTTGCTCATCAGCAGCCACCACCATCACCACCACCATGCCCACAGAGCCTACAACCCGTCCCACACCAGCCACTACAGTGACGGGGTCACCAGCGCCCCGGGGACCATGAACCATCCCTGTGGAGGCAGGCAGAGGAGCACAGGCTACGAGGACATGCACCAGTGTAGCCTGCCCAAACCAGTAAGCCCTAGCAGGAAGTGTTGATGCAATCAAATTACAAAAAAACATTTTCTCATTTAGCAATAGTGGTATGGAGCCATGTGGATAGTTTGGGTTTTATTAGTGCAGGTTTTGTGATATTGGTTTCTCAGATTTCTGTTTCCACCTAAGTACATTGGAGGTGAATGGAATTTCATTTTCGGTGCTCACATCATTAAAAGACTCCTCTAAAACATTTCACAGCGATGTCTTTCAAACTGTTTATGATTTGCTATCGACAAGCTGTTTTTAATGGCTGCAATTCCTTCAGTAGAAAGTAGTTCCAATAAAAACTATTCACACGAAGGTCTAGGAAGAGTAGAGAATAGGATAAATCTCCATATGATGAAAAGATGGGTAATAAAGAGATATTAAAAGCAGAAAAAAGGCACAATACACACCTGTGACAAGTATGCATTTACTCTGATAGACTAGAGGAGAATAGAAGTGAAAATTGATTCTGGTTCTTTTTTGTATAACAATAAAAATAAATCAAATCAAATCAAATTAGTTCTATTTCTCCTTAAAGATATTACTACTTACTACTTTTGGCTCTTCAGCTGCTAAATGCTCCACTATGGTCACCAGCTAGTCGCTAACTTTATCTGCTGGGCAGGTACAGTGAGTTTTGAGCTGCGAACCAGAACAGGGAAGTTGTGGACCAAAAAACCAGAAGGATGAGCTAAATGGCCCTAAAACACAGCTGAGGATTCTCCGTGGGTTCAACCCTCACCGACACCTTTTACATTATACATGTAAGCCATTGTTAATATAAACAAATATATAGGAGCTTGAAAGTGTCAAAATAAAAGTATCTAATTTTATTTTAAATTATTAATTAATTAGCAGGTCCACTGTTGGTTAGTTTAATCTGTAACAATGTATTATTTTATGAGCATATCATAGGTTTTGCATGTAAAGTAAATTTCTGTAAACTAACTATTATTTATAGCCACAAAGTTTATAAAAAAGTACAATATTTCTCTTTCTAAAGTAGTAGAGCAGTAGAATGTTGCACAAAATGAGAATACTCAAATAAAGTACAAGTACTTTAAAATTGTACTTAAAGTAAGTTTAGTATTTGAGTTAATATACTTACAGGTAGTTACGTTACACCTCTGAAAATCAGCATTCATTTATTTTATGCCACAAGGTCACTCATAACCAAAGCCCAATGCTATGCTAGTAAAAACCATGCAGAGCAAGTGGAAAGTTGCCTAATAGTGCTGTAAAAAAACAGAAAAAGAAGGCTCTTTGAGCCTGTTATGATCATGCATATTCAGGTTTAAGATACATTTTTGCACACATTGAAATTTTATCAGTGGACAGGGTCACGTAAGGAACATTTCATAAAACCAACGTCCTTAAATTTTTATAGCACTCATTAGATCCTTTAAAATGTTTGCACACAGAGTTGCACAGAGAGGTTGGACATTCAGAAAAGCTGCTGTTAGTGCTGTCAGTGTGTGCATTGCCAAGAGCTGCTCAGTGAGGGAGAAGCTTTACAGAGATTAAAGAGACTGAGGATTGAACACCCACCAACAAATCAAATTGCCCCTCGCAGCTCTGATCAGACATCCATCTGATTTTCTAGCCTTCTTTATTAGTCAAGATTGGTTTATTGTTCCTTCCGCTTGTATTCTTTGGCTTAATGTTGTATTTTATATATTTTCTACTCACACTGAAGAGTCCAGATGCTAGTTAAACTTATTTCTTAATTAAATTTGTGGCTTCTGCAGGGTTTCCGGTTCACCCAGCTTCCTGATATGGGCATCGGGTCTCCCCCGCCACTGATCCCCTCAAGGCCAGGACCACCACCTGGGACCTCGCTACGACGGTACCGCACACACTCACACAAATATAAACAACTTGAAAGAAAAGATATATTTAAAAAAAGAAACCAAATATAAATAAATAAAAAATATAAAAATCAGGAACACTCTGTACCCTCTGTAAAAGACAAGATACAGACTGAAGTAAATGCTCTAGCTTAGGTAGGGAAACATTGACTGTGTTGAGCATGTGGCCCATAATTATAGTCAGAGATCAAACTTAAAGCAGATGTTCACATCTTGCATCTAAAAGCATTCCTAGATGACTTCTCAACCAATCAAAATGCAGCGATGGGGCTAATCACTGTATCTGATAAATATATGAATTCTTAATGGAGAACGCACAGGAGAATACAGAGCATCATTTGAACTGACTGCCTCCGCATCCGCTCTCTATCTGTGCCTCTCACTTCTCTCTCTCATGTATTAGTCTGTATCATTTAAAATGAGCAGCTTCTTCATTTTAATTCTGTTGCTGTGTGCACAGTGTTGCTGGGCACTTTAGCACTGCAGAGAGAGATTGACTGTTCAGTTGTTGTAGATTGCATGGAGGGGCGTGTTCGCCATCTAGTGGACAAACTGAGAAAATAACACTTACAAGTAAACATTTTCCAGCTGCCATGTGCCGCAGACTACTCTGCAGGAAAACGCAAAGACCTCATTTAGATATTTAGAAAATCGCTTAGATGACATACAGGTTTTTGAATGCTTGTATTTCGTATGACAGACAGAAATGTTTTAGTAGTTTAATCAGTCAGCTCGTTGTCATACATCAGTTCCTCTGTGCCCTCGGGGAGGAAGAGTGCAGCATTTCAATTCCTCTTTAGTATGCACTGTGAGGCATTAGTGTGCACCGTGCATTATGGTCCTGAGGCCTGGAAATGACATCTGTCCTCCGGTCTCCTGCTGTAGTGTAACATGTACAGCAGTTAGTATTTCTACAGTGCAGAGGAGGCTGCTGCACTGTAGAAGAGGTGAAAAAGGAATCTTGTGGTCTATACAGAGAACAATAGTCTCTGAAACACGGACATAGCTAGGATGTTTCAGACGGTGGGGTCATGAGTCATGAGGTCAGGAATTTTATTTATTTAGTTGTGGCTCTGTAGCGCTACATCACAAATCACATTTTTTCGCAAGAAGCTTAACAATCTGCACAGCGCACAAAACCCTCTGTCCTTAGACCCTCGATTTCTAACAGGGAAAAAATTTTAAGAAAGCTGAGCAAGAGCAACAGAGGAGGGATCCCTCCTCTCCCAGGACAGACAGACATGCAATAGATGTCGTGTGAACAGAATAGATTCACAACAGAAAATCCTATTCTTTACAATTCTGGTGACAAAGGGTACATTTCCACTGCTTGCATTTCAGCTACTATCATTTACTCTTCAGTTGTAAATTCATGTGCTTTCAGCTCGTATTCTTCAACTGCTTTCATGGCTAAGATATAGACTGATATTTCAGCTGCTTTCATCTGTTTCACTTCAGCTAAACGGTCAACTGCCTTCGGGGCTTAAACTTGAAACTGAAATTTCAAATGCTTTCAGCGATTACACTTCAGCAGACACTTTCAAACCGTTTCAGTGCTTCAACCTAAATTGCAACACCCATACACACAAGCTGTTCACATTTGGACATTTTAACCTGTTCTCAGTGTTTGCATCAGTGTTCGAGTTATTTTCTAGTAATATATTTTCTCTATTCAGAAACCTAGGGATACGCAAAGATTTCCTCCTCACCTGAAATTAAAAAAATAAATAATTGAGACAGATTAACAGATTAAGAGATTTGCACAATCCCCATCGCGGCTGACGTCCTGTCCTCTATGTGGAGCTTTTGTGCTGCTGTATTCAACCACTGCTGTAAAAAAGCATGCTCATTTGTTTAATTGTTGTGTGATTACTGTATACCAGATTAACATCTGTCCCTCCTGTCCGCTGACAGTTCCACACCTGATGTTAGTCTGAAGCCTCGTGTGTCGGAGGCCTCAGACCTGCAGGCCCAGCAGCACAACGGTGCCCCGTACCTGCCGCTGTCCAGGACCCCCTTCCCTGCTGTCACTGTGGACCAGTCCATCACCACCTACTCAGGTTTGACAGAGTGGGGGTGTTGAAGTGCAGACAGTAGGTATGATAAGTGAAATCACTCATTGGCTAAATATATCTTTACGTCTCACAGGAAATCCAATAACAGCAGTCTACGCTATATCAGCCAACCGCCCGGGTTACTCAGACTACTTTGTCATGTCACCGCCATCCTCGTACCGTAGCCCGTCCTGGATGTCCTACCCGCCCGAGCCAGAAGACCTGCCGCGGCAGTGGAACGACACACCGGTAAGACACATACAGCTCCCGTATAATGTAGTTTAATACATGACAAGCTGCAAACACTTTCTGTAACAGTGTTTTTTTTCAGTGTGTGAAGCAGTTGTTCTCTTTTCCCTGCAGAACTCACGTCATCTTGAAACCATCTGCTGAAGTCGTCTGCCTGAGTGGAAACAGCCGATACCTTGGTGGGTCAAATCATCTCTGCACTGCTATGTTGTGTTGCCATGCTTGTTTAGTGAGTGGAGAATTTTGCTTTGACAGGTTTGACTTTTCAAGTTGGGATCTCTTTCAGCCTATATGAGGTTCCGCGACATTGTCAATAACCGAAACTAATGACCTGGTTTCAGGCTGAGTTTTTGGGCGGGAAATCTTCCCCATGCACAGAAAGCGACAACTGAAAACTTCACTTAAAGCACATTGCATTGTAAAGAAGTCATCTGACTTGTGTCCTATCATTGATTCTTTCTGGAAAGTTACTGTGAAATCTCTCCCTGGGTTGGATGCAGCAGGCTTTGTAGATTGTGTGGAATTTTATTTTTGTAATAACAAAAACAAAAAACACAAACAGATATATATCGTAGTATATATGCAGAGTTACTTATGAACATTTGTAGTGGGGGTTGGGGGGCTGCAGAGTAAGCCATATTTCCTGCACCCACTCAGATAGAGCCACATATAGGGTAGGGGTTTGAGGGTGTGGGGATCAGTAACATCTGCTATCCTCTTTTACCAGTGCTGCATTGACATGACAGCATGTGGGCACAAAGCAGCATCAACATGGTCTGCAATTTCGAGATTTTTGGACGGACTTATTGAAGATCACCATGATATGATATATATATATATATATATACAGGAATACAACCTACATTGCTTCTACTATAATCAAGGTCCCTGTTTTATTTGTTCTCATGCACCCACACAAGGACGCACATGCACTGATCTACAGGTTCTGGTAAAACGCCAAGAAAAGCAGCAATACGCCAACAAAAGGCAGGGAAGACAAATGAAAAGTAATACAAGGAAATGCACTAAACAGTGCATTTACATTTACAGTACAGTATTTACAGTACAGCATTTACAGTACAGAGACAGTGGCACTGAAGAAAAGACAAGAGGCAGAGCTGGAGGTGGCAGAGCTTAAGATGTTGAGGTTCTCTTTGGGAGTGACGAGGACGGACAGGATCAGGAACGAGTACATCAGAGGGACAGCTCATGTTAGATGTTTCGGAGATAAAGCCAGAGAGGCCAGATTGAGGTGGTTTGGACATGTTCAGAGGAGAGACTGTGAATATATTGGTAGAAGGATGCTGAGGTTGGAGCTGCCAGGCAGGAGGTCTAGAGGAAGACCAAAGAGGAGAGTTATGGATGTAGTGAGAGAGGACATGAAGTTAATTGGTGTGAGTGAAGAGGATGCAGAGGACAGGGTTAGATGGAGGCGCATGATTCGCTGTGGCGACCCCTGAAAGGGAACAGCCGAAAGGAAAAGAAGAAGAAGAAGACAAGGAAATGCACTAAACATATGACTTAGGCTTCAAGGATACACATAGTGCATTTTGCTGAGTAACACTGAATGTAAACAAGAAAACTCACAGGACACCTTTAACAATCTAAAACCATGTCAATCTTGTAAGATATTACTTAAAATCAGCCTGTAAACTTTTTTGTTTAAATGTTTGTCTTCGTGGTCTAAAGGCCTTTGGCAGGTTATTCCATCCATGTAGCAAAAACATCATTTCTTCTGGAGTTTAGATGGCAGACCAGCCTGCAGATGAACGGCTGACAGGATCAAATGTCTGCAGCGGTGCTCAAAGGAAGGCAATGCTGTACCTGCACTGATGCATTTTGAATTCAGTTTAAAAGCTATTTTAAACTGAATCTGTAAAGGGTAGGAAAGTATTGAACTGTGTTAACATACAGTGGAACCCCCATAAATTAGATCAAAATACATAAAGAGGAATAACTAACAAATACTAAATAAATGATAGGAAGATTCGAATCAACAGCACATCCCCCCAAATACAAGTCTCTAAACGGTGTTACTGATTCTGCTAACCTTTTCTTTTCAGCAGGACATCAAATAGCCTCCAGTCCTAATTATGAGATTTGAACATCAGTAAGCGGCAGTCAAACCGCAAAGTGACATTCCCTCGTCTAAACACACATAGGTGGAGCCGGAAGACTGGTGGCGTAGTTGCAGTGCTAGTTGGTCTTCGGTTGCTTCCAAGCTAACTGTTAACCCGCTGGCCAGCCTGGCTGGGCTAGCACCATTCAGTCACATTATCTCTCTGTTTTAGTTCTACTGGGCTGTTTAATTCCCCCCTGACGTTTTGTTCACTATTGCACTCGGTTTTGTGGACTAAAACGTTATTGAAGTGGGACGATAAATCTCTCCGAGCTAACGAGCTTGCTGTTAGCTTAGCAAGGTCACTAACGGTTCCCACAGTTTATTCGTAAGACTTATTCTGCAAACCATTGCGCTTTGGTTTATTCTCAAACAGAGGAGGTTAAATAAAAGTGGAAAGTGCAACACAGCTAATAAGCGATGATAGCTTCATCTATTCTGCGCTCTCTGGCTGTCCGTCCCCTCGAAGGTCAGTATTGTCAAGACGGCTTGCTATCAACAGCACAAATTCGCTCGTCAAAGTTCACTAAAGTTGAACTCGTGAATTTCGTCATTTTACATCCTGGTGTGTCCAGGCCTTTATACTGCTGGGCCACACAAATAGTAGCTTCTGAGAGAAAGTTCAACCTAAATCTGTCCTGTAATGGCAGGTCAGTCATATGTGCTCACTGTGTTCTTCTCCAGGTGTCTCTTTGGATGGGCAGAGGACCTCCTTCACTTCAGGCCTCCTCCTGTCTGATTCATTCAGCACCAGTAGAGCCCCCCGCTCCCACCTTATCCCCAGCTCCCCCTCTTTCCACTGGCCTGGCCTTCGTCCATCCTCTCAGCACACTTCAGCTCAAAACGTTTCTCATCCTCCAGAACTCCTTTGCCCCTTAAGCCCCTTCACCTGGTCAAAGCTCTGCTTCAGTCTCCTTACCAATGCAAATGTTCAGCCATAATTCTCTCTCTTTCTGTATTCTCTCTGCTCCCTGAGCCCCTGGCCTCACAGGCCCTCACTGGCTCCTCTGGGCCCCTCGTCACTATCTCTATGTAGACTGCCTCTTCTGCGGTGACCACCACTGTACAGCAAGAGGCCCCTCACACTGCTGAACAGAACTGAGCTGAGCTGCGTAAAGCTGTACTGTGCTGCCCTGCGTAATAACACACGTGTGCAGTGTGGATGAACAGGGTGAGTGCAGTACAGTGTCACATGCAGTGTGACAAGGGCGACCTTCCAACTAGTTCTCTGCCCAAGCAATCATCGTACAGTAACGGCCATCTGCCCAGCACACGATGGCACACAGCACTGCACTGTCAGTACGGTAGTGCCCCAGCCATGGCCAGTAGTCTACTCCTCCGCTGGACTGGACTGGACTGGATAATCCTGGACTTGCCCCTAAGGTCCACCATAAGCCAGGAAAGCTGGACTGACTTAAAACTGTGCTTTTTTTGATGAATCCAAATTCCTATGTAAACCTTCTGCAGCTGGTTAATATATGTATTTTAAACTTAAGTGAGAAAAAAAAAATCCAAGGAAAAAGAAAAAAAAAAAATCTCTTGTCTTGAGCTGTCTCAATTTCAGTTTTTGGATATTTGTGTGCTTTTGTCTTTTACTTTTGTGCATTGATTATTATCAATGGATTACTGTACAAAAAAGACATAGTGAGTGTTTCCCTTTCACTCACCTTATTTCAAAGCAAAAAAAAAATGACATTCTTCAAAACAGAAATCGGCGGCTTAGTTGTCTGTGGTTATGATGGCATTTCTGTACTTTTAAAAAGAATTACTTCAATTTACTTTTTTCCTTCATCAGATTCAGTAATGAAAACAAGAATTAGTCACTATGTTCTGTCGATCATCTGATCTATGAAGTTTTTGTCTGCTAACCATTGGGCAGACCTGGGTCAAACATAATAAATGAAATCCCACTCGCATGCGGTGCTGTTTCGTAGCTTTGCAGCCGCTGCAGGGTTTGTTTGACTCTTCACAAAAGTTAGAGATAAAAAACATTTACCATAGGATGACTTGGATTTGAACTGATTTCAATTCCGGTTTGACTCAGGTCTGTTCCAATTGTGTGAACACGCCAGTATTCTTAGAAAAAAGTTCGTTTACTTGAAAGGTGTCTACTGTATTCTACTGTATAAGGAAATTTGACTTTGGGTTATTTTGGTCTTGATGAAGAGGGATGAATAGTTGGTCACTGGACTATGGTGTAGTACTGTTCAAGAGACTTGCCAGGCTCGGATGAGCTGTATATGTAACGATTAAATGTATTACTGTATATAGCAGATGATTTAATGAAGAGATTTATGCAAGTACTGTGGGAGGGATACTTCGTTTGATATTGTTATGACGCCATTTTTCTTCCTTTTAGTTTCACTGCGTTCATGATGAAGGTCAGTCAGACTGTTTCTGAAAGTCCTTGACTTTCTGAAGAATGCACACATTTCAGTTTCACCTGGATCATCTTTTTCACTGTATTACTAACACAGAACAGAAAATATAACATAATTTATTACAAAAGAAACCGATGGAGTGTTTAGAGTGACATGCAGAAAAAGGCACTTGTTGAGCAGCTCTTACCCTGCATTTACAGCAGCCTTTCTGTTTGAACAAAGCTAATACAGCCATAATAGTCAAAATAATGTGATGTGTTTTTTTTTTTGTGCAAAGAATGTCGTAGTCTAAATTATATTTACCCTCATTTTTTCTGAGGAGAACTGGGAATCTGTGAGGACACTGTATGTAAGGCTCCTCATCATTTAGATGCTACTAAAGGAGATTATAGCCATATATAATTACTTCACCAAGTGGACATAAAACAACTAAGATATACAGTGTTATGTTAAAAGTGACAAATTGCACCAAATGAGAGTATATCAGATATGAAATATGAGTCAGGGAATACAGAGATAGAAATGTAAAGATAGGATAGTAAGTATAGTTTAACATGAAATGAGCACTTTTATAAAGAGCCCAAACCTTGTCAGAAAAGGGCCGAATCAATGCAAAAATGCTGTTGTATAGCATGACATTTTTTAGATTAAAGAAATCTACAAAACATTTTAGCAATCCGGTCAACTAAGCCTGAGACTGTACATGCGTAATCAAAGTAAAAAAGTTTAAATAGCCTTTTTTTCAGCTAAATGATGATGCTCTTTTTATGGACCCCTAGACGTGTGCCCAGTATTCTTTTAGGGAATTGGAGGGTTTTAAAAATAATAATAATAATAAGGATGACTTCATTAAGGACACAAAAAAGGTCCATAGGTTTCAGTGACCTGAGGAGGAGTTTACATTATACATACGATAAGACAAATTACACCTAGGGAAGTTTTAAAGCCAGATTCTGATATTGTTTTTAAATGTGACTGTTTGAGGTGAAAAACGTGAATATGGCAGCTTTGAAACCGCATTTACACCATTTGGACAGTTATGTAGGGAGATACTCTTGACCTCAGTATTCCTCACTGCGGCCCTGCCTCTAGAGTTATGACTTATATCAACAAATGAAATACATCTACATACTTTTAAAATACAAATACAACATTTACTAGCCACAATCTGTCAAATTTAAGCCTGTATGTAGAAAGTAGCCCAGATGAGAAGTTTTCTTTTTCAGTGCGGACATTGCTCAAAATTCCTCCCCTTTCTAAACCTAGGCCTGCACATGAGAAATATTAGATGTGGATGACAGTACTGGAGCATTATGGGCGCACACGGTGCTATTGGCGTTTCAAATCAGTATCATCCCTGGAGACCTGCAGCGGACCACCACATTTTAAATCACACTTTGTGTATAAACCCACGTATGGTTGAAGAGAAAACACTTCCACTCATGTTTATCATTTTCTTTGACTCCATGTTAAAGAGAGGGCTGGGTGGGTTTCGGTTTTTCAGCAGTCATTTTAAGAAGGAGACTTGATGCTATGCTATAAGTTGATGTGCAATGTTTGTGCTTTACACGGGTAGCGGCGAGATGCTTTTATTGACGACGGACTCTGGGATGGGCTGACTGTCAGTGTTTTTTTTTCTTCTGCCGTTTGAGCCATGTCATGATGCTGTGACGTCATGGTGGCACTGACGATGTCACGCTATCGTCACGCGAGTGTTGATGAGGTCACAGTGACGACAACAATGAATGCTGTTGGATGTAGTTAGGAAGAAAACTTTTTGGTGAATTTGAACAATAAAGACAAATTACAAATCTTGGCTCTCGTGCTTTTTTCTTTTTGGTTGTGTTTCATTTTTGTCTTTGTTTGTTTTACAATACATTTGTGCTACAACAGATTTTGCCTTGTTGATGTATGGTCCATATAGAACTGCTGTGCAGTATGCAGTAGATCCTTGTCTTAAGACCACCAGAGGGAGGCAGACACATACAGTACAGGCCTTATCTTCAGCTCTCCTTCAGACTCACTGCTTCAGTCAGTGTTCTCCACCTTCGGAAAATTCGTTTAACAAGTGATCAAAAGTACTTGTCTGTTCATATTTGTGTTGTTTGTGCTGGCAACCACATGCAAATGAAGGAAAATGCATTCTGTTTTAAGGTGAGGCAGTAGCATAATGAATAAAACATGTTTGGAGAATCATTTCTGTCCCCGAGATGAAAGCTGAGCTGCTGTAACAGCCTTCTGTCAGCGACCTTGACGCTTCAAACAAGCAAATGTGGCCACGGTGAGGACTGATTCTTGTAAATTGCAACAGACACAGCTATGAATCAGAGTACCGACACCCCTGCTTGTTATGCCTCCGATTGTAGCCTAAAGGAATGACTATGTCACTTAGAGAATGACATTTTTTTTTTTCTTTAGAGAATTTTGGAATAAATTGAAGGGAATAACTCAGCAGAAGATAAAGGCTGTTACACGTTTGTTTCTTGTTACTGTACTCAAAATGAAGGAAAGAACAGTCCTCCCCAGAACTGGAGTGCACCAGCTTTTTGTAAACCCATCACTAAATCTGTGTGAAATTCTTTTTAATTTCTCAGTAAATAGGTTCAATAGTTAGTGATTTACTAAATTGGGTTAAAACTAAAGGAATGTCTCAGTAATGTGTAAATTGATTACAGCTGTAGTGCTGTCCAATCAAAAGCAATCAGCTATGTAATTGGAAGTCACTTCACCATCACAAGCTAACATAACTTCACTTTAAAGGGCCAAGTGATGTATTAAACTTAGCTGCCAATCCTTTTAAAAGGCAGGTTTGAGATGTATTGTTTTATTTTGTGAAATCCAATTTAATGGTAACGACAATCCAGACAATCTCATAGTCCCCCTTCACTCAACAGTGTGTTTTGCTTATTGTTAATTCACTTGGAAGTTTTTAGCTTCTCTCTGCAGAATGATGGCATCTGCACGATGGCTGTTTTCACATTTATCTTCTGAAAGGAGAAGGTTTCTCTGCGCTCGCCTTAAATCTCAGTACAAGGGCGTGTACGTACGGGCAGGATTTTGTGACATCACAACTGGTTTGGAAGTCAATCAGGATCCAATATACACAAGTGTGATGTGGAAACTTGATGCCTCCAGCGCACTTACACTAAGAATGGACTTTTGAGTCAAGTAGGAGACATCTTGTGTCCAGTAGCAAAAAAGGATTTTTAACGAGGCAATTGAACTTTTTTTGGAGTATTTTGTCTCAAAACTTCTGTGATGATACATTATCATCGTATAACATTGCTATGGGTAAAATGCTAACAAAAAGTGACCTATTTAGACATCCAACAAACATGGCGCAACATTACCATTCATTGTGAGTCCTGTTTCAGCCACCTGATGATTTTGAAGGCCCTCCTTCAAAATCATCAGGTGGCTTCTAGCTTCTAGCTTTGTTTTGGTCGCCACCATCTCATGACGGAAATGTCTGGCTGTTTAGCTACTAAACAGTCATAATTCTCTGGGAGTTCTTCACCACGAGCAACTCCTTTCACATTACACGTACCATAGTCATTTGATGTATTGATGTAAAGCTAGTGAGTAGTGCATCTTTAAATGGCTTTTTATGCTATTTGTGGGCAAGGCAACGAGCTGAAAACACAACATGTCATTACTTCATAAATGATGACTGTGTAAGCGAACATTTGTGAGCAGACACAGAGCAACATTAGCATTCATGTGGCCTCGTGTTGCCGGCCACCTCACAAATGTAACTCTAATCTTCACTCGCTCTGGCTTTGCACTCTCACCAACTCCTGAGGAAACATATCTGGCTCGTTTGCTGCTAAATGCTCCACTATGTTCGCCAGCTAGTTACCAGCATGTAGTGATGGGCAGGTAGCATAAGTACAGAGGGTTTATCAGCACTTTTATGTGCTGACAGCTGGAAATTAGCTTGATGAGTTTGTGGGCCAGAAACCCAAAACAATGAGCTGAAAAACCCTAAATCGGTTTGTAGAACTGAGAGGAACTGGTGATAATTACCTGTGGTTTTGTCACCACAACCAACCACTTTTACATGACACTTGTAATTGAATCCTTTGTTAAGATGAGAAAATTAATTAGTGCAGCTTTACGTTTATCTTTGCCAATGTGTCAGAGTTGGTCTGTTCTATTCTCAGGGGGTCACAAAGGACTCATTTGGACAGTGTGAAATGAAGCTCAACGTGATGTAAAGGGTTTTGGAAAGCTTTGATGGGCTTTGTGCAAACACTGAACAGCCTGTGCTTGCTCAGGTGCCTTGTGTTTGTGATATTCTTCATCCTGTCTTGGCTTTGGTCAGCTTGTCTCTCCGGAGCTAATCCCCTGCGCTGTCATGCAGGAGGTTGATGTTATACTCAGCTAAAACCTGACAGATTTCGCCCAGAACAGCATCTTTTTCATCCAGTAGTTTCCCCAGCAGCCGTGTGTGTGTGTGTGTGTGTGTGTGTGTGTGCGTGCTTGTGTATGTGTGTGTGTGTGTGTGTGTGTCCTGGCTGTTAGACGATGCTGTCTCAGCTCTATATGCCTTTGGCCTGTGCGGTAGGGCCGGTGTAATGAGCGCTATTTAACAGCGCACTCTGTGTGCGGTTGTGTGTGTCTGTGTGTGCTTAATTTCTCTAGCCAGTAATTAATGGCTAATCTCTCTAAGTCAAACAAATGGGAATTAAAAGAGCGGGCTACGCAGCCGAAAGATCAGAGCATGATTTCAGGGCTTACACCGCTCAGAGGAATTAGATCCTTGCACACACACACACACACACACACACACACACACTATTCGATTCAACGAGTAAATTAGCACACACAGCAGCAACAGCAATAACCCTCGAGTGGTTGTTCAGTGTTGTCTGAGTCAAGTCTGTGTCAAGTCCAGCTTTCATTTGCCTGTGCAGGCCTGTCTAGCACTTATCACTGATGGGTGGGCTCCTTCTCCCTGCAGCTGCCATTGTCTAATAAGAAGGGAGCGAGACAAATAGAGAGAGAGAGAGAGAGAGAGAGAGAGAGAGAGGGAGTGAGGAGGAGGAGAGATAGAGGGCACGATGAAGAGAGAGAGACAGACGGAGAGAGGGGACTGTTTAGCCAGCGTTAATTAAGTTTGGACAGGCTCTCCTGGGAACCATTATGAAAGTCTTATCTGCTGATGAGAAAAAGAAGACACTGTAATTACAGTTCTATATACAGTACAGGAGAGGAGAGGAGAGGAGGGAAGGAAAAGAATGCAGACAGGGGCGAAGGATTACTCATTTACACTATCTGCTTTGTTTCCAGTTGTCGAGCAATCCTTCTTTTCGGTGAGACGGGAGCCAAAATGGACTATGGTTGTAAAGCAATACAAAATGTTTACACGGTAGGAGATGTTTTGGTGGGTCATTTCCATACCAAAATCCTCGCTGTGTCCCCAGCAGATCACATCATTTGGTACCTCAAGTTCAGTTACCTCAAGTGTTTAGTTTTTTTCCCTTTGCCCTTAGTAATAAAAGTGAGACATTTCATAGCAGCTCAAAAAATGTAATGGTAAATAATCTTTATGTGATAGTCAGCTGAATGTTGCAGAATGGGTTATATGAGACGACTGATACCACTCTTGTATCTGCGTATGAAGCTGGAGATAGGCAGTGGTTAGCTATGCATGTAAACAGGAAGCAGGGGGAAACATGACCCACGGACATCTTGTCGTTTTTACACATTGGTTTTTGTGCAGAATAAACAAACGAGAAAAAAACATGTTCATTTGTGAACTTTAGAGGCGCTAGCTGTTGCTTCCAGTCCTTTTGCCAAGCTAAGCTAATCAACAGCGTCTGTTGGCTCTAGTTTCATATTTGGCGTATGACATGAGAGTGGTATCGATCTTGTCATGTAACGCTCCACAGTGTCGACTGGGGAGTCACACAGGGTGATGGGGGCGGGTGGGGCTCAGTTCTTTCTGTAATCCACAACCACCTCCACCGTCTTGAGAGCGTTAATAAGCTCCAGGTTGTTCTGACTGAACCAGGTCACCAGGTGGTCAGTCTCCCTCCTGTAGGTGGACTCATCTCCACCAGAGATTAGTCCAATGAGGGTGGCGTCATCTGCAAATTCAGGAGCTTGACGGACTGGTGACTGGAGGTGCAGCTGTTGGTGTACAGGGAGAAGAGCAGAGGGGAAAGAACGCCATGGGGGGAACCGGTGCTGATGGGAGTCAGAGACATGTTCCCCCAGCCTCACGTGCTGCCTCCTGTCGGACAGGAAGTCTGGGATCCACCTGCAGGTGGAGTCAGGCACACTCAGCTGGGAGGGTTTGTCCTGCAGCAGAGCCGGGATGGTGGTGTTAGTGTTGAAGGCACTAATCCTCCATGCCCGCCCAGCTCCAGACGTCCTCACTCTGAGCATGTGTAGGCTGTTCTGGCAACAGTCTGATGGTCAGAGAGTCTCCCAGCAGCCCTCTGCTGCTCTGGTGGGAAGCACACACACACACACACACACACACACACACACAGGTGAGTGCACAGTTCAACCTCCAAATCCAACCCTCCCACTCCACCGCTGGTTTGCGCTGCAGAATCTAGCCATGAGGTTTAAGACTGTGTTGCTACGATGACCCCACAACTAAGGCCAGAGTTCTCTGTCTTTCCCACCGGCAAGTCGGGCCCGCAGACTTGCTGTCTACCTCGGGGGCAGGTTCCAGCCGGGCAGCCCAGTATGTGTGAAACTTGCCCTGGTGGATACACAGTGGCTGCAAATTTGAGGTACTTGTACTTAACCATTTCCATTTATGCAACTTTATACGTCTACTCCACAACGTCTCAGAGTCCCACTACATTTGTCTGACGGCTGAAGTTACTAATTACTTTTCAGATAACAATTTTACTTCCATGGGCATTAATCTGCTGCTGTAACAGCCTCTTCTCTTCTGGTTTCAGGCTTTCCACCAGAGTTTGGAACCCGGCTGCAGGATTTGCTCTCATTCAGCCACAATAGCATTAGTGAGGTTGGAGATTTTGGGCAATGAGGCCTGGCTTGAGGTCAAGTTCTTTGACACCGAACTGGGAAAACCATGTCTTTATGAGCCTGGCTTTGTACGCTGGGGCATTTTCACAAATTCCCTAACTTTATGGAAGTGGAATACTAAAGTACCCCTTTATAATTTATCTTAATTGAAACCAAGCAGCCTAGGCTACCCCAAACCATGAAAAACAGCCCCAGACCAAATGTCCACAAAAGGCCACATAGGGTAGTATGCCATTGGGACATTGGGAATGTACTTCACAAAGGTACAACGAGCACTTACCGGCCCCACTCTATTCTTTATATATCGATATAATTAAACTTTCTGCATTGGGTAATACAATAGGACCATGTTATTGGATCCAGTTCCCTGTTTGTTTCTGGCCCTGAGGCCCTTTTTCATTTTGATAGCTAATTTTTGAATATAATTATACCTGCATACAAGCTGTGGCCTTCAGGCTCCTCAGGGCATCTGCTTCATTTATCCTGAGTAGTTGATGCTGAAATCACAGATGCAGGAGACCACCAGTAGATGGCACTGTGTGATGCACTTGGAGAAATAACAAATCTCCTTTACCACCAGCACCACCACTGAGAAAAGTCCTCCAAAACCCCAAACGCTTGTTTACACTGCCATACAACACATGCAGTGGTTCACAATAGATTAGACTATATCAGATGTCTTTACTGCCTCTTGTCTCTCTTTTTCGAATCTACAATTTTCTCCAAAAGCTCTTTTTCCTGGGAAAGGAAGGAGAAACAGTGTCATCATGTGTCATTATGATTCTGAGTGGGTGTAAAATTCCCTGGAGTCAGATAAGTGGCTCCAGACACTGACAGCTATAACCTACATCAAACTCCATAATAGCTCAATGGAGAAAGGAAGAGCTTTTGATAATGCATGCATCTGTCCATGGGCATAATATAAGAGATTATGAACTTTACCTTCTTTAGAACTCTGCATTGTGTGGAAATTGTGAAGGAAAGCCATCATTTACTTCCCTCATCATCAACCACCACCCCCGGGCTGACAACAAGTTACGGTCAATCTATCAATTCGGTGACAGCACCATGTAAACCAGCCCTATTTTCCCATGATCTCCCTGAGGGGCTCCCTCCACCCCACCTCTCCTCAAACCACACACACACATTATCTTTTCATTTGTCACTCCTCCATTCCGTCACCTTTCTGCATCCATCAATTTATCAGCGTAACACTTCATTTTCTCCCCCTCTATTTTTGTAGCTGTGACCTCAGCTGGAGGCTGATTGGTGCTCTGACAACAGGGTGGGCTGTGATCTCTTAATTGCTGTCAAATCATTACCTGCCATCGTCTGCTTGCCTGGACATGTCTTCACACTCACAAAATAATGTGTTGCTTTGGTGCAAGGACTGTATTTACTGTAGATCAATGGTAGTAACCTTGTATGACATTCGGTGTGTGGTCAATTAAAAGAAAAATCTGCCTAATTATGAAAATATTCAATACCATTTGAAAGCAAGCATTCCTTTACGTGACCCACTCAATTATTTTCAGGGTCATAGAGTTTCTTCCAGCAGACATTGTGTGAAAGACAAGCTGGGGAGGTCACAGCAGAGCTAACACACACACATATAGTCGTGTTTCCATCACTTTCGGCGGCATTACATTGACTTACATTTATTCCCTGGAGACTTACCCTAACCGTAACCATAAGCACTATTTCCCAAACCTAAACCATACGCTAGCCTAAACCTAACCCTACCGTAACCCTAACCATAACCATGTTTTCACCCTAAAATTTAATGATTTACGTTATGGGGACTTTCTGTCCCAATAAGGAAGGCAAGTCCTCACAATGTGTAGTAGCAATACCTGCCCACACAAACACACACATGTTTGTTTCACTATCCCCGTGAGGACAGTCACTGACCTAATGGCTTCCCTAGCAGCTTACCCTAACCTTAACCATCACAACCAAATACCTAACCCTAACCACTAACCTCTAACCCTAACCCTAACCCTAATCATTAACACTAACCCTAACCTTAACCTAATTGTAACATTTAGCCTAAAACCAAGTCTTAACCCTCAAAAAAACAGTCTCTACCCGTGGGGACCTCAATTTTTGTCCCCACAGTGACACAAGTCCCCACCGGGATATAAGAACAAGGACCATACACACACACACAGACATTCACTCACAGTCATGTTAATCCACCTGACCTGCATATGTTTGGATTGTGGAAAGAAAAGATAGAAATTGTGTAAATTCCCCCTCCTGGAAACTCAGGTCTATCTTATCAAGAGGAAACATGAGCAACCCAAGAATTAAGAACTCCTTCAATTATAAACATTTTATATTTTTGCTTAAAGTTACAATCTGTAATATCCATCTCATCTGTATAACATAAAAGAAAGTTGATTCAACAAACTTACAGCTGATGGAAGAGGTGCTGTTGTAGCACCCCAGGGGGTCATTTGTTTTGAGTTTTGGTGCCACAACAACAGCAGTTTGCCTGGAGTGAACAGCTGAAGAATAACTGGTAATTTGCATGAGAAATGACAGATGGCATGGCTATCTATCACTCCTGAAGCTAAAAATTAAATGACAAACACACCACACACCTAAACTGTTTGACTGACATGTTTTCTCTGTAAAGTGCAGAAAGATGGAAACTGAAAAAAAGAGTAGTGCTTCAATGTCTTACTATCCAGTGTTTAACATTTAGGAGGAGCTATTGGCAGAAATGGAATATAATATTTCCAAGTATGTTTTCATTTGTGTATAATCACCTGAAAATAAGAATCGTTGTGTTTTCTTTAACTTAGAATAAGCCGTTTTTATCTACAGAGGGAGCGGCTCCCCTTCCACGGAGGTCGCCATGTTGCACCGCCATGTTTCTACAGGAGCCCAGAATGGACAAACCAAACACTGGCTCTAGATAGGGCCATCCACTTTTTTCGTGAGTTTTGTGGCCACAGTAGTTTCTCCGACACACTTGGAGTTAGGGGGTGATGTGTGCGGTCTTCATATGGTTGCAAACTGCCATTTCACTGCTAGATGTCACTAAATCCAACACACTGGATGTTTAAGCAAAATCTGTAATACCATAGTGTAAAAATACTCTGTTATGTGCATACACAATTATACTTAAGTAACAGAAGTATTATGTGCAAAATGTATCTAAAGTAAATGTATGCCTAATGCTGAATGGCTTCTTTCCATTCTTTCCAAAGGGTAATGCTAACATCGCTGATTTAGCAATTGCCAACTGTGCTGTAGAGATTAGGGAAATGCTACTGGCAAAACCTTTTTATCGGGTAATCAGCAAAAACCTCCTAAAGCTTTCCACTTAATTGTACATAAATTATTTTAAACATGTCTTTCTAAATTGAAAACCAAACGTAAACACGGAAATGAGCCCCCTGGATTACCTTTTGCAGCTAACCACATAGGAATCTACTTCTGGGACAACTTGCTAGCTTTTTGGTTAGCCAACTAGCAAGGTTAGGGTTAGGGCTAGGGCTAGGGTAAGGTATCGCAGTATTTGACATGATAGCCTACACTATATTTAGTTTGGTCAGAATCTTCACAACAGAGGTGGTGTAAGCATAGACACATTTATGTGAATAAGACCCATGTAATTTTCCTTTAACATGCAAGCAGTATTTTATTTATTGTGTTGCTGGTTGACGTAGAGCTCATTTTTACTGCTACATATGCTTAAGTATATGTATTGGGTAGTTTATATCCATAATAGTGCATCGTTTAAAAAGACCTAAATGTATGTAGAATCGTTGTGTGTAAAGTAACTTGAAACTGTAGCTGTCAGATAAATAAAATGTAGTAAAAAGTATAGTATTTCCCTCTAGCAAGTAGCATAAAATGGAACTACTCAAGCAAAGTACAAGTATCTCAAGAATGCACTTATGTACTGTACTTGAGTTACTTTCCATCATTGATATCATAAACTAAAAGCTAGTGCCAAAACACAAATCATTTAAATGAATTTAAATGAAATATAATAGGACCACTGATATTTTACCATTGACTGAATACATAAACACCAATCAAATTGTGCCATCAGCATTAAAAACATTATGTCATAAAGAAAAGCTGATAATAATTTGTCATGTTGTGAGCCAAGAAATCTGTGTGGTCAAATATTATTCCAGCCCTGCTGATAGTTCCCATAAAGTTCATACAAAGTTTAAGTTTACATAGGCTCATGTTCTTTGTCAGTGGAGCAGCTGCAGATTATGCTTTGGTATGTCAGATACGATTCTGGGTCCCCAAAGACAGAAACAGAATGGTCAATGTGTTATTGAAAGATATATTCCCCCTTTTGGAATTATGCCACAGTGATATTTTCTTCAGTGGAGATTTGTTTTACTTTTTTCATCAAAAAACTCAATTATTTCTATTTCTCTGATTTAAACAGGGTTGTTTTAAAATGTGAGACTATTTGCACTATTTAAGGCTGCAAATCAATCCGTGCTCCAGTCTTGTCTCCCCTCTGAAGTCTGCTGTCCTTGATCTGAGCAGGACCTGCTTTAACAGAACAGTGCTGGAAAGTTCCCAGAGAACCCTTTTCACCTGATTTTTATTTGTGTACCCTGGAATAGTAGTAGTAGTGGGGAGAAAACCAAACTATGACATCTATAACTCTGGATATTCTTTAAATGGAAAGGCCACCTGAACAGCATATCAGCTTTGTATTATTGTGACTCAAAAAGGAAGTAGAACCTCTCAACAGCACTGGATCATTGGACTGGTGACCATGATACCTTAAGTTTTACTTGTCTTACCACTTTTATTAACCACACTAAATGTTGTCCTCTGACAAGGTATTTCTACCGACAGCTCCACATCTGCCAATGGACCTCCTGCTCTCACCTCAGCCTTTAACTTGATCTCACTTGAGAAAAAAGTCAGCCTTGTGGTTAGAAAGACCTTCTCACGAGTTGACCTTAACTTTATGACCAGAACGTTACCGGTTCACCGATCTGAAACCTTAGCGATTGCCTTTCTGAACCTTAATTATTGAGTGCCCTTGATGCCTCCCATGCCTCCCAGGCTTGTACTGCAAAGGACGATGCAATTGACTTTAAAGAATTGGTTCAGCCAAGTCACAAAAACAGCGTTTGTCACTTTGAGACATCTGTGTCAGACATTTCTGCCTCCACCCCAAAACAATGGATCAGTGGATTCGCTCACGGAGGCTTAGTAAATCTGCACAAGTTGTTCACACCATGTTCAACGTTGGTGAATTCTGACACACAAATTCACGCTGTTGACCAATAGCAAACAGTCTTGACAGAGCTGACCTATGAGGGAACAGGGACCGGGAAAGTCCAAAGACACCAGTACAGAGAAAAGAGAAAGAAGCTCACAGAGCTATTGCGACTGACTAGCACTGGCATGTTCCCAGTTGGCTAGCGTGTTAGCAGTTAGCTCACCAGCTACAGTAGTTAACCAACTAGCCTTGTGAGTAGTCACTACATCACCGAGCTTCTAGATCCAAATATTTAGTAAAGATGCACAGATGATTTCCGCTGTACCTCTTTTTGATGTAAATGGGCCTTTACTCTGGATAATTCATAGGTCGCACTGTCAACCATTTTTATAGGGACAAGAGCTAAAACAATTGATCGATTCATCAATCAGGTGATCAAAACAAAATTAATTGCCAACTATTTTGATAATTGATTTATTGTTTAATTCATTTTTTCTAGTAAAAATGCCAAATGTTCCAGCTTCGTGAATGGGAGAATATGCTGTATTTCTTTGTTTCATTTGATTATTAACTGAATATCTTTTGGTTTGGAACAGTTGGCCGGACAAAACAAGCAATCTGAAGATGGCAACATCAGAAAATAATTGGCATATTCATTGATAATGAAAATAATCGTTGTAGCCCACAGACAGCCTGCACTACAAACTGGAGGTATTGAGTTTAAAGGTGCTATTGGTTGCATTATGGGAAATGTAGTATCCATTCAGGATATCTCAGGCTGTGCTGCTTTGATTTAAGCCATTCTGTCTTAAGTCTGTCTCTTTATGACAGTGCAATACTGGATTGCTGGAGTACTATTTAATGTTGCATGTGCCATGTGGTGCTCTGAAGTCTGTAAAACTCTCATAATTCCCTCCAGGACCTTGCAATGTAAAATAAAATCACTGATGACACGGTATTACAGGAAGAAACATCGACTAAGTAACAGTTGTCATGAGTATTGTATCAAAATGATTATTTGCGGCAACAGCAGCATTGTATTCCTAATTAGTCTGAATTCCCTTCTGTCTCTCCCTCCCTGTGTCCCAGTGTTGTGGGGTGAAGGAGGCTCCATGTTGTGTTTCAACAACACAAAGCTAATAATGCAGAGCGAGGGAAAACAGCTCCAACTGGCAGAACACAGCAGAGAGGAACAGGAAAACAACTACTGCCAGTAATGAGGGATTTATTACAGAGAGGAGTGGCTTTGTGGTGCCTGCGCGCGCGTGTGTGTGTGTGTGTGTGTGTGTGTGTGTGTGTACATCTATATGTGTGTGCTCTAATAGTCACAAGAAACAAACACAAACAAACATTCAGATGGATTAAGAGAGGCAACAAGGCCCCATAATTGCAGGAAGAGGGTAAATGGATTCCTCTGGAGAGAGTAAAGTGAATTACATCCAAGTGCCACAGCTCCCCTCTGAACCACATGAACTCTGTGTCTGTCCCTCCCTCGCTTTCTCTGTCCCCTCTGTTGTTTCTGCTCTTTTCTCTTTCTCTCAGTTCTCAGTCTGGGCGGCTGCTGGTAATTCACTTTCTAGCCATCTGCACCTCTTTTACTGTCTTTTCTCCTTCCTCTCGGTCTATCTCATCGCCACAGCTTTCCTGGTGGGAACACATCAATATCAGTGACATTATCACATTGTTTCATGGCTGTCTCAGAAGGCAGAACAAAATGTGCGACAGCAGCGCACAGCGAGGGAGAGGCAGTGAGTGAGAGATGTCATATCAAAAGTAATTAGCGCTGGTAATACAGTAAACAAAAAAAATAACTTTAATTACCCCATCAAGAGAAGACACTAATTATGATAAAAATGAAGTGAAACAGTTTTATGATTTACAGTATCATTATGAATGCAAAACAAAGCTTCCGTAGCTGTCCATCAAAAGTTTTTAATGAAGCATTCTCTTGCAGAATAGATGCAAGTCCTCCAAACTCTGTGACAAAATGTCTTTTGTAATTTCCAACACCTCTGTGGTAAAGGTTTTGGTTAGGCACAAAGACTATAATGGTTAGGGAAAGCTTGTGGTCCTGGTTTAGAGAAGAAGTAACCGGTGAGGGATTTGGAAAGATGAACATTGTACTGCATTGACTGTTAGCAGGAAATATTATGTGCCATGCTTCGTTGAAGCAACCCTCCCCCCAACCTCCCTTATGGTATGTTCAGACTGAATATTTGACTACCAGGCCATTCTTAACTGTCCCAAAAAGCCAATGTATGAACTGTGCAGGCGTTACAACCTTATCGCCAAACAAGAATGTCGATATTGGAGGGTTCTGAGCTGCATTGAAAGACAGCGTTCTTTTCACATCCAATTTTTTTAAAATACTCACTTTCTACAATTTCTACACTACCATAGCAACAATGGAAGGGTTAGGCTTTAGGGAAAGATTGTGTTTACATTTACATTTACATCTAACTTAGTCATTTAGCAGACGCTTTTATCCAACGCGACTTACGTATGAGGAAGACAATGGAAGCAATTATAACAACACAAGGTAACAAAAAGCATAAGTGCACCAGAAACTAGTCTGTTAAAGTCAGCACAGAATACAAAGGTAAGGATAGGAAGTTTTTTTTTTTGAAGAGAGATAGAAAGGAAGTAGAAGTTAGCGATGGTCAGTTAGGTGTTGACGGAAGAGATGCGTTTTCAGGAGCTTTTTAAAGGTGGCTACAGAATCTGCTGATCTTGTAGGAGCAGGCAGATCGTTCCACCAGTGTGGAACGGATCCAGAGAAGGTGATTTTATTCCTTTTTGGCATGGTACCACCAGACGCCGTTTGTTTGCAGAGCGCAAGGACCTGGCAGGAACATAGTTCTGTATCAGCGAGTGAAGATATGATGGTGCAGAACCAGTGGTGGTCTTGTAGGCCGAGAGCATCGCTCTGAACTTGATGCGGGCGACAACAGGGAGCCAGTGTAACCTGATGAAGAGAGGGGTTACATGCGCTCTCTTCGGTTCATTGAAGACCACTCTCGCCACCGCGTTCTGGATCATCTGCAGAGGTTTGGTTGTGCAAGCAGGGAGTCCGGCCAGCAGCGCGTTGCAATAGTCCAGTTTGGACAAGACAAGAGCCTGGACTAGGACTTGTGTAGACTGCTCAGATAGGGAAGGTCTGATTTTCCGGATGTTGTAGAGGATGAAACTATGGAACTGGATGGTGCTGGCAACATGGATTTTGAAGTTTAGCTGATCGTCCATTACCACCCCCAGATTTCCCCCAGTACACTTATTTATGCACTTTCGTACTTTCACACTAGTTAACCCAACTTCATGCTGCGTTGGCCAATCCCTGCGATCAGAATGTTGTTGAAGTTAGATTCTGATTCGCAGTTAAGGGGAAAGTTAAGGGAAACTTTACTTACAGTGCTGAGCGACCGATCCTCTGCTTTTATGCACCTCTTACTGTTGTGAAAGCCTGTTAGACATTACCTCACCTGGTAGAGCATTTGCCCCATGTACAAGGCTGAGGCCCTACTGTTGGAATCCAACCCACGGCCCTTTGCCACATGTCATCCCCTCTCTCTCTCCCACATTTTGCCCGGGATATTATCATCCATGTCGGCTGCAATGACATTCTCACTCCTCAGAGATACTGAAACATGACTTCACTAAACTCCTTGACTCCCTCATGGTCCACAATAAACGGATCTGTATTTCCGGTCCCATCCCTCCATTCATCCTGCGGCGTGGGTCGCTTTAGCCATAGCCTCCACACCTGGCTGCAGTCCACCTGTGCAGCAATTTTAACCTCGACTGGAATTGCCCAGCTTTTTTCCGTCGTGATGGCATTCATCCCAACGACATAGGCTCACTGGCAATATATTTTACATAATCCAGAATTCACACTCAGTGTGACTAAATTTGACCACGCCATCCACCTCCTGTCACGCCTGATCTCAATCAGCAAACCCCTCTTGCCCCTACCAACCATACCAACTTCCCCTTGTGGTCAAGAAGACCGACTTCCGCCACCATAGTGTCCAGACAGCAATGAGCAGCTCCAGTGGCTGCCATCCCTGTTTTGACCAGCGTCAGGAGGAATGAAAAGTGTACTCAAAGCACACAGCCACTTGATCTAATCTGACTCCAGTTGTCAATGGTCACACTACCATATTTAAAACACAGCAGGAATTGAAGGGTTTCGGTGTAAACAAGATACAGAAAAACTTGTTCATGTATTTATTTTTTAGCAGGCTAGTCTATTGTAACGGTGTCTTCACAGGTCTCAGTAAAAAATCAATCAAGACAGCTGTAGCTGGTCCAGAATGCTGCTGCAAGAGTCCTCACTAACACCAAGAAAGTGGAGCATGTTACACCTATCCTTAAATCACTGCACTTGGCTTCCTTCCTGTTTGTCAGAGGATAGATTTTAAAGTCCTATTACTTGTTTACAAAGCACTAAATGGTCTTGGGGCCTAACTACATCTATGATTTACTTGTACGTTACAAAGCCTCCAGACCTCTCAGGTCATCCGGGACCGGTTTACTTGCTGATCCTGTTCCCAGGATCAAAACCAAGCAAGGTGAAGCAGCTTTTAGTTTCTGTGCTCCCCACCTGTGGAACAAAGCTTCCTGACTACCTGAGGTCTGCTGAAACCGTCAGCTCATTTAAATCAGGGCTTAAAACATGATTGTTTACTGCGGCGTTCCACGAACATATACATAATCTCATTTTAGTCTAAGTATTTACTTGCTTTTGTTTTTAGTGACTTTTGAATGCAATTTCTTTTAAATCCTTAACTGTTATTTGCCTGTTTTCTCCTTTTGTTTTTATTTGTTGTGCTTTTAATTGTTTGTTTCATTGTTTTAATAGTTCTTACTGTGTGTGTTTTTTTTGTCTGTTTGCTTTTATTGTTTTAATTCTATGTACTCCTGCTTGCTTGCTTGCTTTTGTTGTTCTTAGAATGTGGTTTTTTTTTTGCCTTTTTCTTTTTTTTCTTTCTGAAAAGCACTATGGGTTGCCTTTGGGTATGAAATGTGCTATATAAATACATTTGCCTTGCCTTGCCGTGCCTTACTGAATTTAATTGAAAGCTTGAGTGACATAATTTGAAAAAAAGGGAACAGCATATTACCTCAGCATTGTTAATTTTTTATTCTGTGCAACATTTCCCTATGACACAATCTTATTTCCCATTGACACTTACTCACCAGCATACATCAAAGCAGACAAAGTTTATACTGGGTGTGAATATAGCATCAGTAATCCTTCTTCAGCTTTGCACAATGGAGCCGTGACACTGGTGGAGGTCAGCTGGTGGGTCGAAGGAACACGTAGAAATGAGGCGGTAAGATGACAGCATTTAACAAAAGCTGCATGCAGGTAATTATGAAAAATTAAAAAAAGTTTTTTTTGGACAGAATGAGGGTCATGACCCAGCGACGTTGCGGTTTTACGGCATGCGCTGTAACCATTTGGCTACCAAGGTACTGCGATAGGTCCAGAGAAAAATGAAGGGTGACAGGCAGTAAGAGATATAGTCATCTAATTAACTTCCACTGTTGCCCCATTTCCATCGCAATTAGTGATGAAAAACTAAACTAAAAAACACTAAAGTACAGAAAGGCTGCTGGAGACAGGCTGCTGAGTAACAGGCACAACAGAAATCTGGCTTTTTAATGTTTTAAGAGTTGAGTGTCTGTAAAGAAAGAGTAACCCAGACACATAAAAGAATCCATCACTTTCATTGTCATCTCTTAACTATGTGACCTTTCTTTTCTTTCATTCATCATCGCCTGAACCAGAGACTTTTTCTGTGCTCAGTCTGTTATAATCAGTTTTTAGACAGGGCCAGTAACATGGCTGGAGTTTTATTCATGCAGTCCATGCTGAGTCAGATTATCAGTGTCCTGTACCATCAAGTTCAGTTAAAAAGTTGCTCCACCTGCATTCCCCTGGTATGCATTTTATGACCTGGACACCCCAGGCTACATCCAGATGGATCGTCACGGCCTCACTCCCGAAATAATCTTTATCCACTACTACTACCGTGCCGCAAAACGCATATCACGTGACTAATCACGTGCACTGGGCATGCGCTGCCGGTGTAACCAGCCTACATAACGTTAAATAATGATGCGTCAGAACGAATCCATAACTGACAACAACGTCCATGAAACAGTACTTGTAGTCCACACAACTACATTTACATTCAAAGAATGTTTCCATTTCTGTTGATGTAGTCTGTAGATTAGCATTGGGGCTTGACTTTACCGTGTGTTTGTGTAGCCAGGTAGTCTGAGCAGTAATTACTAAAACAGTCATCAGACAGGTATGGCAACGTTACAATAACTAACGTTACTCCCTCAGTTATCACGGTCCAGTGGCGCTCCCTGGTGGCGTACTTGAGAGAGGGACGTGAGAACGTGTCGACGTGTTTTTCTTGCTGAGACGGACGCGAGCACGATAATAGCGCCAGCAGGTAACGTTAGCTCTTGTGTAGGACGTTTAAATAGTCTAGAAAAGCAGGAACAATTAATAGTACAGAGATTCTTGAAAGCTGAAAGAGAAGTTTTACAACAGCCACGGAGCTGCCGACCCACCCTAGCGCCGTGTGTATCGAATATTCCGGTGAGTTAGCTGTTAGCTGCTAACCGGGGAAACGAATTAGCATTCTGGTTGCTGCTAACCTTGGGAGATGTTGTTGACATGAGTAACGTTAGTTGTTGCTTTATTATATGTTATAAAACGATTCGGGATGAATTAATAACCCTATGAAGCTTTCAATGTTAGAGTTAACTTGAAATTGTCGGATAATTAGATAGAATTAGAAAGAATGCTCAGCCGGTGGTTTGTTAATTCAGTTAGAAAGACCAGCGTTAGCCTGCATATCTTCTGCTTTGTTTTTAACTGCTATGTTATTGGTAAACCAGTCAATAAGCTCAACAGATAAAGTTAAAATGTAAATGGAATGTTGTCATCATGTATAGTTATTGAGGTCCAGTACATGTAGTTGTTAAGGGAGAGTATTATGTAATGGTGTCCTGAGAAGAACCACAAGTGCACTGTTCCTGTGGACAGCTGAGTGATTACTCTGCACGTTTTGTGCAGGCTGTTTTTTTTGTTGAGCCTATAACCACAGGAGGAACTGTGCTGCTCCAGTTGCCATCATCATCATCATCCTCACACCTCCACCGCTCATCAGCTTGAATCCTCTTCATCTTCTACATTCTCTTGGGAGCCGGGATGGAAAGGTTTCCTCGCAAAGGGTGGTAGGGAAAACGAGTGCACTCAACAACAACAAAAACCCTCTTATGAAACAGGGTAGAACAAGCAAGCACTGATTTCATACTCCCTGGTTATTTTTTTAAGGAAGTATAGACTATTCTGAGATCTCATTTTCTCGTTGTTCTTGTTGGGTCCCAATGTTTAAGAATTGTAGCTGTAAGTAAGAGCTTGGGTCTGAACCTAACGGCCCCAGGTACATTTAGTTGCTATATTGATTAATTTCGCTGGCCATATTAGGCTTCCTGTAAATTAGTCAATAATATGCATTTTGTGTCATTTGAAGTTAAAATTGGTCCTGGTTGTGGATGCAGCTAGTTTCATGCCCAGGAGGTGTACAAGCTCGATGAGTTATGAAAAGAAAGGAGAGTGTAGTGCTGTAAATGAAAGAACATAATATTATGCAAGATTGTTGTTCTAACTAAAAAGGAAAATACGACATGAAAAGGGAACAATAATACACTACAGTTAAACATGAAGGTATTCGATTGTTGCTGTGATTTATTAAGGGAAGGGTTCAGTAATTTCACTGTGTGCTTCATCGTACGCAAGTCTCCTCTTTGAACCTAGACATTTAGATATACCTACTAAACCATGGCTACATACGCGCCAGGAGGGTTACGTTAGGTAACTGTGCTAATGAATGTTCATATTGGTGCGTGTAGTTAAAAAGGTAACCGAGTGCTTCTTCTGCTCTCTGGGACTAATTAACTGAAATTGGAAAAATCGTTTAGACTTTTTGCCTTTTCAAACTATTCTCACATTTTTGTCACAGCAGGAGAAATACTTGAAAAGTACCAACTGATCTGTGAACATGGCATGCAAACAAACAAAACGGACAAGTTTTACATAGTGTGGAACTGATAACTCATGTTAGAGGCAGAAGTGGGTAATATACAGTGCTATGAAAAGGTCTGGTCACCCCTTACTTTTTGCACATTTTGTTGTACAATTATGACTGTCTGAGATCTGGATGATATTTCCTTTTGCATTTAAACAAGAAGTGGATCAGCCTGGTGAAATAAAGCAAACTGGATTGAAATTGAATTGTGTCAAATAGTTAAATTGTGTCAGTGAGAAACCTTTGCTCAAAGATTACCACATCTTATGTTGCTTATATCTAATTTAGTCTATAGGTGGCAGGTGTTCAACTGAAATTCCCACTCAGGATAGTACATTTTTGCATGCTCTCGCCATTCCCCAGGAACCACAACGTCATTAATAATCGACCCCACCAGGCTCTGGTTCTTCACCCAATATCGGTCATAACGCTGCTGGATCTGGGAATTATCACAAATCGCTCGAATAGTAGTCGCAGTAGTAGCGTTATAAGATGCAGAATTTAACTGCACAACCGCTGCTGGTGTAGGCAGCGAGGTCAGCAACACCCTCAATTCGTTATCCATGTTGAATTAGCCATGCCAAAGATACTCTCTAACTCGTCTCTGTCCACGCTTTGTTTGTTTTCTTCCAGAAAAGGGACACGTGATAGGGGCATGACGAATCAGGGCAGGACACGGTGTGACTGACAAGACCCAATCAAGAAGCGAACTTGGGTGGCCGTGTCATCGTTTCCAAAAGCTTCCGTTTTTGACCGTCCAGACTGAAATGCAATCACGGAGTTTTAAAATGAAAATGGGGGACAGCCGCGTTTCCAAACGTATCCGTTTTAGGGGCTGGAAAATGCCGGGGTAGTGCGGACGCTAGGTGCAAACGTAGCAAAACGGACGCGTTTTTAAACGAAAACGTAATGTAGATGTAGCCTCAGACGGGTGTGTAGTTCACAAGATCCAAAAAAAAAAAGAACAAAAGAATGAATGAATAACAGGTAAGGGAAGGGATGGAGGAAAGAAGGAAGGACAGAAATTTGATATGAAAAGGTGACATGTATTCAGCTGCGTCTCACTCAGCAGTTTTCGCTAAACCTTTCTCCTGCCTCATTTCCATAGCCCAGTGCATTTTCCCATCTAGCATGATTTATGTGCACTGAAGGTTGTACCATCAGGCGATCATGCCATCAGCTGTTAGAAGGTCAGACTCAATAATGTAGTTCTACTCCTCTTTTCTCTTTTCTCTGTTCACTATTTCTTATTTACTAGCATTTTGAATAGTTTTTCTCTCAGGGCTAATGCAGCCAAATAGAGAAAAATGAGCGCCCTGCTGGTTATTGAATGAATAAATCACAGAGCACAGCCTTGGGTTTTCCGCTTGGGTCCTTCCTTTTTGGGCTGTGTGTTTATAAATTCAAATAAAGTCAATAAACAACTTCATAGTGAAGACTGTGGGATGACTTATTCATGTCAAGAGATGGGATAAGGGGTTTTCTGTGTTGACATAAAGGATCTGTCATCTTGCTCAGAGATTATCACTTGTTGATCATTCTTAAAGGAAAAATCCCTTAAAACACTTTAATAATGTTAAAGAGCCACAGACTTATAAAACACTGATGTAAAGGCATTGCCAGAAGGCATTGTGGGGGTGGGGGGGCGGAAACATCGGCCAATCAAAAAAAAAAAGATATTTTCGATCACACTTGACATTGTGGTACCTGCTTTTTCTTCTACTATAGACAAAGCATATTAATTTAATACAAGCACTGGCTCTCTCCCTACCTGGTTCACACCCTTTCTAGTAAGTCCTCTCAACATCAAGACAAAAATCTTGTCAGCATACAGCTGGAGCGCTGTACATGTCTGAGAAGGCACTGAAGTAGTAGTAGTAGTGTAATGTGATTTAGCACTGACATGAACACAGTGAAATCATTGCAAAACCAAACAAAGTGTCATGTTTGTCACTTTAAATGCTGTTCTTCATCCTCCAAGTGCGGTACAGATAAGATACCACGTGGAGTGTTGTGGAGGAGACTGGAAACCAAGGCCATGTGATCAAAGGAGAGCAAGACATGGCTGTGCAATTCTATCAGTGGCCTGCTGTCACGTTTCTGTAAGAACATGCTGTCTGCATAGTTCAGGGTACAATTGTGGTTGTCAGAGAGGATGATGGATGATGGCAGATACTCTCCAGGGCTGGGACACAAGTAATGACTTGCATTAAGGCTAGTTCATTCAGCAAGGTAATATATTACATAGCTCATGTTAGCATTTATTCAATGAAATTGCATATTACCCTTCCCCCACTTGCAGTAATTTGACATGTTATTTAACCATGTTATTGTATTTCTGAGTTAGTTTCACTACTCACCTAAACTAGGAGTCTACAGCTGTGTCGTGAACACGTTACATGTAGCATGCTCATAATGACAATGCTAACATGCTGGTGTTAGCAGATAAGGTTTGCCATGTTCACCATCTTAATTTAACATGTTAGCATGCGGAAAATTGCTAATTAGCACTAAAGTATAGCTGGGGCTGATGGGAATGTGATTAGTTTTGCAGGTATTTGATTATAAACCAAAGTATAGGACAGAGTTCAATTTTGACCTATGACATTATTGTAAAAGTCAGGGGTTCTTCCAATTCATCCTTTGGGGAACATGAATATATGTACCAAGTTTGATGGCAATGCATCCAATAGCTTCAGATATACTGTATTTAATTCTCCACTCAAATTGTCAACTCATGGTGACGTTAAAGGAACATTAAGAGGATCACCGAAGTCGTTAGGATTCATTCTCTGGGGACCGTGATTGTTCGATCACAGTTTTATGGCAATCTATCCCATAAGTTGACTGACCGACTGCCTAACTGATATTGACATCTGCTAGTGTACTAGAAAATGTCGTTTTGTCCTGTGGGTGGCTGTGGGTCCTGTTGTCTTGGAGGCATTTCCTGGCAACCTCAGCAGACAATTGGCTGACATGTGAGGGCCGTCAGCTTAATAAGCTCACCCTTGGGCCCTTGGGCTCTAAAAGCTGGCCCATGTGATTACTCTGTCACTGTTCCTACAGCAGCATCCACCTGGTGTCATTGGCTTTTGGGTTGTCTTATGATTTGTGTTGATTTTAGTTTAATAAATTACTCTGCCACAAAGCCACAGCAACCGCTAGTTTTAGTTTTAAGTTAGTCTCTTGCGTGGATTCCCTACTTGTCACATTCCCTGACAGTGACAGTGCCACTAGAAGACAGGCCGTGGTGTTGTTGTAAATCAAGCTTGCCTCTAAGCTTCATTTAGTCCATTTAATTACAAACGGCCATGTTGCAGAAACAAAGTATGGTTACATTAGGAGGGCGCCAGCTGAGTCCGTAACAGTAGCACTACAGGAAAGCTTGTAGAGTGTCCAAAATGAGGTCACCAATACATCCTCATGTGTATACACAGACAATATCAGCGAAACATTGACTGCGAATGGCCTTAATGAAAAATGGTCAGCGTGTCACCAAAATGATTAAGAATCATCCTCAGGGGACTATGAATATATATGCAAAATCTGGCCAGTTGATGTTGGGAGATCGGCTATGTTTATGGTCTTGTCATGTAGCTGTGAGTGTTCAGAGCATCCATCCTCTGTGTCAGCACAGCTCAGTGGGCTCACTCTCACGCAGTAACAAAGCACTATTAGTAATGCTGGCTGGTTTTGACCATTTGGTCTGTGGCCGGCTTTACTCTCTCAGTAGTGTTTCAGCAGTTTCAAATGAAAAGGGACCCTGCAAGCTGCTGGGGCCTCCATAATAACCACAATAATTATTTGAATTGTTCAGTGACTGCGGCAAAGTGTTCCTACTTTCCATAATAATAGAGAGCTAGGTGTTAATGGATGTAGGCTGAAGAACTTTGAAAAATGGTCGTAACCACATCCCAGAGGAGCAATCATGCATAATTTAGGATGTTTGTGGTGCTGGGAACAATATATAAGGTGGAAGGAAAAGTTAAGGTACACTTTTTGCCCTAACACAAGGATGCATTTTTAAAAGTCTATACATCTGACATCACCTTTTATGCTATCATGATAACATTTTCTTCATAGATTCTATCTCAACAATTGCTATTTAGCGACAGTTTTCTTTAAAAGCTGAAGAAGAAACTTGCAGAAGGTGAAGAACCAATCCATTAACCCCTGTGGCAGGTGCTGATGTGTTTACCCATTTACCTCACTGTGTGAGTTTGACTATTACTTTTCTGTGTGGGCTTTGTACCAGCTCAGAAATAAGCAGCTTTTACCCGGTCCTTACTGCCCACAGGCCTGGTTCAATACAAGTTAATTTGGTCATGTCGCTTAGAGTTTAGCTTAAGGATGGGTTGGGGATCAGAATGACACTTTTGTTAAAAAAATGAATAAAAAAAAGAAAGGGAGGGAGGGAAAGACGTTTTTTAAAGGGCTTACTTTGGTGATGGTTGGCAGCCAAACATCTGTTACATATAATGATTCCTGCATAAAAAGAAATGACAAAGAGTGATGATGGAGATGCCAGTCCAGTTTCAGGAGATACCCAAAAATTTGGAAAGAGGATCCACCATTGTTAAGACTGAGCAGCTGGCACAAATTTGAAGTGAAAATGTGTTTGTGTCAGCACTGATGTTCATATGATCTGTTTATTGTAAATCTTTTCAACAAACTAAGATTAAGCAGCATTAAGCACCCTTACATTTTTCACAACGGCTAACGTAACATAGCTGGCCCATCGACCTGTGGAGCGAGAGCAGCTAAGCACACGCCGCTTGGATCGGGGTGAGGGTTGCCAGGTTGCGGTGACAGATGGACTGAAATTGTATATAGTGTGTGGATTGTGTGTGTAGATGTGTTTCATAGGTGATCTGCTATAAAGTTTGAGGGTTATGCGAATTACAGGAGTTTCCCTGGGAAACAACAAAACGGGAAGGCGTTGGGAGATAGCCCTGAAATACGGAGAAACCCGGGAAAACGAGCATGTTGGCAGGTATGCTACAGAGCGCTTTAGCGTCTTTCAGCTCATTGTTTTGGTTTTCCAGTGAGCAAACTTTGCGGTTACTTTATTGTTTCTTACCGCTGTCATCAACCTTGTTTCCAGCAGCTGCGGGAAGCTGTATGCTACTTGCCAGGCACTAAACGGCAGACAGATTCAGTTAGCCACTAGCTGGTTAACATAGCATCTAGCAAGCTCTCAAGCCAGATATATTACTCAGGAATTGGAAAGACGAAAACAGAGCTAAACGGACAATAACGGTTGGATAGAAATGTGTCTGGTCACCAGAAACAAGAAATGAATGCTAATGTTTTTCCATGACTGCTGTAAGTGTCAATAGGCGACTGTTTGCCAACACGTTAGCCATATCAACTTTATTAGGCCATAATATGTCAAATGTGTACGATGTGGAGTTCTGCCCTCAAGTGGCCTAAAAACAAATAAATGCAGTTTTAAAATCTTTCAAACTTAACACATCTCTGCTGCTGAAAAATGTTTTTTATCACTGGAAAACCACGTGGTTAAAATCTCCCTTAAGGTACGATACCTGGGTCATATTTCTCATTTAAAAATGTTTGCTGATTGATTTCATTCAATCTCAATGCATACATTCTTTATAGAACATCATTTCAGGTTTGTCTGAGAAACTGCTGTACCAAGTGTATTTAGGAGAGACACTTCTATGTAACTCCTAAATCTGTGGAACAGCCTTAAACAGAAATCAGCAGCGAAACAGAAATATAAAGGCTGTTATGAACACTATATAAGTTGAATAATTATTGTATCATACAACTAAATCAGCAAGAGGCCATGAAACACATTTGTGAATTTGTACAAGACTTGATTTCGTGTTTCTTTTGTCCTGAGAGGGACAACCATTAAAAAAAAATAATAATTTCACTGTAAAAGCTTCATGTGAAATGCATAATTTACTACATTTGATCATCAAAAGTATTACTTAATTTTCTAGTAACCCCAAATAGGCTTACAAAGACCTCCTGAGAGTTCCAAACTAGAAGTGGAGAACCACTGTGACAGCCTCTGTTACAGTAATAGACAATTTAACATCTCCAGGCAACAACTAGCAGGTAGCTGTACAGAGAGGCACACAGACACAGCCAGAGGGGAGAAAAGTCTAATAACATGACTGATATGATCCACTGCACTTAAATGGCTCACTCGACAACCGTGTGTGTATGTGTGTATGTGTGTGTGTGTGTGTGTGTGTGTGTGTGTGTGTGTGTACACGCACGCACTTTGGATGTCGAATGTTGTGTTTGTACCTATCAGTGTGCATTGAGTTGCAATAGGTGTGTGTGTTTGTGGGGGAGCATGTCAGTACAAACCTCTCTGCTGCGCGCTGATAAATGCAGTTGCTCTGTGCTATGGGCTGTCTCGCTCTTCTTTGCAAAATCATCTCAAAGGAGATAGTTGCCGAGAGGGAGAAATGTTTTAACTGAGTTGTCGCAGTTTGTGGATCGCAAAGCAGGATGATCTGAGCGAGCAATGACTGGTAAAGTTGTATGTAGTCAAAGAGTTGAAAATATTTATTGCTCTGTCTGTCTAACTGCACTTTTGCCACATTTTCCCAAGTGAATGGAATAAATTGGTTCTTAAAATCCTCGCATGTTAAATGTTTTTAATACAACAGTCACTGACTACATGAAGAACCATTTCCTTTTAAGAAGTGTTGGTCCCATATAGACGCAAACAAATCTTTAGATGTTGATGTTTAATGCATATCTGATAAATATCTAATACTGCCTAGATACGAAAAAAGCCAGTAACCTCAACATAAAGAATTCCACACTGGCTTTGAAAATGCCTCTCAAAACAGCTGATTTGGAACATTTCCGTTTATATTAGCACCTAAATGTAATATGTAGATCTACATACATTTGTATATTAAAGGTTCTGTGGCATATGGTTTTGTGAGCTGGTAAAATCCCTTCTGTAATTTCAGTCGCTGGTGGTTCAGTTGAATCATTCCTTTTGTGTCAGGAAAGAAAAAAAAAAACTGTGTTTACAATTTCTGCAAGTGTGACCACTAACAACAACCAGTTACAATCTGCTCCTTTTGGTGAAGCTTTATCAGACGTCGATTCAAATCAATTCATTACCTGATACGTGTTCTCAGCTACTACGGGGTAAGCAAAGATATGTGATACACACACTGTGTGCGTGTCGCTTTCTAAACAAGCACTGAACAAAAACTGTAATAGTATGTTAAAAAGACGAATAGGAATCATTCCTAGTTTTCTTTTGGAACTTCCTGAGATGTCTTCTTGGGTAACACACATTTTGCCACAGGTCCATTAAACAAGACTAAGTCTAAAGCCTTGCTAGCAGCTCTGTAAGTCTATACTTAGGCACATAGGTGCTTTGAGCTAAATCCTAATGTCAGCATGCTAGCATGCTCAAAATGACAATGTTAGCATGTTGATGTTTAGCAGCTAATGTTGCCATGTTCACATTTTAATTGAGCGTGTTAGCACTAAACAAAAGTACAGTTGAGGCTGATGGGATAGACTTGCAGGTATTTGATCAAGCAAGATCTTGGACAAATTACGAGACTGAATCCTAATAATTTAAATTTATTCATTTAAGTTATTAGGATTCAATCAATTTGGGAGCATGAATTTGTGTACAACAATTTAAGTTTAGATTGTTGAGATATTTCAGTATAGACCAAAAAAGGTGGACCGACTGACCGACCACTATATCCATCCTTTAAAGTTAAAACAGTGACCAAAATACAAGACATGTTAGCAGTCCCATGACGGTATAATATTTATTACCTAACAAAACTCTTGGATGGTTAACCATGGTTTGGCAACCTTTAGCATGTTAGCTACTGCTGTGTATGTACATAGTTAGAAATTCCTTGTATGTGCACACATACCTGGCCAATAATGCTGATTCTGATTCTGATTAGCATGGACCTCAAACTGAGCTGAGACTGACAGGAATTCTGTTATTCATTTCTGAGGAATCTTGATACTCACATACACACTGGGAGTATCAAAGTGAAGGCTAGATCAATAGTACAGTGACAGTGAAGAATAGATGCAAAAGGTGTGTGATACCTCCATGTGCATGTGTGGTCTTTCATGTGCTGATGCCATGGCATTTTAATCAGTGTGTTTATTCCAAGCTGCCAATGCTGATTCAAAGCATGTTTGATCAGTCTGCTTTTTCTAGCATCCAATATGTCGAGCGACGATAACATTCTCCCGCCGAGCGAGCCAAATCTGAATCACTACGGATCAAAAGTTTAAAAAGGGCAGCCCTCACTGCAAGAGAAAGACAATCAATATTTGTCCCAGTCACAGATAAGATTAAGATCCAAGATGAGATATTCAAAGTGTTACTGGTGTACTGATGGGCTGACATACTGACTAAATACCGATGTGTTTTAATGTCCAGAGATTGTCAAGTGTTTAAAGCCCCTGCATCTCAAACTGTTAACTCTTCTAAGACTTTCTGTCCTCTTTCTCCCTCTCTATGTTCTCTGTCTGAATGAGGCACAAATGCTCACTCTTGACTGACAGTCACTTTATTAGAAAATGGCACCAGAGCAGATTCTGAAATAGGATTGCAATAATCTGACATAAAATGGCAAAATAGGTGATTTATATAATTCTGCTTACTTTAAAATAACCCGAATAATCAGATGATAATTCCTGTGTGTTCAAACAAAATGTTTTCACAGATGTAACAGAATATATCTTGAAGGAAGCCATCCCAATCCTGGTCAGCACTTAAATGAAAACTGCATTAAATGAAACTGCAAGAGTGTTGGCGTGCTGCAGATATAACGAGGAACTTGATTGTTGAGAAAGTGATGGACAATGAACGATAACTCTGTTTTAGTTGGGTCTGCGTTTCCATGTTAACCTAAAATAAAATGAAACCAAAGCTGAGCTGTGAGCCATCAGTGCATGGTGTGGCGCCGCACCAGAGAGTAAGAGGCCCCACCATCAAACTCAAGAGTATGGATAGCCGTTTGAGCATTTATTTGACAAGAGAGGCGACACTGCAGGAGATACATTGTGGCATGTTAGGAACTAGTATAGCTGTAAGGCTTAGTGCTGAATTCCCTATACCTAACAACAAATCATTTCTCCTGTGCTCCCTGTACTGTGAATTATCTGACTGAGTTTTTAAAATGTGGCCACCATTCTAGAAAATAGATCCAACAGGGCAACACACAAGCAGTCAGACGGTCAAGCAGGTTTTAAACTTGTATGGTAAAATTATTACAAGGTCTGTTGTTAACATCCATCACAGAATATGTCGCCTATTCATTAGAAGGAAAATTGCTCAACCAATGCACATGGCAAAATGGTTTCTCTCTGCCTGGTTTACTTTGCACCCCTGTGTTGTGTTTCTTCTCCTGTCCCCATCTGCTTGGGCCATAAACCTTACATTGGGATGATGATATGCACATCAAAACAGCTTTTCTAGCCTCTGGAAAAGTTTTGGATTTTAAAATCAAATTCCATAATACTGTACAAAGAGCACTGTTTTGTTTGCATTTGGAGTTGACTTGTCAGCAGTTTCACAGATGTCTTTTTTATAACTGTGGACTATGGGGTAAATGATTTTTGGGCAGCAGGACATTTTTTGTTTTGTTCCAGCCCCCTGATTCTCAACAGGGTACAATTGAGCAGCAGGACTGATTAACACTTTCTTTTAATGATCTCCTTAATGTTACTTAACATAGAAACACAGGAGTCAGGAGTGAAGTGACCCAATAGCTTTATGCCATGGCCATCAGTTTGAATTATTTCAGCTCCATTTCTGGGAAAATCATGTTTTTCCATCAGTCTGACATTGCAGCTGGGTCTGAATACTACAATACCCTTAAGCTTCAGCTGCTGTTGCTATGGAGAAGAAGCCAGTCAGAGGTGCAAATCAGAGCTGTAGCAAATTCAAAACACTTTGTCGTTGCAGTTGTGAACAAAACACAGCACAAAAGTTGCTGAATTCATTTAAAATTGATTAGATTGATTAAACCAGGGCAGTTTCATGTCGATCAAAGCCGGGGAAGTGCTCCACCTGTGATTCGTGTAACATTGTCTATGGAGAAAATTAACTTTTACTTTTACTTTTGGACCCAGTGGTGCCAAAAGTAGCTCCTCCCACTGTGCAACAGTACATCCATGCAGTTAAGAGACTAACGTCCTGGTTCAACCATGACTTACCATACTTACCACAATTGAGTTCACTCACAGCTTCCTTGTGCAATAAGGGATTATTAGTGACATTGTGGGTGCGCTGCCTTTCAGTTTTACCTCCAAAGAAAGTTGTTTAGGTAATCCGGCTGGTACGATCGCCCTACTGCTTGTCAGGGCGATCTTGGACCTATTTTCAGTATTTTCAGGCGTAAGCTATCGGTTGACTGTAGTTTTTCTTTAAACCTTTAATCTGTGGTTTACATTCAAGGCTAAAACCATATCAAAAGCAGCATTTACGCGAAGCCATTTGTGTTGTGTGTGGCAACGTTCTTTTGGCGGAGCAGGACTTTATGTGGCAATATTCTCCCCATCTTTAGATTGGGATGATAAATCCCTTAAAGAAACACACATACATCTACATTACACTCACACAAAGATTGCATCATTTGTTTACACAGTAAATTATTGTGCAATCAAAACACCCACACTGTTTTAATAAAAAAGAATCGCTACTATCTATGGAAAGTTTTTCCTGTTTTGATGCCAGAATGCCAGTAAAATCCAGCCCTTAAAACTGAATCCAAGCCTTTGAATCTCTTGAGGGGTTGAAGTGGAAGACAAATATCTCTCAAAATAGAATTAAAGAAACATAACTCTCCGCAAAGTGTGTGATTCATCACTGCGAGGAAACTGTCTTCATTGTTACGAGAAATGCAGCATGGACGTGATGCCAAATAAATCCAACTTGTACACACTGCTGCCCTGAAGAAAAGCCTACTCCTTTTTAAAAGACAACTGTAAACACACTGTGGACATCCATATCTCTCTGCAGTCACCTAGTTCCTCTTCTTCCCATCTCACATCACCTTCCTCCTCTATCCCTCCAAATGTTTCTCTCCGTCATTCCTGCCCCTGTCTCCCTCTCTTTGCAGTTTATATTAATGCTCAGAGGTTATATTTTATGCCTCACGATTCACATATCTGTACACTGACTGCTGTTTGGAGAAGTTCCAATGTCTCCCAAAAGGCCATGAAATGTACCACTATGACAGACTCACACGAAGTTTCATACGGGTGGGTTATATTTATGCGCAATGATTCATGCTGAAGCCGACTACTTTTTGAAACTGTTTTACCTTTTTTTCCCAAAAGGCCTGGGGAAGCATTTTTGTTATCTTAGATTGCACCCAGAAAGTTCTTCCTCTTGCAAGCAGCTTTATGTAACAAACTCATTATTTTTTGCTACAACTTTATAGAGGAGATAGAGAAAAATTGGCAAGTGAGCAGCAATACTTAGATAAACGGTTGTTTTTTTTGTTCAGTAATTTGTGTAACATACAAGTTCCAATTGCCTGATGCTAAATTAAACAAATCAGCAGAGAAAAGGCGGCTGAATATGAATTAAAAGTGATCTTTGCACTGAATGGCTGTATTTGGCATAGTCTGGGTAGGGCGATGCGGAATATGAGGCTCTCGCTCCCACCAGCATGTCTAAGTATCATGCTCTACATTCCACAGTAAGGAACAGCACTACAGCTTAGCAAATATCTGAAAATGTAACTTGTGGTGACAGGCAAGTAACCTCATCACTTTCCTACATACGTGTAGATGTGTATTTTTATAAGAGACTCGTGTATGTGGGCACATGTGTGCATGTATATCTTCTAACACTCCACTAAGTGCCTGAGAGCCCTTCCTACAGCACTATGAGACTCTAAGTTATGTTCCTAATTGGTTTCATGTCCCAGATGTTGCAACAGCTGTTCCGTGCTGTGCTTTTTTTCTATGTTCATATATGCCATATGCACGTTTGCCAGCGTGCACATGCTGAAGCAGCTCTAAGTTGTAGACCTTTTTTCACAGAACACATTCTGGCTTTTCAGACACAGGTGTAACTAATAACATTAATTATGACTGAATTCCATTTAGGTGCTGGGTGCCAGTTCCTTGCTATTGTGCATTCTGGCTCACTGGCATGGCTTCCTGGCACGCCTAAATGGAACACAGTCATTATCAACGTTAGTGCTCTCCCTGACATGACATGTCAAAATATCTGCCGTGAGAAAGGTCTGTTATGCTTGTGATGTGAAACCAATTAATTCCAGCTGGACAGTCCATTGTAAATTCCCAGCTGGGGATGTGATAAGAGCTGCTGGGCTTCCTACAACTTGGCCTGCTAGCTAAAGAAAACAAGACAGAGGCCATATTTTAGTGCCTGGTCTATCACGAGAGAGGAACTAGAATTACTGGTACAAAATTAATTCAATTGTTTATTTAAATAATGTCAATATAAAAATTATCAAGTTACTTCTAGAATGCATTAATGTACATGCACTCTCATCCATTCACATACTTTCCATGAAATGCAAAAAGACTGAATAGACAGATTAAAGGGATTTTGTGTATATGTGACCAGTCACGGAAAGTAGGGACACAAGTCGGTTCTGGGGCATTTTGAGTTATTCACAGATTCTGAAAGTGTAGTCTCCAAGCTTTCCAGCGATGTGTAACACATAGAAATCTGATAATATTTGGAGAAGTTGTGGCCATTTGAAGGTAGGCACTCAAAAAACCTCAAAAGGGAGAAAACGGCCTCTAAAGATTGTGCAGTCCTCACCTGTTCTCACCTGCTGGGAGTGACAATAGGGTTCATATACATCTCATTTATATACCCCATAGCCATACCCCCTGTAAAGCTCCACCCTGTAAAGCTGCGTGGTTACATAGCAACGACAGACGCAACGGGAAAAATCGGACTGCATACTATTAATAATAAAGGATTATTTGCATTGTAAATGCCACTTAATTTATCTTTTTTTGACTTTTATAAAAATGATTTAGAGGCTGAAATATGTGAGTTTTATCTTTTTATAAAACCTTTTCTGTCAAAACTCTATTTGAACTTGTGCATTGTAGATAACATGTTGCAAGACACTCCTTTAACCCCTGCTGGTTGTTCAATGCCATCCGATAACTCGAGAATACTGTGGTCCCCCATACTGAAGCCATGTGCTCATTATTGTGCACTTATACAGTACACTTAGACTCACAATATCATAGATAAAAAGTTGCATTTCTCCAAACTAACAGAGGTGATCTCTTCATTGTGATAAACTTTCTCCTCAGGCTGCAACAGAAAGATAAGATTTACCATTATTAAGAGCGGTAAGGGAGGTAAACAAACAAACAAAAGGATCAGAAACAGCTGACATTTTATCGTTATCACTGTCTTCATTGGAACATCAGACTGATTTTTATCTGATGCTGGCATTCAGTCAGATACCGCAACCAAGCTTTCAAGACAGAAACCAGTCAAAAAGGTCAGAGCCAGGCAGACTCCGGTAATGAAAGTTTGAATGAGAAGATAGAGAACGAATATAAAGACTCATTCAGATAGACTTTGGTGCAGGGTGGCACAATGCAAGAAGCAGGACTTCCTTTAACCTGAGCATCTGGAAACATACTTTTATTGTGATTAGCTATCCATCCAGTTGAAGTGCCTTTGAGCAAGGCACTCATATCCTTCTAGCTCTTGGCTGCTGTTTTACAGCGAGATCTCTTCCGAGACCTTCTCAAGCAAAAGAGTAAGGAATGAAAGTACATTTAATTCTTGCTGGGATGTGTTCAAGGCTCATTGCTTTCGGGTTTTATCAATTTTCAATGAAAAATACTATACTTGGATTTTTTAAAAGGAGAACTTCACCCTCTATTTTATGCCCCAGTGCATCGAGCAGTTGTTGTAAACAGGATCATAATTATGCTTCAGATGAAATAAAGTTAAGAGAAAAGTACAAAAAAATCAACTTGAGTAATATTACTGCAGTACCAATGATAAAGTGCAATTTTGAAAAAAAGCTGATTTTCACTTACTTTTTAATATTCCAAATAGACGCACACCATTTTTGTTTTTGAAAAATGCTAAAACAAAGCCCCAGTCACGATTATATAATGTATAATAACAATAAAGTTTATTTTATTTTATTTATTTAGGCTTTTTAAAGTGAGGTACTGAGGTACATATACCCAGTATAAATTCTTCCTGAATATTTTAGGATACGCCTGAACACCACAAGCACTAAGTTGATTTAAAAATCTAAAATTTGGCCATAAACATCATGCATTAAACTCACAATATGAAACCAACCAACATCTTTATATTGCAGCCACATCCATTGAAAAGCAATTGCAACATCCAACCTGAGACAGTTACATCGCCTATAATTGATTAAAGGCATCCTGTTACATTCAGTGTTTCTTACCACGGAGCTCTGTGTGTATCATTGAGATCTAACAAGCGTGAAGCATTTCTTTACTCATTAAACATTTGCGTGGTATATTGTTATGGAAGAAATTGGAATACCTGCATTTTTTACATCCACGAGCACGCACAATCTCATGCGTGCACGCGATACAAACAAGATAGGGATCCACTCTTCAAAACGTTTGCTCCATAGCGCTACTGGTGGTCAAACATTCCACATGTACTTTTTAATACATACACTACATAAAATGAGATGGGCAAAGCGTCTCAGTACTGCCAGGTGTGCATTAGTCAACAATCACTTGGACTCAATAGATCAATAAATAGTTTGCAGCATTTGGATAGTAAATCCCAATCCAGCAGAACATTGCTTAGCATCTTAGCGTAGCATTGAGTGTCCTTGGTTGTGACTTGCCATTAAAATTACATTTGTCAGTGAAGCAGACTGCAAACAGAGGATCAACTTACATAGGATGAAGGCCTTGACTGTTTAGCTTCATAAGAAAATTGATTCAGATCAATATGTCAAATGGCTGTAGAGTAATTGTTTTCTAAAAAACCCCAATGCAAATGTGACACATTACCACGCCCCAAAAAGGCTTTAAAGTTCAATCAGTGATTGGTGTACAGCGGACTTTTAAGCTAATGATTGTACATGGCTCTGCATCAACCACAACCTGGACCATGTCTATGTTGTGATGTAACAGCTGGAGCTGCAAGGATGCTGTACAGCAGTGTGGGATTGGACCTTTAAATAATTGCTTTGCTTTGCGCTGGTGATAAACATTCACAAAGCTCAGATATTAGCACACTTTGCTCAAAATGAAGCACTTATTGAGATTTGCACCATTATGATAGGGAGCTATCATTACAAACATCTGACCAATCCAGCATTTTCAAACAAAAGATTCATCATTTCGATTCAGTAGATTTCCTCAGAATCTTTGGGAGATTATTCATTTTCACATAATAACTCCCCAAAAGAAAAAGGTTCTGAACAGATGAGCGTTAATTGTCTGGAAACATGATGTATAGCCAGCTCAGTAAAAAAATAAAAAATCCAAAAAAAAATCAACAAGTTCTTTGCGAGATGAATAATTTATGACAAAATAAGATTTGTTTTCCAGTTTTGATTGCTAAATCCCATGCACACATTAATTGCAGTACCAGGACACACACACACACACACACCTTGCTTAAAATCATTAGGATTTTGAAGTCAGCAGGACATCTGCTTAGAGGGAAGAAACAGAGAAAAAACTGACATTTGAACAAATGTCAGTTCACAACTGATGTTATTTTTGTGTTTTGAATGCGAGACTGTGGGATGGCACAGAGGTATTATTCAGGAATGGATTAGCTTCCATTAGCTCATGCTCTTTTTTTTAATTTATCCTGTCCGTCATCATTTAAGTTCAACTGCTGCAGAACAACTACAAAAGCAGAAAGTTGAGATAAACCGGAAATTAAACTCATGTTAAGAGTTTGTTTTCCTCCACGTGCCATTATCCTGTGAAGACACTTTACCGTTGCTGTGTTGTTGCGCCTTAGACAGGAACAATCAGTGCAGGATGGGGAAAGTACTTTACAGGTTATCAGTACACAAAAGTACAACAACTGAAATGATCAAACATGGCACCTTCAAGTCACAAACTTATTTCCTTCTTTACCAGATAGCTTAATCCACAACATGGCATCATTAAATTATGAGATGAGATGAAATATACCTTCATATCATCTCCTGACCTGATTACATTTCACTATTAGCACCACGTTTGTGTGTGTGTGTACTTGTTCTTGGGTGTGTGTGTTGGTAGGCTGCAGCAAAACCCCAGTGCAATCTGTTTTTAATTTCCCTGAAATAAAATTACATGGAAGGGCAATAACCGGAGCACTGGACTATAGGAAAGTCATCTTGGAGATTATAAATCGACCCTGGAGTGTGTGAATGTGCAAGTGCGTGGAGTCTGTGTGTGTCCACATGCATGCATATGGGTGTATTATATACATCCAACAATAAAATCAGCCATGCTGGAGTGGTCGGTTAATGACATGTGTAACAGGTCGGAATGGAAAACTAATGTCATAGATGGATGCGGAGCAAGAAATCAACCGTATAACAGTCTGCTGACTGACAACTCCTCGCAGTACTGTACCCAATTAATTAGGTCATTGAAAAAGAACTATTAGAAGGCGATGCCCTACTCCATAATTTCTATTGATCTGCTACAATGAGCTTATGCATGCTCTACTCAATATTGCTTTTTCCACAGCAGTTTGCAGCAAAGTAGAGAACAGGATTGAAATAGAGTGCTTTGTATATTGAAATTGGATCCCTTATACTTTTAAATAAGTTTACTTTGCCGTTTGCTCCCTCATCATTTGGAAGACAACATTTGATCATCAGGTCAGCTTTACTGCGTCGAACAATGCTGTTGAGAAGTCCTTTTTAAAACAAAATCAAAACTACTTGATCAAATGAATCCTGTCAGCCCAGGGTTTGTGTGGCTGCACGTTAAATGGATTCACAGGTTGCTCTTTCTCTGTTGCATTTCTGACAGAGCAGCCTCTCAAGGCAAGTTTGCTACCCCAGTGGTCAACACACGTGTCATTTCAGACGGAACTCTGGGACCTGTACTTTAATTAAAACCCAATTGTTACAACCACCAGTGAGCACTGGTGTCGCAAAATCAACCTGGGCTGAAATCTTCAATACTGCAGTAAAGAATTTTATTTGGCCACTCAGGGACAGCGGAACAAGCTGGAAACACAAAATGGACATATTAGCTTCCTTAAAAGTTGTGTACAAGTGGAGCTGAAGTGAAAGTGAAACTTCCGGGGTCTGTTCCAGATGTAAGGAACCTCATTCACAATCCAGCTGACATTTGCAATGACACAAAAAGACGAAAAAGTAAGCCTTGGAATGTAACCTCAGTCAACAATATGTTGTGTTGTTCACTCCATACATCTAGATAAGGGGGGGGGGGGCAATTTTTAAGACACAGTCTGGCAAGTTTAAAAAATTCAAAATCAATTCTGTTTTAGTGGTGTTTAAAAACACTATTTCCCGAAAGTCATAAGTGCACCATTTCCCATAAGCGAGCAGGACAAAGAGGACTGAACAGTGTAAAGTGTAAACAGTGTAAACAACAAAGTTTTTTAGACAGTAGAAATTACAGCTAAAAATGTTGGCAAAATGACATTAGAAGACAGCTTCTTGGTCAATATCATGGCTATGAAAGAAACCAAGCTATGATGACGCAAACACGCTTGGAAACTGTAATTGTTTTTGTATGCTATCAAATGAATCATTGTTTGACTCTGTCAAAATCCCCAAACATCAACTTCTAAATGTAATTTGTGTAGTAGAAGCGCATTTATCTTAGAATATGGATAGTAAATCCCAGGAACACATTTTGATTTTAGAAAAACAATGAAAGATATGCCTATTGTTTTTCCTTGCCACTGTTGCTAAGTGCTTGCTCATGGTGGGAATTGTTGGGTCTCTGTAAATAATATTGCAAAGAGATAATTTATGTTATGACTTGACACTTCATAAATAAAAATTGAATTGAGAAGTAATGCAGGGCCAGAATTGCCGATATCAGTACCAATACTGAAACTTAAAAGCAGCTAATGTACTTTCATGGATCTTGAATAGGCTAAATCTGGATACATGTGAGCCCTGAGTTTGATACACACATTGCATTTCGCAACGTTTTCATTCACAGCTGTGATATAGCTCGAAAAGATACTCCTCTTTTGTTCAGCCATCACTGTGATTATGTGTCGGATTAAACTAGTCAGGGTGCGCATTGTGGCGTGCTGCGCGACACGTATGTTGTGCACACAACACAACAGGAATGGAGAAGCAAAGACTAGGCTACACGCACTAAGATGTGTGCACGACAACAGAACGTTTTTTGCATTGTCAGCACAATTTACTTATCAAAAGTAAAAGTACTCATTGTGTAGTAAAATGGTCCCTGTCTGTGTTTTCCTATTATATCTATGATGTTTCTGGATTCATATTACTGCTGTAGATGTTTAAGGTTAAGCTAAGTTTCTCTACTTTTATATACTGTTGGGTAGTTTCATCTACAGCAATGCATCATTTTCTATATGATCATCGTATGTCTGTAGCGTCGCCGTCCTGTCAGAACCACCTATCTCTAAATATACAACTTTTGAAGAGCTCAGAAAAACTGCTGTTTTCATCATGGTGATGATGCATTTTCCAGCTAATCCAAGGGGGGATTAAATAGTTAATTTAACTTGTCTCAACCCATAAAGGAACACTTCGTCCTTCAGTTTATCACAAACATTCAGAATCACCACATTTGGGGATAGATGGTTTTCACTGGACAGGAAGGATAAAAAAGTAAAGCAAAGTAACTAGTAACTAAAGCTGTCAGACGAATGTAGTGGAGTAAAAAGTACAATATTTCCACCTTTGGAGATGTAGTGGAATAGAGGTATGAAGTTGCATAAAATGGAAATACTCAAGTAATGTACAAGTACCTCAGATTTCTACTTAAGTATATGTACTTAGTTACATTCCACGACTGGGTACATTGTAGAAGAGAGAAACTGGTCCCTTTTTTGGTATTGATGTTAGAATTGATCTTCAAAACGAGACGTAGGAGCTGTAGTATCACCCCGACTGAAAAATGGACAGCAGAGTTGAGTGATGATTCTCTGTGGGTTTGTTACTATAAGTGAACCCTTTCACATTACACATACTCATTTGATCTATTGTAAACATAAAAATATTGATTAGTACAGCTTTAAGGATTGTAGCTTATTCACCCCATTAACTTTGAGGTAGCCCTTCCAGTTCTGTTCCTTCCACACTTCTCAACAGTCTACTGCTGCTGTAAGGGCTGTACCTCAACATTTTCCCTGCATCTGTCAGAAAAAAGGCCGATTTCTGTTTAATGAGACTTAGTGAGATCTAATACCTTTGCAGATCAAGCCAGCCCACACGCTCTCGTCTCACATTTTGTTTAGATGACACTTTTTACCTGGAGATGCTTTTTCATTTTGTTCATTTTATTTATTTATTTCTCTCTTTGGAAAAAAAAGAAAAAAGTTACTTAATACGCTTCTAACTCTTTCACATTTCCTGCAGAGGGATGTTCTCTGGTCTCTTGTTTCTAGAGCTGATGAGGCTTTTAAGGGAGCATTGTACATCAACCGAGACCTTTATTTGGCATTAGAGGGAGGGATAAGCGCTGCTCCCTACCTGGGATCATACTTTCCCCTGGGATCGTACCGCAAGATTCATTTACAAATGTATGAAGTGCATCTTTGTGGATGTTTGTGGAAAGTCAGCAGAAAGGGAGGAAGAGGAGGAAAAGAAAGTGATTGAGTTACAGCGGTTCTGGGAGGAGGTTTGGAGACAGGCTGCAAGAGATTTAAATCAATCAGCATCTGTGGGGAAATCAGCTGATAGATGGATTAGGGTCAAGACATGATCTGTCATTCATCCCAGTCTGCATTTCAAATATCTGACTTGATGCATCCAAGTAGGATGACGTCCAAATAGCATGACATTCATTATCAGTTTAGGCTCAGCCCTTGTTTTCAGGAGTCACTGGGTTTGGTTTTTGTGTGTGTGTTTGTGTGTGTAACCAAACCCTCTGGCACACACGCACAGCCAGAGGGATTTGGTTAAACATTTAGGCTGGGACTCGCTTTGAACATGGGGAATTTTCGTGCCATTGATTCTCAGATCAGAGAAAAGCTTTTGATTAAAAAAAAAAAAAAAAAAGTTTAATTGGCCTATTGGTTTCTGAGTTTAAGAAACCTACAGTTTGGGATTAGTCGGAGACATGAAGGAAACTCTTTTGACCATACAGTACTGCAAGCCCATTAAGACGTCCTACATGTTTTCTTGGAAATAGAACTTGGCATGCAAATTGAACGCACGCGACGTTTATATTTAGCAGTGTTCATGCTAAAGACTGTGCAGACTCAAGTAGCTTTTCCCCATAATTGTCAGGAATGTTGTCTAAAGCCCTGCAAGAATCAAAATGTATGAAAATCATCCTTTTCTTTCAACCTCATCAAAAAAGAGGTAATTAGGTTATTTTAATTAATGCAATCACTCATAGGTTCAATTATTGTAAACCAGGCATGACAAATATATTGCATCTACATCTGTGTAATGTTTCAGTAAATACATTTTATTGTTTTAAATCGTGTTAATCAGGGGTGAATTCGTTGGAAATCTGTCACCTAACACCTATCGTAACACCGTGATGGCCAGCTGGTATTTTCATTATGCCTCCCAGAGTAAAATCACTGTTGTAGAATAAGTTCAAGCCTATAGGATGAGAATACAGTGTCTCATACAGGGAGAGTCTGCGGTCAAATAATCCACAACCAAACTACCGTATAAATCACAAAACAGGAAATGTGCTGCTGCATGTGCTTTTCCCTGAATATATTTCAACTAATTCAGCATGTCTCACATTGTGAACAAACCCCAATAGCTCCAAAGAACAAGATAATTGAAACCAAATGCTTGCAAGGAAAAACCCATTATGGCTACTGCAAAAAGCAGTCCTTTATAGCAGTGATGACTCCATCAACACCAATGATAGGCTCGACAAATACATTTGTCCATCAAGCAGAAAATAAGTGAGTCTGAGTTCACCTAACACCTGCCTTCTTTCTGACAATAGGAGCACCTGCGTTGGGTATTTTTTTTAACATCGTGTTCTGGATATGATGTCTACATGGAACATAAGAACCTGGTTATTCATATCCCTTCATAAACAGTCCCCTGGTTTCTAATAGTCGGCCTCATTGTTTTTTGGTGTGTTTTGTTATTCCCGGTATGTGGCCTGTTGAGGATGAACCCACTTTAGTTCCTTTACATGTGAATTTTCTATTTGGTTTTCCTTAATAATCTGACCTGGGGCCTGTACCATGAAGACGGTTTAGCTGGCTAGCCAGATATATTAACATTAGTTTGTGCCAGTCCTGGGTTTTAGGTACTATGAAAGTAGCTCGGCTTTAATCAGTGTTCGTTGCCATGGTATCTTACGCTGGGAATAAAGCCTGATTGCAACGGTTTGGTTTTGTCAACTCAAAACCAATCCTGTAACCCTGAGTTTGTTCAACTACCTTCAAGGTGGAGGCCCCAGCAGTCTACATTGCAGCTGTCAGACGTTCACTTTCATTTCAGCGTGATTATTCTTATCATTACATTGTGTATCATCACATTTTTAGTTTCACTAACTACTAACCGGCTAGTAATATAAGCATGAGTGAGTATTTCAGGATCATGCTGTCACACATGACAGTGATTTAAAAAAAAATCTTGGACACAGAGTTTACATGCCTCAGTATCCCATATCGGAGTAGTCCCGAAAGCATAAGGGTCCTGGTTTTGGCAATCAGGACATGATGTTTGCAGGTGCAAACAGATAACCAGGATTCTCTAAAAACCTGATCATAACTGGGATACTGAATTGTTTGTGAATTGTTTTATACAATCTTATTAATATTTCCTAATTCAAGAAATGTGTGTATTTGAATGAATAATTTATCTTTACTTACTTATTTCAAGTCCAAAATGTATGGTAAATTGATTACTACCATTACTTCTCAGTTCTCTAAAGGTGTGACTTAATAGACTTAAAGGTGGGGTATCTGATTCTAATCCAATACATGTCTTTTTGTCAAATTGAGCGAATATCTCCAATGGCTATCCGTGCTGTGTGCGCTTTAAACAAATCTGTTTGTACACAGCCCTGGCTCTGGCTTAATGGGAAATTAACAAAGTGGCTCGGGCCGAGCCACACAACTCTATTCTAGCCGTTCCAGGCATGGTTCAGCTTACTTTCTAGTTTGCCAACATATGCTAACATAACGTTAGTTACTTGCTGGTGTCGCTGTTCGCTCTTTATCATGGTATTTGTCATAGTACTGGTGCTTCTCCAATATCGCAAAACCCACATTTAAACCTGTAATATCTGCTATTTTGGCCACTTGGGGGCAGTGGAAACAAGCTGTAAAAGACATATTCTAACACTTTTTAAGTTCATATAGCAAACTTGTTAGCAAACAGTAGCCTGTTGACATATTCACAGATGTGGAGCAACAGTATCATCCATTTGGTGTGGTGTTTCTGGACACATGATGACTGTAGTTAAACTAAGTAGTTTTTGTTGGAAAAATCATGGTCCTGGTTAAAACAAACCGATATTGCCTGTTGGTAGGAAACGACATGATAACATCTACTCTGACCACTCCCATCAGTAGTTCTGTAACAACGTCAAGCTACTCTTCTGCCTTTGACTCTGACAGACAAGAGTCAAACACTGCTATAAACATAGGTCATTGCACGCATTTCAACCAACAACTGGTGTTGTCATTTTTCCAGTGACAGTCTCCAAACTGCACTCCTGCTGAAGGATAAAAGATTACAATGAGGAGATGTAAATACCTTGTTTAATGAATGGAACAATTTCTGTTGCAGCCTGTTCGAAGTTTGAGGAGCAGCACGTAGCTGTCATTGCTCCTTGTCAACATATCAGCAGTAGCCAGGGAAGGTGAGAATGACAACCTGCTGGGAAAAACAAGATGCATGACTGAAGTTTCCAATTTGTCATATGTCCACTATCTCTATGAAAGTGTGAGTGTGTGTGAGTGCAGTATATGTCAATTGTTATAGCAATCCCTGACGGAAACAACAGGACAAGAAAACAACAAAAATCTTTATAACCCTTTAAGGGTTTATGAAGCATAAACATGAGCCCTGTACCCAGATGTATTCCACATATGCATCATCCATGTTTGATTTACACCTGACATTAACAAGCATCACCAGTATTAACCACGAAATCAGATCGCTCCTCCTCAATGAAATGCAAATAACTACTTCCAGCGTAACACTCTCCTGCTATGTTTGATGCAAATTTTTGCTTTCAGTCTTTTGGAAAGATCTTGTAATCAGTGTTGGGATGGAACACCGCATGCAGCTTTCCTTAAACTTGTCTTAAGTTTTTAGCTTTTTATGCTAAATCCTTGTAGCGCTCAATTTGAACTACCCTTTGAATAATAACAGCTTGAGTTTGATGTTTGAACTCTTCTTCTTCTTTTCTTTTCGGCTGTCCCCTTTCAGGGGTCGCCACAGCGAATCATGTGCCTTCATCTAACCCTGTCCTCTGCATCCTCTTCACTCACACCAATTAACTTCATGTTTGAAAAATCTCATAAATAAAATAGCAATGCCGGTCAGCTGGCCCACCACTTTGGTCCAGACTGAAATATCTCAACAGCTACTGGTAGCTTTGCCACGTTCTTGGTCCAAAGAAGATGTATCCTCCTGAGTTTGGTGATCCCTTGACTTTTCCTGTCATGCCAAAATGAGCTGTGGTTCAGAGTGTAATATCTTGACAACTATTGGGTAGATTGCCATGATATTCAAGGTCAATCAAATACATTACCCTAGCAAGTTATTTCTTATTTCACCATTTTAATTCTACTTAATTCTCCATATTTTGTCAGTGATCACTCACAAACTACTTTAAAGTGACAGTTCACCCCAAAATGAAAAATGCATATTTTTTCTATTACCTGTAGTGTTGTTTAGCCATCTGAAAGGTTTTGGTGTGAGTTGCCGAGTTTTGGAGATATTGGCCGTAGAGATGTCTGCATTTTTTTAATATCAAGGCACTATATGGCACTCGGCTTGTGGTGCTCAAAGGGCAAAAAAATTACATTTGAAAATTCAGCAGTGTTGTCTGTTTCCAAAACTCAACCTGGTTAAACAAAGTGTATATGGTTAATTTGGAATGGTCTTGAGTTATATTGGATGTATTGTTGCATTATTGCACATTATACAAGGTACAAGGTAATTTATTTATCAAATTACAACACAACGTTTTACAACGAAATACATTTTCTGTCCCTACATTCTACACATACGTGTATGTCCCAAAATGTTCCATAAGTCAGAGAGTTGTTAGAATTGTAATCCGCACAGACAGTAATCCAGAGAGAAAGAGAGGGACTAAACAAACAGAGCAGAAAATGCCTCTGCTGTCCTTCTCTCTGCATCAGGTACATGAGTTGCTTCCCCAGGTGGAAAGGATTTCTTGTGGCGTTCGGTGCATCGTGGTTGTTTCAGTGCTCCTGAAACTATTTTCTCGGCTGTCCGAGCACATGACAGCAGAGAAAATAGTGCTGGCTAGAACAGACTGGCAGAACATGGCAGTTCCGCAGTCATGAATGACCGGAGCCTCCGCAGAAAGTAGAGCAGGCTCTGGCATTACTTGTACATAACCTTGGAGTTCTTAGCCCAGTCCATCTTGTTGTCCAGGTATACTGCCAGGTACTTACAGTCACACAATGCACAATGTCCATGTCCACCCCCTGGATGGCGATAGGTGTAGGGTATTGTTTCCCAAACTTAGGGTCACAACCCAAAGTGGGTCACAGATCCGTTTTTATTAGGTAGAGTAAAATACATACAGTGTTTCCTAAAATTATGACTGGGGCTTTTATTTACATCAACTGCAGAAGGTAACAGGCCTTTTTTTGATGCAGGCTTGTATTCGAGGCAGGCATTTATTTCTAATTCCCTTTTTGATGAGCTTAATTGGTTATATTGGGGCATGCAGCACAGAATGACAGACAGTAAACAGCTCTTTGCAAAAAGCCAACCATTTAATGACATTCCATTACTACTCGACAAAAGAGTCAACTAAACCCCTGTACTCGGCCTCCCTCCCTTCATCGAGCCAGCCCACAATTGCAGAATTGTCCGAGATACCTGCAAAACTCTTCGCCATCTACCGTCTGCCTCAGCTATACTTTGTGTTTAGTGCTGAATACTGTAGCATACGTGAACATGCTAACAAACCAAACTAAGATGGTGAACATGGTAAGCATTGCTTTATATCAGAATGTTAGCATGCTCGCATTAGCATTTAGTTCAAAGCACCACTGTGCCTAAGCATACAGCCTCACTCAGCCACTAGCATGGCATTAGACTAGTTTGGGTTCATTGTGTGTGGAACCTCAGGAAACAGTTTTATTATGAAACAGTGATGGACATCACATTTTCTCCACTCTGCTTTTACATAAGAAAAACAATATATTTGTATGGCTACATGTGATTCTCCTCTATTCCTTAGGCTACTTCCACCTTTCACACTACAAAATGCAATTCGTACTCTCATACAGTAAATGGAAAACATAGATCTTTTAAGATATATTCTAGAAGGGCCAATAATGTGTGGTTTCTGTGTATTAGCTGTAGAAATGTGAAACCAATGCAACTGCCTCTCAGACCTGATTGTGGGATCCATTCTCCCTCGCTGTCACTGCCCTCAGGCTCACCATCCTCACTATGAGCAGGAAAGTAGTTTTTCCAACAAATTATCTTGATATTAAAAGTAGTCCAATTTATCACACTCTTTTCTGGCACTAGGCTACATGTGGCTTTGCTTTCAAAACTAAAATACAACATTATATCCACTTCAGCTTCTTACTTGTTTGGGTTGTCAAGAAACTGAAGGTGTGAACTGAAGGGTCAAAAAGGCTTTTTTTCAAGGCAATGATATGCTGCAGAGGGTTAAACAAAGGCAAAATATTAAATTTACAGACAAACTCTACTCCTACATATTTTTATCCTTAAGGAAATCTTAACAAGGAAAGACACACACACTGTGACAGTGTTCCCAGCGAGGCCGCTGGCTCTTGTCATACATGGTTCATTATCTTGAAGGATCATTATTCCTCACCCTGTGGTTACTGTATGGGCTGCAGCCCTCAGCAGATGAGTATGTGCACGTGTTAACACAAGAGTTTATGTGCCTGTGTGTGAGAAAGCAGTTTGTAATATTAACATGATTCATTACACCTCTCATTCAAACCTGTGTTCGCCAGGCAAAAACAAGTCGCCCTTGAACGCCTCTTTTGTTTCGGACTCTTAAGGTGCTGTTTGCTCTCGCAGCATCTATCCCCTGCAGTGCATACACAAAGGACATCACCGCCTCAAAAGACTGGCCCTGATCATTCAAGACCCACAATACATTTTTACTGCGTCAGCACTCTGTGATGCTATAACATTCCTTTTGAATAGAGGGGAGCACCGAGGTAGTCATTCATAATGGATAATGAACTCCCCCATTTATCTCTCTTTCACTGTCCCTCTCCCATCTTCTGTCTTGCTTTCTCCCTCCCTTTTTCCATAATGGATAAAATACTGTTGGGATGAATATTTGTAGTGTTAGTCTTGTTTTATTGAGCAGAAACGGTGGAGACGGGCAAGAATTGTGCTGCCTCAGCTCTAAGCAACGTGGTGTGTAAATCCGAGTTTACAGCAGGAGGAGCTCATTAATGTGGATGAAGCGGGACAGATACACTACATGTGGCCTGGAAGAGTGTGGAGACGGAGACAAAGCAAGAACATTTGTTCAACGGAGGCTGTAACTAGGCGGGAAAATAATGTTTAAAATGGCACTTTTCCAGTTTTAGTATTCTGATTACTTCCGGAAAGTGGACAAATAAGCCTCAGTCCTCAAGAAGTTTGACTACAAATGCGTACACGGATACACTATTGCTTATGTCTGCTTCACCAGCATTGTCAGTATGTGCACCCTATAAGTAAGGGATGATACAAAACTCAGTGGAGTGTTCACCTCCACCTTGTCTGTTATTTTTGCATCTAAAGACAACTTGGAGTGTATTATTGAATACAGCTGCCTGCCTCAGCTGAAAACAAGGTTGATAGAGCTGTGAGACTGAAATAAAGTAAAGTTGATCTGAAAGACACTAAAACTTTCATGGAAATTGGAGAGTGATTGTTCTCTGCGGGATTTTTACTTTCACGTTGCATTTAGTCATTTGATATATTGTTAACCTAATAATATTGATTAGCACTGCTTTAGCTTAGTTTTGTTTCACCAGTGAGAGTTGACCGGTAACGAGGCGTGAAGACGAACAATGGTTGCTATGGTTACCTGCAGTGTATTATACATTGCGCATTGATTTAGACGTGTGGTTAAACTTGTCAGGACTGTGAGTTGAGTTGTGAGTTGAGTTGAGGTGTCCTCGTATGCGATTGTAACGGACACCTACGGAAAGTATTTTCAGTGACCTTTGTACTGTACAAGTACTAATAATGCATTCTATACATCTTACATACATCTTCTATACATGCAAGCGAGTTACATTAATAAAGCTTGAGTTATAATAATTATGATTTGCTTTCATTTCAAGGATAATTCCTGTACTACTTAAGTCAGGGGTAAATTATATATAGTGATGCAATTGTTGTCTGTATCATTTGACATCATGGTAGAGAAGTGAAAAATAGAGCGTGATTTACAGAATGCAGGAATTATCATGATAATAAAGAACAGCCTCACACAAAGTTGCTATTGTTTAGTTATTTATGAATCCTTTATTCATGTGGGGGGACCTTATGATTTATGATTACCTTAGTTAAAATTGTTGAAGGTGAAGTTAAGCAAGCAAGTATTGCTGATATATAAACAAGGGAATCCGAATATAATATGCTATGCTTTCTTTATTTCAGTGTTTCACGGTACACGTGACATAATGAGCATGCATGAAACTGAACTGCTTCAGTTTTACCTTGTTATAATTTTAAAGATTATTTTTGTTTTACACAGGGCTTCAGGAATAAATATAAGTTGTTACATAAGTAATACAAAATAACAACTTCCACTTAATGGTGCGTGTTTATGTCTATTGAAATTAATTTCATTTGATTTAGATATTTGTACAGCCATCAGCATACATTTGTAGATCTCATTCAGTATTTAATAATCTTGTCGCTGACTGTCGAAAGTCTGTGAACTGTTGGTTTGCAGCCGAACACCCTGTGCCGACCACAGCCTCACACTAAGCTTTATAATGTCAGAGTCAAACAAGTTGGCTGGATACACTATCAGATGTGGAACTCCACGTTCATCAGCACCAGATGCCAAGTGATGTTTGATGATGATCGATCTCAGTTTTTAGCCTACAGTAGTTACAGCAGCCATGTGGATGTACTCGGGCTCTTTTCCTGCATATTTTTAAGTCCTGTAGCATATTTCCACATTTTCTGAATTTTGATGTGACAGCCCCTTTATAAGAAGTGACCACTGGACGGCCACTTAACTCCCAGCATCTCATCGCCGTAACCTAGCAACACCTCGCTTGATCAAATGCTGTTCAGCAAGAATTATTCAAGGCTTTGAAACTTTGCCAAATGCCCATTCGAATTTTTGCAAGAGAGAGAGAGAGCATCAACGAGACTAAAACTGGGAACAGTTGGATGATAGCCGACGTTATCAAACATTCAAAAAGACATTCAGGCTATGAAGCCATTTTGTCCGGAATTCAGGGGTTGAGTGACTTACAAAGCCCACTGCCAGAGACGCTCTTATATGAAAAAAACAATACAGGAGCCTATATACTGTAGCAACAAAGGATCTAATTTCCAAACCGAGGCTAAAAGAAGTATACTGTAATCCTGTACTGAACCAAGACAATAAAACACTGCCTCTTCCTAACACAGTTAATCTGGATTAACAAATCATACCAAATTGCTCGCAGTCTGTTTATTGTGTTTCTGCTGCACCCTAAGAAGCATCATTAAAGAATGGCAAAAATAACACTGGATGGGAGGCATAGACATGTGTCAGTGTGTCTTATTATTCCGCTGACAGGGGATTGGGTTATGTTAGTTTCTTGTGTGTGTGTGTGTGTGTGTGTTGATGGCTGCTTTTATGAGAAAGAAAAATAATTGCGGCTGTAATTGGTTTTTGGTTTACTTGTAATAGGAATACGTGGTCACTGTGGGTCAGGTGTGAGACAATGACAAACAACAGTGTTTTTAATGTCCACAGTGATGAAGTATTTTCTCCTTTAATACATTAGTCAGGTACTACATGTGGAATATTATGCCACTAAACCTTTTCTAATAAAAGTTTTTCTCTGGTTTTGTTTGCAAGATTTATTTATTTCACTGTTGTTTTTTATAGGATTATCTGCTGTGTGTTGTGTTCTTTTATAGCATCAGCCTCCACAACATGCGTACTGGAGAAGAAAAAATATACCTGTAGTTAAGATTGTCACAGTGATTTCTTACAGTATAGTGCAACTAAGTAAGCTAATTTACTTGCACAAACACACACATCCAGACACACACATTTCCCCCCTTAAATGCCAGATGCTGGGGTTATACAAGCACCGTGTCAATGTGGAAACTTTTTCTACATTTGATATTAAGCTAATTGGAGTGACTTCCACACGTGTAGCTATATGGCATTCTTCACTTTCTGCATGGCAGCGGCACTAATTAAAAAAACATCACTTTTCAGATCGTTTAAGGTAAAGGAATTGGAAAAAGATGACACAATGGGGCTGTGATATCATCACTTTTCCGCCCTCTCTAATCTTGTCTCATCTTCTGTATCCTTCCTGTGCCTCTATCTCTCTCTACAGTAATGGTGAATGCTCTTCAGTGAGTAGACAGTTATCATTTGCTGAACAAGCTTTTCAGTCCTGTTTTCAGACGACTTGTCAGAACTTAACAAGGAGGATTTTAGGCTTTAAAGTGGTGTGTTGCCTCAAATTCCTAAAAAAAAACCTTCCCTTAAATGTATTTGATTAGCAATGATAATTATTTAAAACAGCAATTATTGATTGGTTTAGCCACTTGGGGGGCAGAAGAACTCCACAACAACCCGAAAAAGCCCACAGCCCCTTGCACCATAAAGCTATTATGTCAACGTAACATTTCCGTCCACCTGATTAATGTAAGTCCAAAAATCTGTGGGGCTTTTTAGTCTCCGTCAACTCCTGCGAAAAGTATTTCAGTCTTAAGCTGCTACTTTCAACTTTCTTCACCAGATGTCTCTTTGCTGTTTGGTGCTAAACAGGTAGCATACTGTTGGTTTTTTTCAGCTAGTGCTAGCAAAAAAATTAAAGAACAGATCTTTTCTACTGAGGCTTTTTTGAGTTTGGTATGTGCCGAGTCTGCACTGGTTAGTACAGTACTGCTTTCGGGAAATAGCCACAGCCTCACACTCAGAGACAGACAGAGTTTAGCTTGCTTTAAAGCAGTGTATTGGGGCTTTTCCACTACACAGTACCAGCTCGCCTCGACTCGACTTGACCTTGTTTGGTTCCCCACTGTGTAAACGTTGTACCTGTACCTGCTTCCAGGTACTTTTTTTCGTATCCCCTCCGGCGAGGTTCCGAGCGAGGTAAGGCGATACTAAAATGTGACGTGAAAACAAGGCAGACTGCTGATTGGCCAGAGAGAATCGTCACTATTCACTGTGTCATCATTCCACTCTCCAGACAGAGTATCCTGAATAACCCCGCCATTTTTAAATAGTTTGCCCAGCGATTGCGTGATATACCGATTACTGTTATGGCAACTTGGAAGAATACGCCGTGGTCAAACGAGGAGGTGCAGACTTTTCTTTGATAACGTTTGTCTTCTTGCTGTGAGAAACAGCCACATCCCGACGATCAAAAACAGCACACACTCGATTTCCTCCATTGTCCTGTGTGTGTAGGTAGTGGGTGTGTGTCACGTAGAAGATTACGTCACGGCAGTTTCCTGCGGCGTCGCTATGACGACCAGGTACTATTGTGGAGGTGCTATCTGCAATGGAGTCGAGTTGAGCTGGTACTGGTAATGGAAAAGCGCCATATGTGGTGACTCTGGACTTACTGTAGCTGTAAGCTATGCGTCCGCTGCTAAGATTGTTAAATACTACAAACCTGTATACTCGACTCGGCCTGACTGGACTCGCCTGCTGCTGATACCAGTGCTCATACATACTTGCTGCCGTATATGCCAAATAATACCAAAAGAGAGCGTTTGGGGGGTTTAAGGCTCGCCAGATTCGTTCATGTACCAGAGTTTGGCAGACTTGCTGCTGGAGTCTGTCAGACAACTTTTAGTCCCTGTCGTGTTAATTAACTGTTTGGCATTCAATTCAATTAAATTTTATTAATATAGTGCCAATTCGTAACAGAAGTTATCTATCTAGCAGGTCTAGACTGTACTCTTCTTAAAATTATTTACAGAGACCCAACAATTCCCACCATGAGCAAGCACTTGGTGACAGTGGCAAGGAAAAGCTTCCTTTTAAGATGCATAAACGTTGAGCAGAACCGGACCGTATGATTTAAATACTTAATCATACTTAATCATCTGTTCATTTCTTATTTCTGCAACTGTAATGATACACGTGATTTTCCTTTCATGGCACCCAACCATGCCCACTCCCACACCACTCATACATGTGCACCCTTTACAGCTAAATATGACACCATGGATAAATGCTAAAATTATTTATTTTAACAATCTGATAAAACAAAGAAAGGTGATGGAACGTGTGTTATATATATATATAAACTTTCATGTTAATTGAAAGGATGTAAGGCTATTCTCAATCAATCAAAACAAAAGTCAGCTGTTTTTATGACTTATCAGTCTTTACTCGCTTATTTGTACAAGGCTATGTTGCCGTGCCAATTTGCAGATAAATATTCAACTCAAAATACACAATACGTTCATTTGAAATTCTAAATATAAAAAAATAAAATAAGTATGCTAATAGTTTAAATGTGTCTCTTTTGTCTCTTGCTGCAGGGAGTGATTGAAGAGAGCGCAACGCGCAGGTCTGACTCCACTGACAGGCTATTCCTTGTTTTGCAGCAGCACACTAATTATGAAGTTGGACGAAGGTGAATATCCGTGCTCCACAAGCAGCCAAAACCTGTCCAAGCACATTTCTCCAAACTTCCGTTTCAAAATGCGATCCATTTTCAGTTCCGCAAGTTCCTCCTGGGCGGTGGACCCAGCTGTAGTCCTCACTGTTCACAGAGAGGAAATAACACTCAAATCTTTCCTCCAGTGTTGTCATTGAATATCCCATTGAATAGGGATGCAGTCTTGCACGTGGGGTCCTCTGATATTAAGGGGAACATATTGAGGTTCTTGTTCGCCACTCTGTCTTGCCAGAGTTTGAGTTGGGATCGGAAACCGCCAGTTTTTCAGTCGTGTCAAGTTGTGCTCAGTTGAAAACTGCTTCAGTTAATCTTGGAGCTCATTAAAGCAAGACAACACCTTTCCCCTTGAATGCCAGCGTGCCTCTGTATGCAGCAGCAGACTATGATCCTCAGACCCCATCTCATCGCAAAGTAAGGTAAATGGTCTTGATTTCAACGGCTGTGACATGATGCAATTGACAGCCTGGGTAGCTTGTTCTAATACTGCTATAACATCTGGGGGCATTGCCTTCATGACAAGGGCTTCACAGTGCAGCACTGCGGTTTGCATCTATTTGTAGAGCAAATCTGCCACTTCTCTATTTAACACAGCCTCGATGTCAGCTGACATGTCTTCAACACAGAGTTTATTGTGTTGTCAGATAACAGTATTTTAACAACTTCTTTAGCTGCATTTGGTCCTATCATTACCCCCACAATTTTCTCACAAGCTCGGAGGATGAGTGATTCAGCAATGGTATGGGGCTTCTTCGTTTTTACTATGAACTCAGCCATCAGGTAGCTTGGCTCCTGAGCTTTGTCAGAAATACGCATGAAACACACTTGCCCTCATGCGGTGATTCTGTTTTCATTAAGCTCTTAGTTGCTTGATCTATTCCAGATCGTTGCTGGCTAATGAAGGGTGTTTATTCTTGAGATGTCTCTGGAACTTATTTGGCACTAAGACTGCTAAATCAGCTTGTTTCAGACGGAAGATGAACTGAGTGGCTGCATGAAGGGCCACAATAAGATAAATAAGGATATTTTAAAACTGTGAATCATGCAAAGCTACTCTAGTAGAATAATGCAGAAAATAATTCTTAAAGTAATATAAATGAAAGTCTAGAGCTTGAAATGGGCATAATAGGTGTTTGACTGTGTCAGTAATCAGACCCAACAGCCAACCAAAGGTCATGGTCGGTATTCAACGTGACCAATCGCAGGAGTGGAGATCAGCCACTGTCTACTCCATCCCCGGCTCCAAAGTCCCCAAAGTCAACGTGACGAGCGAGCGAGTGTTGAGCAGTGGCAGGCAGGTGGGGCTGGTCACAGCCCTGTGCTCGCCGGACGGCATTTGTCAACGCAGAGCAGAAATTCTCTTGCTTTTCCACTCGCAGATGCTGTTGCGTCGGCTCATATCACGTAGACGCGTCTGGTTTTTATGTGCGCTGGTTTGGAAACTAATATAAGGCCATACATGACAAATCTCTCCATTCTCCGGTAGTTGCTTTTTTTCTGACTTTTGTGCACATGAAAAACTCCTGACTACTGTGCACCCAGAAAGAAATGCCGGAGGGCATGTTGCGTTACTATGGCAACCCTGTGCTGTAGCTGCTACTGCATATTTAACTTTGGTCTTTAATATGTTGATGTGGTCTGCTACTTATTTCCTTTGTTTGAGTATGTTAGAAAATGTTATATAAAATGTTAAATGCCTATTTGTATGTGACGAAACCTTACTAAAATTGTACAAAATGAGTAATATATCTTGCGGCACCCTAAAGCCTCTTTCACCAGCTTTGGGAATCATTGCAGTAGCATCAACACAATTGTCACAGTAAGTAAAGTAAATCACTTAATGATTTCATAATGTAGCCTTTTGGAAGGATAATGAAGCATAAATTGTTGTTTTTCCACTCGGCACCAGCACGTCCAGTTAGCGTGGTCTGAAAGGTCAGCAATACCTAGTACTCCAAAACTTGAAAGTAGGCCTTTCGCAATAATTACGTTATAAACCTATTGTACGATATACGGACATGATCGCGATCATTTTTGCTGAGCTCGATTTTGCACGTTTTTACATGCGTGTTTGTTTACATTAGAATTTTGCCAACATTTTAGCCGACACGATGCCAGAATAAACATGACTTGGGGCGCAGCGCTTAAACGTTTCTTTCACAGCGTCTGAGCTGAATGAGCCGAAAAAACTATACTGAGACACATTTTGCTGTCATTTGCAGCTCCACCACACAAACACACACACACACTTGCCCCTGTAGTGAGTTTGGGATTATTTGGCTAAAGATTTCTCTACTTCTCCCTTGCTGCAACCGACACAACCCCTATGCTTTATGCAAATGAATATGATGGAATGAGATGCAAATCCCCTTAACATGACAATAATAGCCTGTTGCTGATGAAAGCAAGGTTGATGACACTGTAACATGCTGGCCATACGACCAGGACTGAAGTGGGGACTGTAGACTAGCGACCCCTTTCACATTGCACATAGTCAGTTGATCCATTGTAATAAAAAATAGTGATTGGAAGAGCCTTAATTTTGCCCTGCTGATCTGTACGGACAAGAGCCACAGTATTTGGCTCAACTTCATAAGTAACATCCATTTCACCTCACAACCCTGAGGGGATCTTCATTACTCAGGGGCCAGGTTTATCTCCACCTCACGGTTCTAGCCTTTCTGTTTCTCAACTTTTGTGAGAAAGGTTGCAAGAGGAGGCACGGGTGTAACTGGGCTTACTGGAATGTTAGAAATATAAAATAGATAATAGTAGGTTCTGAAGCACTCTACAACACTCCTGCACATTCTCTACATAAACATACAATACTGCAGTTTTAATTCTCAAATTCTTTTTTTTTAAAAAAAAAAGGTAATGACCACAGTGATGATGAGGCATTGCCCATTTCCTGCTCACTGCAAGGACCATTGACATGCCACAATGCAATTTTGCTGTGATTAATGAACATTTGGTTTATTGTTTTTTTAGTACAACCCGCAGACAGACAATATACAACAACATGAAACACAAGACCAAGGGCGCCGGATTCATTTCAGAAGTGGAGGGGCCAAAAAGTGTGTGTGTGTGTGTGTGTGTGTGTGGCGGTAGAGAGTAGTGGTGGGCAAAGCAGTTCTTTTCAGTGCACTAGAATCATTAGAATTGTTCATTAAAAACACGTGTTCAAAAGATTCGTTCGCCGAATTGTTCAGTGCTTGACCGGAGCTCCGACTGCTGAACTGAGAACTGAGTCATAAGGATAAGCCAGTGAGCTGAGAATTTAGTTGGATAAAGATACCGTTCGCAAACTATTATGTAAAGTAAAGTAATGTATGTAAAGTGAAAAGGGGTCAAATTTTCCATTTACTTGTATTAAGGTTTCAAGCTTTTTTTTTTTCTTAAAATGGAGCTCCTCAGTTTTGCCACGAGGGGAGTATCCATCAAAGTGAGTGTTCAGAGAACAACCCTCTGAGTGAACGTCTCCTGAACTTTCAAAGCCTGTCCGATGTTTGATGATGATGAAAATTGCATGTGTGGGCTGTTTTTGTGAAATTTAGAATGTTGCTGTCCACTATGAGACAACATGGTGGCCATGTCGGTATTAATCTGTTGTCACTTTGGCTGCTTGACATCTTTTCCATAGCTGTTTTGCCAATGTTTTTTTAAAATACAACAAGGTAAAGTGTGGTTGAATGAATGAGTTGCATAGTTAGTGTACAGATATTTTAATGTTTACGGTCGCTCATTCAGGTCATTGCACTATACTAAGTTGTAAAATGGGTTGTAGTGACATTTTTGCGAGGCTGCCAAAGGTGTTTTTATAATGAATGTATTGTTGTATATGTGTTTATATATGCAGTAAAACAGCAAAACAGGTTGACTGGGTAGTTTAATGACCATACCTGGCAACACTCCCGCTTTTTCTGGGTTTCTCCCGTATTTCAATGCCATCTCCCGGTGCCCTTCTGTTTTGTTGTTTCTTCTGGGAAACTCCTGTAATTTGCATTCGAAACCTAAATGTTGGCGGTTAGTGACAGTAACCGCTGAATTGGGATATTTTGGAAGCTGGTAAAAGCAGCATTTTGTATGTGGGTTGGAGGACATAAGAAACCTTACATCAGTAGTTTGTAAGTTAACTATGACTGTACTGTAATACTGACCCCCCCCACCCCCCTCCCCAGCCCAGATATTATTGTGGTGGGCAGAGAGGGAACAGAGGAAGAGCAGGAAATAGTCCAGTATCAGAGAGGCCTTCATTACCATTAACAGAACTGTCTTGATACGGATCCTCGCTATTGGATGATGAGTGTGTTAGGCAATCATCTATAGAGAAGACAAACAACAAGCATCATAACGAAGCAATACTGAAATCAAGGTTTTTGTATTGGGATAGAGGAAGTGCATATCTAAAGACATCCATCTGTAGCAATGGATATCCAAATGTTAGTCAAACACACACTTGCTTAATCTGAAGCTTCTGAAGCGGTGTGACAAACAACAGCTGTGCAGCAGGATATGAAGCAATTTGTAAAGACAAGGGCTATTTAAAAGGGATAGTGGGGAAAATAACATTCTACTTAATGATTCTGGTCCCTCATAAACAATCACTTAATCTAGCTGAATTAATTTCCTGCTTCTTTTTTCTGGCCCTCTCCTTATTTCCTGCTGTGTTTGTCACTAATTAAAACGAAATCATTGGCATGAAGCTCATGCATTTAAAAAACTTTAAAGGGATTGCAGTATAATCAAATATTCCACTAACAATCTTAAAGGGATAGTTGTTTATTACAAATTGGGTCATAGTTTTGTAGTTTTGGCATAGGAAAATAAGATCTGGGAACATGGTAAAGTCTCTGCAATGTAGCAGAAACACAAGCAGTCAGACGACCGTGCAGGTTGTAAGTAAGCCAACAGTTTTGACAGATTATTTATACCACTTTTCACCAACAAACACTGCACCAATTGTGCAGTATAAAAGGTAGTTTATTCGGATTGGCGAGAGGATTCAGGAAGGATAGGATGAGGGTCGTGTACAGTGTGAGGATTGCATGGGGATGAACGGGGGTTGATTAGAGTCTTGATTGAATGGAGTGACTAGGAACCTGGGAGTTCTGCTTCATAATCCCCCTGTGGTTCCTATAATAGAAGAAAAAGAATCACTTAGTTGGAAATATTGACCCCAACATGAATGACTTTGATGGTGGGAAGAAACCAGAACAAGGGGAGAACATGTAAACTCCACACAGAAAGAACCTGGGAAGGCCAATGTTTGAACCCAGGACCTTCTTGCTGCGAGGCCACAGTGCTGACCACTGAGGCACCGTAATTGTCAATCATGGTCGATTAGAGTTTTTAAGGGCTGGAGCCCCTAGGAACCCAGGAATCAAGGCTAAGCGCGGAGGGCACATCTTGATGAGCTTCTGGTTCATTATCCCGGAACGTTAACTTCACGGGACTAAGTGAGAATGAGCTCTTTGGAAGTGGTGGTGGAATCAGAGGTGTGTTTTGCAATTTTGCCTTGTTTCTAGATCTCAGCAATATATTATATAGTATTATGTATGTATAGGTCATTAACTAAGAGTTTTCCCCCAATAACCTCCTAATTACTGCTTCAGAAGTTGTTGTACATGAATAACGTTCTTATGCTTTGCTCAGTATGGGCCTCTTTAGGTGGTAATACCAAAAGAATAGTTGTTCTCCCTTAATAACACTTAATATGGTCTATTCTCGTGTAACAAATCACAAATCTACAAGTGTTAATAGTGTCCAAATAAGTGTAAATGTAGTCTTTCTAACTCAGAATATGTTCCTCATTCTAAAGTGAGGTCTTGCTCATAATTAATTCACTAGTAGTTTGAAAATTAAGCAACACAGGTTCCCTATTCTAAAGTTAAACGTCGCACTACATTGTGCGAATGATGGATTTATTAAGTGTGAAGAGGAGGCAATTTTAGAATAGGGAACCTGCGTGGGTTACTAAGGATAATAATAATAATACATATTTAATTTTGTGGAAAAAAAATATACAAAGAGAGGCCAGGAGAATAGGAAGGACTGCAGTTGGTAGCCGGAGGATACTAAAGTGTCACATGATGCTTTACTGTCTGCATCCATATGAATGTGTGAAACAAGAAAGTCAGTGCTTTATTCCTGTCGATAACAAGTTTCCTCAAAATGTTTCTTCACCAAATGATAAGACGATAATGTGCTTAGCCAGCGTTATGCAGAATCTGCCGCTCACAGTGTCAGGTGGCAATCACATTGGAGCCAAAGCTCACACACCACGAAACATGCGTTTATCCGCATCCCTTCACAGACAGTCACCAAAGAAGACAAACAGCCACACATTTTCTCAGGCAGCTATCGTTGACAATGATAATTGTTGTTGCAAATGCTGACTTGAGGATAGAAAAAAAATACCGTCTTAAAACATCTGAACAGTACAGAAAGGGGAGACATGTGGAAGGGGACTCTATCTGGACAGTGAGGTTCATTCAGATCGTGTGGTCTTTAAAGTCCCCTGCTGTTGAGGGTGTGTTTTGCTGAGACAGTGATTCATTAACATACATATGAGGGAAGTCTGCTCACCAGGTAATTTAGAAGATTTGAGTTTTAAACTCTATAAGGCCTTAGCAGGTGTGTGTGTGTTGTGTTCGGGTGGATTAGCATGTGTGTATGTGTTCTTGAGGCTATAACGAACGTGTTCACGGAAATTAGATGAGGGGGTCCCTGTTTGTCCTTGATGTTTCATTTCCACAGAAAGTGGTCAATTAGTTCCAAAAATGTGTCAGGTGGATTTAGAAATATGATAATACATGCAACAAAACGGATGAGTTGGCTTAGGGACGATGCCAGGCAATTTAGGACTGCACAGCTATTGTAACTGCTGTAAGCCTGGAAGGCCTTAGGCCCTTTACAGAGGTAATAAGGTAAAGGACAGCCAGTATGTGCTCCAGGAAAGGCTGTAACTACTTCAGCGTCTAACCACACACAAATACACAAACATGCAGGTACTTGTGAGGATTTAAGTGGGATCTTCATTGACTTTAATGTTCCCACAAAACTTTAAAAACATTAGTATCTGACTTCTACACTGCGACAGACACCTTGGGGTCTGAAAGATCATCTCACAAATGGAAGATTGTGTCTCTGAAATTCCTCAGGTTCACAGCACAGCCAGCTTCTAAATCATTGAGCAAAAATATAGAAAAGGGCATTTGAGGATGTATACTTTATAAGGTTTATGCTAATGTTTGTTTTACAAGTGCTAGGAAATTGATTCTAAATCAAACGAGCATAAAACCAGTCCTGGCCTACGGTACATCTATGCGACTGTGGCTCATTCCCAGCTCAATACAACTAAAATTATATGTGGTGTTGCATAGATAGGGATGAATGAAAGCAAGTAAGCAAGCAGCTGGAGAAGGTTCAATGTCTTCATACTCTCTTACTCTTTATTCAACAAGACTAAGAGTCTCCTGTCATGCTAGCCTCTCTGTGAGGCTGCACAACACTGCTTTGAGATATATGCTAATGTCAGAATAGGTAAACAAAACAAAGTATTGGACAAATGAAAGTTTTTGACCTGATGACGGCATTAGATGACAGGGGATCACCAAAGTTATTATAATTCATCCTGAGGGGAACACGAATGCCTGTACCACATGTTGCTCCGATCCACCTAGTAGCTTTTGAGACATTTCACTCAACACTCCAAATGTCAAACTCATGGTGGTGCTAGACAAAAAGTCTGAGGATCCCCAGAGCCACAGGACTCAACCTCTGTGCACCATGGATATTGGTACAAATTGTTTAAAAGAAATCCAATGAATCAAAAGCCACAATATTCACATTTAAAGTAGTGTTAAAATCAGGCCATGGATAAATTGATAATTGATTAGATATTTTTGTGATTTGTCGATTAACCTCTCAAAATTTCGTTTCTCAGAGTATATACAGAGTATTTTGCCACCAGTCTTGTGGTGGAGTTGATTATAATAATAGAGCAGGTTTGGTGTCTGTCTACACTGAGCTGACAGGCCCAATTCATTAGCCAAGACAACAGCAGGAGCAAAGCCAACGCATGTCACCATCTGCTGCCAGTACAAGCATGTCACCTGTAGGCAATGCTGGGCTGTCAGTGGCAAACAGTTGTCCTTTAATCAAGGTGAAGGATTGCCAATTAATAGCCTTGTGAGACTATAATGGCCAACAGCAAGAGGGGCAACAGCTGGTGCAACAGTGGGACAAGGCTAAAATCCTGCTAGCAGCTCCTACAAGCTGCAATGTTCATTACAGAAAACAATATGAATGTGAACAAACAACATACTAAACATGTTTCTTTTTCTTATTTATGATGGAGTCATGGGATCAGTAAAGCCACAAGGGTTTATTCTCATGGGAGCATGAATTTGCTAAGCAAATTTCAGACCCATTGGGGTCTAAAAAAATCATCTCACAAATGGAACACCGTATCTGTGGCATTTCTCAGGTTCACGACAAGCTGCTAATGATTTAGCAAAAAGAAACAGAAAAGGGAATTGGAGGACATATACTTAATAAGGGTTATGCTAAAGGCTGGACTCCCTTGATAAGTGTTTTACAAGCGCTAGGAAATTGGTTCGTAATTAAACAAGCATGAAACCAGTCCAGGCCTGCGGTGCATCTACAAGACCGTGGCTCATTCCCAGCTCAATACAATTCCGTAGTAATCCACCTGTTTGATTACGAGATATCTTGTATGCAAAGATGGCACTTTGGCCTAATTTTGGTGACCGTTTACGGAGTGTCAAAAGTGGAAATGGTTCATCCTCTGGTGAGCACTGTGCTCAGTAAATGTAATGAAAATCTTCTAACTCTAGATTTCTTCAAAGGATAGATAGTTTCTGGATTTCTACAATGAGGGAGAAGTATATAATAGTCTAGAGAGGATTACATTTACATCCACTGCCAATGTCTTTAAAATTCTCGCATTCTACAATATCTGTGCATGGTGGCCGACTACAATATGGTTGAGGTTAAGGAAAGATCGTGTTTGTGGTTAATAAAAAGGCAAACATTAATTGCAGGTGCTTAACAGGATGGGAACTCAGATCTCCTGCATGAAATGTAGACGCACTACATGCCATCCACCAGCCTGATTTCACTTTCTGCCTTGTTACATCAAGGGCACACTACTTCCTGCATCGGCCCCCCGAACATTGTTATTGCATGTACTGGAAACTGCAAGGTTTCCCTGACCAGAAAGTGTTTGTCACACTGAATGAAATACTACCTGAACATTTCCAGTCAGCCCAAAAGCCCATCAAACTTTACTTTAAAAGCTGTTACACAAGGATAAGGCACGTGTATTTGTATAGCACATTTCAACAACAAGGTAATTCAAAGTGCTTTACTTAAAACATAAAAGCATCATTGGGCAATTTAAAAAGATATTTAAATACAATTTAAAAAGATGAAACAGTAAAAGTTACAGTGCAGTGTATGAAATTAATCATTATTTGATTGAATAAAAGGCAAACAGAAAAGTCTTCAGCCTTAATTTAAGAGAACTGAGGGTTGCAGCAGACCTTTCTGGGAGTTTGTTCCAGATATGTGGTGCATAAAAACTAAACGCTGCTTCTCCACGTTTAGTTTTGACTCTGGGGACAGAAAGCAGACCTGTCCCAGACGACCGGAGAGGCCTGGATGGTTTATAAAGTAGAAGATCAGAAATGTACTGTACTTTGGCCCTATACCATTCAGTGCTTTATAAACCAACAGCAATATTTTGAAATCAGTTCTTTGACAGACAGGAAGCCAGTGTAAATCATTATAATTTTGGGGAGTTATCTAGCAAAAGATATCAAATGTAATCATGGTACAAACTAATATGACATATACTGTATACATATACTGTAGTGTACTACAGTATTATACAATTTAGTGTGAAATCGAGGGCATTTGCTCTCCCAGTTACCCCTTAATGCCATTTTCCAGTTAATGTTTTTCATAGAGGGTGGGAAATGCCAACTTGAGGAAAGTTTCCTTCCTCTTACACAGATTGCTGACCCAGTCATTTGTCGAATTCTTTTCGTCCCCCTGGGGATGATGCTGCTGCAACATTTGTCTGATAAAGAGGCTCAGCCCTGCTACCAAATCAAGAAATATTAAAGGTGACATCCGTTGCAGCTTAGTTTTGCCGTTAACCCACAATAATCCACAATGAGACAAGCAAAGTTAGTTGTTTTATGAAATGCAGGGCCTCTCGTGGACTCCAGGCTACAAATTAAGAAACAGACCAATTTTTTAATATCGGCACAGATTATCCCACAGATTCAGTAGAAAACACAACTGCAGCGTATTCGAAATTCGTTCTTCAGAGACACCCCCAACAATGTCTTCTTTTGAAGTTTCTGCATCTTTGTTTTAGCAACTTTATTTTTGCAAGAGGTAATTTTTCCCTCCATTTGTCGCGAAGTGATCCCAGCCAGGTTGAGGAAATTTCTGCTTTTCCTGCAACAATGGATTGTGAAACCTTTAACTGAACTGTGACAAACATTACCTGGAATTCCATAAAGCAATTATGTGCGGTTAGTAGCAAAAATCTTTACATGCATTCTTGCAGGAAATGTAGATTATAAAATCATGACTGAGCGGAAAGAAATGCAACCTGGCATTCAATTTTTAGGTGAGACGTGGAACAGGAATTGTAAACGTGTATGTGTTTGTGTGTGTGTGTGTGTGTTTGTGTGGCAGTGAAAAAGAGAGAGAGACAGAGAGAGAGAGGTGCTACAAATGTGTGTGTGTCCACATGTCCGGTTCTAGCTGTGTGTGTGTGTGTGTGTGTATTAGTGTATGTGTGTGTCAGCTATGCTGATGGGGTACGCATCCATTTTTCTGAACTTCGAATAGTGGTGTCATGTACTTTTCCATTGATATATTCTTGTCAGTTCCACCTGTATGAACGCAGCAGCACTTTGCTACGTAGACAAACCCACAGCCAAAAGAACTCCAGAGACGCTGACCCACCAGTTGAACAGCTTCAATTTTACCCCTGACCGTTTTCAATCATTCATGGTGTTTTTTCAAGTAGCACAAAGATCGAAAGTCCATCCAATATCCTGAAGTGTGTTGGTGTAGAATCTGAAAAAGTCACTATGGTCATGAGCTGCAGTCAACAGGAGTTTTCTTTTTTGTCATTGTCTCAGCTTTTGGGGTCAGTCAAGAGACGGAAACAATATGAAGAATAGAAAAAAGTTCTCAAGATTTGGTTTTGAATGAAAAGCCTACTGATAATGAGAAAACTCGACTGCAGACTTTTTTGTTTCTGAAATCAGCTCATCAGCTGTTTGGCTGCTGCCAGGTGATAAGAAACATGTTTGCTGCCGCAGCTCCACCACGCCAACTTTCTCTTTCTCCTCTTTGCTGAGTTTTTTAGAGCCCCCTCGAAGAGCAGAACTGTATAACCATTTGCTGGAAACTAATCAGGCGACTGATTTATGTGTGGTGCTACTGCGGTATCACACTCAAACGGAACACATTTTCACTGACAGTGAAAGAACAAATGTTTGGGTTGATCATAGTCAGCAATCACCCCCTCCAACAGATGAAGGCATCCTTCGTGAACGTGGAGGTTATTCAGTATCAAAATGCTAAACATTAAATGCTGTGCAGCCTCCACGGGTGTAAAAGTCCTGCTTTGTAATTAAACCCTAACCAGCATTACTTGCTGGCTTTTGATTATAAATCAGCAAATTGCAGTCTCTGATTTTTTGCACCGTAATCAGATGAAATATGTCCCCTAATAAAAATCTGAAACTGTGAAAAGTGGAATTTTGCAGTGTATCCAGCCCAGCAGGGTCGGTGTGGTGGTCCCATGTCAGTCTGTTGGCATGGTAAATGGCTACATTTATAAAGCGCTTTTATCCAAAGCACTTTACAAGGTCTTTGCCGCTCATTCGCCCATATTTTTTTTTCTGCGAGGGTCCCTGTTTTATGCCCACGGGGACGCACGTGGATGACACGATAAACAGTCCCGCCAATGTTTTCTCACTATTCCACTGATCGACAGGTGCTGGTACTGCTTCAAGAAATGCAGCATTACGCAAACAAAGGCAAAGAAGAAGAGGACTGCTAGCTAGTAAACATGGCTTTAAACAATGCAGGGTTCGAACTTAAAAACAATTGGGTGGAAGGAAATGCACGTGACACATTTGTGAGACCTCAAGGAGACACACAATATGTTTTGGTGAATAATACTAATTATAAACAGAAGTTTTTGTTTGTTTGCAAGGAAACTCTGCAGGGCGACTTTGTTCGGGATGAATTAAGGTGACATTCATTTCATGAGCAGAGGCTTGTGGATTTTGCTCGCCGTTTTTCTTTTGCCAGAGATGAAGTTTGTTTTTGGAGCAGCTGATTACAGCACAGACCAGTCAGTGTGTCCATGGTGTTTATTACAACTGGACAAAATTTTGTAAAGTGTGTGTTGGATGATAACCCTTATTTTAAAAGGAATTTCTTTGACTAATTTCAACATGCAACGGGATCTACAGGATCTCCTGGACATATTTATTGGCAAAAGCAGCTAAAAAGTGAAATCCTCTCCATACATTACAGTGTTATGTGCAGGTTAAAAAAAGTGAGGCGCCATTTGCAGTCATGGCCTCGTGTTTGCTTCTGCCTAGGACCTGGACGTGTCTAAAAACTCCTTGACGTGAGTGTCCCCGACTCAACTGACTTCATGGATACATGGACAGCCTATGAGTCGATATGTAGAGACAGATGGCCAACGTCCAAAGCATGCTGCACTTCCAACGCAGTTAATGAGAGAATGTAATACTAACAGTGAATACAACCACGCAAAAAGTTATGTATTTAAAACCAATACATCTCCAAAAAAACATGCAGTATTTTGCCCCAAATTATACGCAGGGAAACCACATAAAGCTGCTTGATATACAAAGTTTCATTTCTTAAAGGTGAGTTTACCATAACGTGTATATTTTTTTCACTTACCCCTAGTTGTATCTAGCCATCCAAATAGTTTTATTTGTTGTTTGTCCAGATTTTCAG
>CM022474.1:26408806-26422530 GCA_011952105.1 Coreoperca whiteheadi
CCTCCAGAATCAGTGTCCTGGGTGTCTACTGAAGAAATAGTCCCTGTGACAATTGTTGACATTGTGTTCTGTCCTGGCCGGCCTAATGGGGACACTGATTCTTGACAAAGATTTGTCTGTTGATTTTCTACATAAATAATATTGTAAATGTTGTGTTAAATGTTTCAGTAATTTTGATTAACCAACTCTTTAAAACAACAATGAAATTTCTATGAATGTTTTCCTTCATAAAATTATAATTTAGTAATTCAACTTACTTCCACTTGCTTTGCTTCAAGACTGCCTGTGCTTTTCCTAAGTGTGACACCAACACCAACCATCTCAAATTCATTTCTGCACAGTGGCAAACTGCATTTTAGCATTTCAGCATTATGCTTCTCCTTTTTTGTTGTTTAGGCTGACGAGATGCATAACAGTATATTTTTGGGAAAATGTAGCATTGAATAGATCTCAGAAGATCTCATTAGATCTAGCTAACAAGGTGAAAAACGTCCTTTATTTATGTCCTTAAAGAGGGGTAACTAAGAATGAAGGGGGGGGGGGGGTGTAGGCTCTGAAAGAGAGGAAGATGAGACAGAAAATTGGAGAAAAAGGAACAAAAAGGAACATTTTCATGGGCTCTGAATCATCCGAATGACTTTCTGTTATGATGTAAAGTCCCAGCAGAACTGCTGAATGAAAAAGTCAAAGCAATGTTCCAGACACAGCTGTGCTGTATTCAAAGTTGTATTCAGAGTTCAGCAGCAGTGAGGCTAGTGAGACTCAGTCCTGAAGAAACTGACACAGTGGAGAAGCTAACGATAATGACATTTGTCAATGAGGTGATGCAATTTTTGCAGAAAGACTGCCCATGTACCAGTCAGCCAGGCAGACGGTTGTTGTGCTCACTAGGCTTTAGGCAGGGCCTGCCAGAGCCAGAGGAGGCAAGGATGTTAACAGGGCAGGATTACTTCCAGTGTAGCTTCTCCAAAATGTCATCTCATCTACAATTATGTGCACTGAGATTAGCTCTGGTCTTATATCCATGCATGATTTCACATTTGGAATCTTTTTTGCTAAACTTTACCTCCATCATGTTCTTCTACACCTCGGGCCATGCTAATGATATGGCTTTTGGGATGACAGTGTTGGTTAGTCTGACTACCACTTTGGTCCAGATTGAAATATCTCAACAACTGTTGGATTGATTGCCATGAAATGTTGTACAGATATTTATGGTTCCCAGAGGATGAGTCCTGCTGGCTCTGGTAATGCCTTAACTTTTCATCTAGTGGCATCATCAGGTCAAATTCTTTCCAATTTGTCCAAAACTTTGGTTTGTGACTAAATACCTAAACACCTACCGCTGTGCCTACATATAGCCTCACAGAGCCAAACATAGGCATAGTGGTGTTTCTAACTTCATAATGACAATGCTACCATGCTAGGGTTTAGCAGATATAACATTTACCATCTTCACCATTTTAGTTTAGCATGTTAGCATGCTAACATATGCCATTTAGCACTAAACACAAAGTACAGCAGAGGCTGATGGGAATGGCATTAGTTTTGCGATTATTAAGTTACAAACCAAAGTTTTGGACCAAATCAATTAAACCACAAATGTCAACTTCATGGTGGCGCTTGATGAAAAGTCAGGGATCACCAAAGTCATTAGGATTCATCCTCTGGGGCCATGAATGTCTGTCAAAAATATGTTGACCATCCATCCTAATAGCTGCGGAGATATTTCAGTCTGGACCAAAGTGGTGGATGAACAGATCGACTCCTCGCCCAGCATTGCCATCCGTGCAGCACGATGCTATTGTGAGAGCATATAACAAATAAGAGCATTTTAACTAGGGTGAGGTGAGACATGGAAGAGAATGAGAAATTGGAAGAGCAAAAGAAACAGAGAGTCACATGCAGTCTGAATACATTTAATAGAAGTGAAGATTAGTTGGAGGGAAAGGTACAGCAGACAGAACACAGAGAAGCCGATCGCCTGCTCCCTCTCCAAATGTCAGCTCAATTATTCCATCCTGCAGACGATATACAGGGCTGATGCTGTTTCAAGATTTGATGAGGTCGAACTGCATTTGAAACATTGCTTCTTCTTCTCTTTAGAATTCTGAGCTGGGTGATTATGTTTTCCCATCCCCTCTTAACATTTCTTCCAATACTATAAAGTGACTCACTTGTGTTGTATTTTGCTCCAGGCAGTCCTTAATTGGTGATCAGAAGAATTGGACAACCTGAAGCGAAACCTTTGGCTCTATAAACACACAATGAACACAGCCTGGTATCATTAAACACTGCTCCACCTGCACCTACACTGCTCTATCTGTTCTTTGTCCCACCTCTGAATCTGAATCTCTTTACTGTCAGTCTTTTTCCTGTCTCTCGTTGTGAGGGCTGCCACCATGCCCCCCCCCCCCTCGTATAGCTTGTTAAATTTGATTGACAGAGCCAAATATTTGTGGTGAGTGTCAGGGCAGTGAGGATTGGAAATGGAACAGAGATGTCCATGCATGGGGACTGCATGAAAGTAAAATCCATATACTGCACGTGCTTTCACACTGTGATATCTTCACCAATTTGTCATGAATGATTCATTTAGCTTCAGGATGTGTGAGCGCATGTAAATTGCGCTTCATACTTTCAAATAATTTTGGATACGTTCAGCAGACTGACACTTTTTAATGGTTGTTCAGTCCCTATAATTTGTTGGCAGACATACTGTAGCACGGCCGTCAGACGTTTCGGGGCGGTGACTTCCACTGGACCAGAGCTGCACTCCAGTGAGAAGAGATGGCCGATAAAAAAGAAACTGACTCTAATGTGGGACTGTGTGGGGCCCCGTCTTTTCAGTGGAACAGGCCGGCATGTCACTGGCATGTCATCATCTTCCATGATTCCACATGAATCTCAAGAATTCAATTTTGTTTGCAAGCTGCCAACTCCAAATCGTTTCCATCTCAATTTCTTCTCATTTATGAAACCTATCAGTCGGCGCGCTGCACCACGGTTTGTACAACTCCTTGAGTTACACATAGAGTAGAACTAATTATCAGGGCGCCCAGTGCTTTAAAACTGGCTCAAATTAGGTTTGCTGTGGATGTTGCAGATACATGGTATACCCCATAACCATTCGGATACCGGGGTGGCCCATCCAATCACAGATACTGGGATCAATGGGCTGAAAAATCAATGGGTCAGGATTGTCTGATTTTTCTGGGAAATGTGGCGGAAAAAGCAGTCAACATAACAGTTGCCTACTTACAGTAATTGGGTGTTTTTGATGATTTTAAGTCCAATATTTATTCTCCTTGTAGCTTGGTTTTGGTCTTCAACCAACTCTTGAAGGAAATATCTGGCTCTTTAGCTGCTAAATGCTTCACTGTATTCACCAGCTACTCTCTAACTTTGTCAGTCCTCTGTTTGGTGCTGGTGAGGTACTGTACAGTGGGTTTTTTCAGAGCTTTTTTGCTAAAAACGGTTCCCTGTTGCTGCGCCAGCTAAAAACGAGGTTGAAAAGAGTGCTAATTGTGTACAGTTAGGCCTACTTGGCAAGTTGCAAGGTATATTGACACACACACACACACACTTGTTCATATAATTTTAAATAAATAGAAGTTGTGAAATGTTCCTTAAAAGTTCCAAACATTACTTTCAGCAGGTTCGTGCAGGCAGCTCCAAAGTCACTATACTGATATATCACATCCTCTGTATTTTATACATGTAGAAGTAGAATACAAGACATTGTGGTTTAACAAGTAGGCCTAGCTATCCTACGGTTTAGACATATTTATTGATTATCAACAGCTAGTTTAATTTTAGCCTCTGTGACTGCTCGTAACATGGCAGAAGTCCTGGCTTAACTGTGAAGCACATACACCCTCCGACTCTGAACAAAAGAGTGACTAACGTTAGCAAGCCAGCTAAGAGCACACATGAATACGTTACTGTTACTGGCATATTCGTACGTTATAGGCATATTCCTCCTCTTTTGGTAGAGACTGGCCACCTCCGACGACCTCCAGCCCCTGTGTCAAGCTAACACGTAGCAAACAAGCATTTGTACTGAACGCACACAGTACCTGACATCCAGCCCTCAACTCCTGCTAGGACAATAAACCAAGACATGAAAGTAGCAGAGCATTCCTGTGATTTCTAACTGTAACGTAAGTACTGCATTTCATATTGGAATAAGTAACTGTTACTGATTGGTCCCAGTTGCTCTGGTGTCGGCATCAGCATCTGATGTGGCTATGGCTAGCATAGTCAGTCAGGGTCCAGTGTCTCATGTAAAGCATTACTAGTTATGGACATTAAACATGAGACTTTTGTTTTTCTTTTCATTCATCTTGACACACAAGTAAGCAATGGGCCTTTAAGCACTGTAACTGTATAGGACGCTTCTTCTATTATGTGTATCTTCCAAACAGGCACTCTTACTTAGGTAAAATGAATATGTAGTGGTGGAAGTTCTGCTTCAGCAAAGTATGTATAAATACAAATAAGGAATATGTTCTTGAGCAACAATGATCCGACGCAATTCAATACATTCAATCCACCTTCCTTACTTGTGATAGAAAGAAGGACCTAAATGAAGCAAATGCCTTCTATGAGCAGAATTAAAAAAAAGCTTTGTAAAATGATTAGAAATTCTATTACACACTTGAGCACAATATCGAGGGCTTTTTTAGAACCCTTATAGTCCATTAGAGGAAATGACTTCCACGCCCTAAGATCAGTGCAATTTTCATATTTAATACACCCTTTTGGCCTGTGCTTCCTGCATCGGAACCTTATTACCCTCATGAAAGTCTTATTCAAACGTGTGAGTTGGCTAAAGACAAATGCACATGTTATTAGAGTGGCTGGGGGACTTTGAAAAAGCAGGGATTTTATGCAAAGAAACCGCATTTTTCACCTATCTATTCAGAGGTCTATTTAAACCTGATACTGGTGAATACTTTTAACATAAATATGTACAAGAGTAAATATTGTATAAGTGAAAAACACCCTGAGCCTGTAGTCATTCACCCATTTCACTTGATGTTCAGGAGGACAGACTAGTCGATTTCACTCTTAATGCTCCACTGATTTCCTCAAACTGAATAAAAAAATGGGTGTTTGAGTGCAGGAATGTTACTGGCTGGTGTTTCAAACAGGTTGTTTTCATTCTGAAAGGTCGCTGGGTTGTTTTTTGACTCCACATCCACACGTCAAGGGTACTCTCCAGACGTCAGCCATCCGTCAGACAGTTTATAGTGCAGAGTCACTACAGCTGGGATCCATCACACCGAGACATCCAGGCTGATGCTGCTTAGTTTAACCATCTCCAGCTCTGAGAACTGCTTTCAGTTAGGTAACACTCCCCACAGTTACACACACACACACACACATGTTTGGCATGTGGATGAAAAACCACATAAAATGTTAGCAAGCTCATTTCCGTGAAGTTTTATTATTTACACGCACACCCCCGCACACACTCATTTGTTACTCAGAAATAGACGTTTATCATTTGATTGTACATGGAAAGTTAAAGTTAATAAAAGTTGTGCACGTCTGTAATTCAGACCGAATAACGGGGGGGGGGTTACAAAATGTCTTAAAGGAACAAAATAAATTACGAAAAGGAAATGGATCAAAATATCATCTAACTTCAACTCATTGCTTCAGCTTAGTCCAAAGTACAGGTTTATTATGAGACCTTAAACCCTGCATTTCCATAATCCCTCATACTTTTCTCTGCACTATAATAAAACTTGAGGACATGGGAGAGTAAAAAGTGCAGTGATGAGGAGAGTGACAAATTTACTAAGTAGCTCGAGAGGAGCGAAAGGTGTTAAGCTACTCTGGCGACACCTGCTGGCCAACACACACACTGTCTCGTTGTAAATGCATGCCTACCTTGAGATAAGTGTTTGCAAGGGATCATAGTCTTTGTGTGAGATGTGAGCAAACGTGAGGGCGCGCTTCAGGTACACCAGATGTCCATACAGAAAAGTTTGCATTTAATGCACAAGGAAACGGGCAAATAAAATGACAACAAAAATTTGCATTAAGATGAAAATAAAATGGAACGGAGCAATGCTTTTCATCACATCTGATGTCGTTTCCCCCAGGCATTTCGGTGCCTCTGCTCAGGGGTCGATTTCTAGTCGTAACTTCAGAGCATCGAACATTACTCCGCTGGACGGTAACTGACCGTACTAAGTGATGTTCACTGCCCAATTGTTCATGAAACACGACGAACTCGTGCACGAACGCGCAACAGAAAATGCGAAATGCGCACAGGACGGGACCCAAAACGTTTTTGTGTAACTTCGTTGCTCACTGTTGCGTGTATAATGAATGTACCAAACTTCATGATGTCCTTCAAGTGGCATGCAGCACACAGTTCACACAGAGCAGAAAGTCAGGGAACATGGGCATTTCGCATAATCGATGGAGCGCAAACGCGCGCAAGAGATGAGGATTAATAAACACACTTCTATTCCTTCTTCACTTTTAACCTAACTATGCTACTCACTTTTGTAACTTCTTGATGCCTTTCGACTCCCATGCAGCCCACAGTGTTTGCAGCATTTAATATTTGCTGTTTGCGTTTTTGAGCAGCAGACACAACATTGGTATTTGTCCCTAAGAGGCATCTCCGGTTTGAGATCCACAGACAGACAGACAGACGGACAACGTGTGTACTGTATGCGTGTGTGTGTGTGTGTGTGTAAGGGAAGGGCTTGCTCTTATTAAAGCGCGGAGCTCCAGTTTGGACCTTCCCTCACCTCAAGTCAAGGAGACAGCCGCGCGCACCTGGGCTCTGTAATTTGGCGCCCCCCCCCCCTCCTCCTCCTCCCCGCCCCGCCCCGCTTCCATGCTCTCTATCAACACCGCGCACTGATCCGGGAACAGCAACAGCAGCTCCTCTCTCCCCGAGCTGCGCCGCTTCAACGTGGTGCGCCCCAGACGCGCACTCTCCAGTTCAGGATGGACTCGTCGCCTTCTCTCCACCTTTACCGCTCACTGTGACGCTGCTGTAGTTTGGTGGGAGTTCCTGGCGAAGAAGCCGCAACTGGTCCTCTGTCTGCTGTTCCGCTTTTCACAGTTTTGTTGTTTTTGTTTCAATTTTGATTGAACTGCCAACTGTACACGCATCGCCGGGCTCCGAAATGGGAATGTATATACATCTGCTGCTTTTGCAGTACTATTTCGTCTCGAGTTTCGTGTGCAACGCCGTCGCTTTCGTGGAGGAGCCTTCCGGAGGCAGGTCGGACGGGTACTGCGGGCGGATCCTCCGGGCACAGACCCAGGGGACCCGGAAGGATGGGCACCATGAGTTCAGGCTCAGAGTGGAGGGGGACCCGGAGACCTACCAGCCCGGCAGCACCTACAGAGGTAGAATTTTTCCGAGTCCATCTGCGCAATTAGTGCGTAAACCTGCTCCAAAATGAACAAGTGGACTGTTAATCAAGTTGGGAAACAAGGCATGTGCCCTATGAAATTGATAGTAATCGTTATTTTATTTCATTTTCAGATCTCTAACCACCTAGTATTGTAAGTAATACCCACAGTAATCTATTACCTAATCAATTAGACTAGAAATTGCAGCCTGGAGGACACAGTTTCCAAACTAGTCAGTCTGCCTCCTCTGGCTCCTGCAGGGAGAGTTATGGTTTGATAAGGCTACTTAGTGTTCTAATGTCTGACCTATATTCACTTCCTCTCCTCTTCCTGCAAGCAAGGACACACACACACACACTCACACACACAGATTTGTCTCCAATTAAGCTGACCCCTAGACATGTAAAGTCCCTATCCTGCCTGGTGGATTTGGCCTCATAAAAAAACAAACCTATGGCTTACTGACAGAGATTCTTGGGGAGCTTAGAATTTACGACTAAGCAGTTTCCACCTCCGACTCAACTATTTTGCTTTCTCTGTTTTTAAATCCAAACTGTATTCACACAACTTCAATTAAATCCAGTGACACGATTTGGGGATTTCACATTAATTAGACCTGGCGTGCTACAGTTTTTGACACCAGTTTCAAAAACAAGGATGAAAATCAAGGGTCACCTTGTCTTAAAGTCTCCCAGCTGAGATCATACTCCAGATCATGCAATTTATTGGCTGTGATGCCACGTTTAGCAATCCCCGTCTAAATTCTAATCAGCTATCAGCAACCTGTGAAGGACACCACCCGAGGAGAAAGTTATTCCCCAAGCCGTCACAACCTTTAAGTAGCAAAGAATTTTGCTTTTTAAAAACCGGATGAGATTGAAAATATTGACGTCTTCCTTCTCCACACCGGGAGCAAGTTTTAAGATAAATGGGCCGGTATGAAAATGCTAGTTTGGGACACAAGAGTGAGCCGAATAAAAGTCCACCCACATCTCATTAAATGGCTCCCTTTCCTGGCCTGTTCCCCGCGCCAAACTCCCTGCAAGAGATTTATAGGCTCTCTCTTATTCTAGCGTGAGATGCTATGCCTCTATTTGCAGCCGTCACTCTTTCCCATCGCGCGGATGCTCACACGAATGCTGCTTTCATGCGTGCTTCGCTGGCATCCTCCAGGGTGACCCTGCGTTGTGCGCTGCGCCCCTGATGCCTCTTTACTGTTCAGTGTCTCTGTGGAGTAAAAACACACTCCCTCTCCTCCTTTGCAGTGGTCCTCCTGGCAACCAGCCCCTCTTATTTCAGAGGTTTCACCCTCATCGCGCTCAAGGAGGGCAGAGAGGGCACCACAGACGACGACTACACCGGCCAGTTCCAGGTAAGGGTGAGCAGCTGTGGAGAGGAAAGCGAGAATCGCAGCATACTGAATGTGCTCTGAGCTTTCTGGGAAAGTTTGCAAAAGAGGAACTCATTTGCATGCTATAATGCACATGGGAGTCGACTTAGCTGCTCCCCGCTGTCTTCTGATATGGAGGTTAAAGGAGGTGTTGCTGACTGATGCAAGACAGCTCCCCTGGATGAAGCCAGAAAACTGAGCTCTCCTGTTGTGGCGGTGAAGAAAAGAGAATCCAGGTGGTTGCCTCTTTGGTGCATCTCTTCTAGGGTGAGGCAGACATGGCGTCCCTCCCGCTAAGTAGCAGATCTTTCCTCCAGCGGAAGAATGAGACAGTGAAGGAGTGATGCACAGGAGGATCGAGAGGAAGAGGAATGTGAGGACCGAGAGAAAAGAGATAAACAGAGAGAGTGCAGGAGGGAGATGTGAGATGTTTGGTTCAGTAGTAACACAGCTCCCACTGAGCAGCAGAGAGCTCCTGAGGAGAGAGCCAGACTTCCTCAATTACCTCCCGCTCAGTGTAAACAGGAACACACATCTGTAGCTGTGTTTCCACATGCTGATCCTAACCAGACACTTACCAAACAGAGCAGGAGGCTGCCTTCATGTAGCCAACAAGAGAGGGCTGGGAAGATTTCACTCCTTGGTTCCACCAGCCCTCTGACTTTGAAACAAATCATCAAGTATGTTGAGATTCTCCCTACATGCAGTCTGTGTTTGCTGGCACTTCTGCGCTTCACTTTAACAGTTTGGGTGTCCATTGATGATGGAGGGCAGTGGTCATTTCCCGGCACGTGGATAAACAGCCATCAAGTGGCTAAGGAGTTTTGTGTGGCTTTAATGTATAATGTCGTTTGTCTCAGTACACATGATTTAAAGGTGGAGTTTTTTGGCCACTAGAGGCGCTATGGAGCAATGTTTTCAAATGTGGGTCCCTGCTTCGCTTTGTGTCGTGCGCGCACACAAGCACAAACGTGGGCAATGCGAAACCCGTTCCAGCAGCAACGTGCAAAGAAATGAAGCAACGTGCCAACAAAGGCAGCGAAATAACAGGAGTGCAAGCAAATATATGTGGATGGAAACAATGCAGGATAAAAAATATAGAGTCTGAAGATGAAAAGTCAGAGGATCACCAACATCATAAGGGTTCAACCTCTGGTGACCATGAGTGTCTGTGCAAAATGTCATTTACATTTACGTTTAGTCATTTAGCAGACGCTTTTATCCAAAGCGACTTACATATGACGAAGACAATGGAAGCAATTATAACAGCACAAGGTATTAGATCCTGGAGCTGTTATATATTTCTGTCTGGACCAAAGTGGTGGACTGACTGACCGACAGACATTGCCATCCCTACAGCCAAAATCGGCTTTTGTTAGACCTTAAGGATACACTCTGTGTGTTTTGGTGAGAAACACTGAATGTTAAGAGAACTTTTGCTTGTTTACAACAAAACTCCACAGGGCACCTTTATAGAAAGAAAAGCACCAAAACCAATATTTTCTATTATATTATAATATAATACATTACAGTATAACCAGTGCTGGGAGTAACACGTCACAAAAGTAACGCAATTACAGTAATGTATTGGTTTTTGCTGTAACGCAGTAATATAACATTACTGATAACATTTCAGTAATATTGTACCCATTACAATCTCAGCAAGCATTTGAACCCGAAATGTAGTGGTGTTTTTTTTTTTCTTTAAATCACCAACACAGCAAATCATTTCGGCACCAGAGAAAAGAAAATCCGTGAGTAAAAGAGTAACGTTATTTCCTGTTGCTGGAATTCGATGGTTAAGATGATGACTGCAGAGACTGAGTTTTCCTTTCGCCAGATGGACATACTCCCAATATTTTCAATTCGTCACATTGCCCTCCACTGGATGTATGATGAGCTGCAATAAACTCAATTTTAGCGTTTTAGAAAGCCAAGTCACAGTTCTGCGGATATTTTGGTGAAAGCAACTCAAAAGTAATGCAAAAGTAGTGTAAAGATTTACAATTCAGAGAGAGTAATATAGTAGTATAACTAGTTACTCTCAAATGACAGTAACTAGTTATCTATAATGTATTACGTTTTGGGAGTAACTTGCCCAACACTGAGTATAACGCAATGTAATTCAACAGCACCACAACCTACAACATCCAAAATGGTCAAAGTGGAATCAACACCTCTTTAAAACAGTTTGAAATGAAAACTGAACATTATAACCTTCATGAAGGGAGGATATATTGCAGGACTGTTGTATTAGACTGCATTAGTTTTAGCTAGGTATACTTTAACTGGCAACTGAGTTAAATGTACACTATATGGCCAAAATTATGTGGACAGCGGAACGAAGCGTACGGACCCCTCGACATTTCACCCACTCCAAAACCCCGGGCATTTAATCTGGGTGCTTCACAGTCGCCGTTCCGTTCAGGTCTGCCAGCCAAGTTCTTCCAAACACGGTTGCCACAAAGTTGCAGCAAACTTTTGTTCAAAATATCGTGGGAACTATGGGGTCCAAACCACAAAAAAAACGTCTACATCTTCTTCATATAGTGTGTCGGTTTTAGATGCAAAGCATTAAATGGATCCAGAAAGTAACACAAGCATGTTTTCAGTTCAACTGTTTCTCAGTCAGCCACATTTTATTTTCAAATTTGGACCAAATTTCGATCACATTGGGGGGAAAATTCAGCCGTGGGCTAAATGATTGGTGTTAATGGTTTATTGCAAAATGGGCAATTTTGAACACTTGAGCAGTTGTCTCATGAACTCCTGCAACCCTGGCACACGTTTCCCATGGGGCTCTATCACTATGTATTTCCATGCAAATCCAAATGCAGTTTAACATTTTCTTTTATTTAAAATGATCACAAAGAGTCGACTGTGCAGTCTTGGCAGAGTTATTGGCCCTTTGAGTGCTTTCGGGATAATTTATTCATTTATGTCAATCCTCCTGTCCCTTAGTAGCTATCAGAAGGTATGGCAATGTCTACTGATGACACACTGAACCAAAAGGTCACCGTTCTTCTCACTGTAGGCTCTAAAGACAGCCAAAGAGTGTAGGGGAGCTTGGTTTCTAACACTGAAACTGTATGTCTTTTTGAGAGAGCGTCAACACGTATGGATTGTTTCATTTGTTCATTCATTCATTCATTCACTTTGCTCCCTTTGCTAGTGTATTTCCCCACTCTTCTATGGTGTAAAGTCTCCCATGCTCGGCCGTGGCTCGACCCTCAGCATCTCGCGGCAGTGTTGCCTCTGGGTTTACGCTCCAACTTTTCGAACCGCTAAATTCTAATGAAAATTCTTTGTAACTTTGCGCACTGATTCACAAATGGTAAAACAAATAGCGGTCACTGGTTGAAGAATAAAAAATAAGGCATCAATTGGTGTGGTGGAGTTTTAAAAGTTGAGAGGGATTTTGTGTGAGCTCACCAAGCGGAATAGATAAAGTTGAGGGATCTGGACTGATGTTCTTTTTACTTGGAGCTTGGGTTAGTCTTCAGTGGGGTTCTTCCTGAGGATAAATCAGCTCTCACAAACCAGACCTTGTTGTATGAAAACAAAGACAACAGAGTAACCACGTTGGCTTGTAGCTCACAGGAGGACCGCGGTTTTTGTCTGAACTGAGATGAAGGAAATTTCTAAACATCCACTCCGTGTTGTCACACGGCACGGCAAACTCTATTTAATTCCTGCTCCCTGCACAATAAACACCTCACAGTCTCAACCTCCGAGTCCCAACAGAGTCTGGAGGGAGGCTGAGACCAGGGAGTAGGCAATGAGCAGAGACTGGAACAGTGTGGGCTGAGCTTGAACAAAATTAAAGTTGACAGTGCTTTGCAATCTGTTTGATACATATTGGCAAATCCATCAGACACCTTTTTGTTCTGTAATTGACAGTTGTAATAGACACTTTTATCCACATGTGGAAAATGATTAAGGCCTCTAGAGATAAGCCGCTGGCAAAACATTGTCAAGTGTTTAAAGAATATATTTGTTTAGAGAAGTTCTGAGAAGTTGACCGTATGAAACAAGATGTGTCCTGCATGGCGCTACATTATAAGGACACAATGTTAAATTAATGAAAACTTTCTTTGGATTCATATAGTAACAGAAATTAGTTTCAGAATGATTTACTTTATTAAATACGCCGTCCTTTGTGTCCCAGTTTTATTAGCGGGTCGATAAGAGAAGATGCAGCATCACAGCGAGTCTGGCTTTTCATTTAAATGACCTCGATCCATCAAACTCGGCTTCTCTTTATCACGGAGGTTTACATAATAACACTTATGTAAAATTAAGTTCATGCAACAATTTATATGCCTGACATTTTATTTTCCACAAGTTAATTATGCGGCTAGTTTTGCAATGTCATGATCGTTATAGTGCAGCGGTAGAGGAGCCAAATGAACACAGTTGTGGGTCCCCGTACGGCTGTTCTCTGTCCTCCCTCTCTGGTACTGGGTTGGTTCTGGCAGCTGTCCTGGAATGTGCCCGCCTGCTGTTCCCTAAAACACCACAACTGAGAGTCGCTGCTCATTGTTTTTTCCTTAAGCAATAATCTGCTATTTGTCCCCAATACTACCATTAAAGAGCTTCTGTCTTAATGTGTCAGACCTTAGAGAGTGTATCTGCGAGTGTGCATCTGTGTCTGTGTGAGACTCGCTATCCCACTGAGTCTGCAGTCATTGTCTGCTTGGAAATGTGTGTCTTTGTGCTTATATATGCACCGAATGGCCATGTGGCTATATGTGCGGGTCTGCATGTGTGTTTTTCCCAGCCCGCCTCGCGTTAGTGTGGGACGTGGGTCATATTTATCTAGGCCAGCAACGTGTTATTGCTCAGGGAGACAAACGGAGCTTGTTTGGATAAGGGGAGAGATGAGCAGACATGAGATATTATCACCCCATTCTCCGCCGCTGCATGCTGGGCGTCCGTACAG
>CM022474.1:26422555-26466134 GCA_011952105.1 Coreoperca whiteheadi
TTTGTCAGGGAGACAAAAGGGGGGTGTTGGGATAAGGGGGGAAGGGAGAAGAAAGGAGATATTTTTCCCCCCCCCCCCCCCCCCCTGCACAGATTATCTAGGGTTCTGAGTTTAGCTGGGGATAAACAAACCCAATCAGTTTAAAGTGAAACAGCTAAGGCACAGGTTTCAGATGGAGGCAATTACATAAGCCAAGCCGAGCTTAGAGGGCTTTAATGAAAAGGACGTGAAACAGTTGGAATGATGGTGACCTGATATGTTGCACAATCACACTCAAATGTGATCCTAAAGTAATTATTGCCTCTCTAAGTACCCGACGATAGATACATGCTGGAGCCCAAGTCCCGCACCCCTCTCTGTTTTTCTGATTAACAGGAGTTGCTTGTTTACTTCAAGGAACTTCCAGTGAAGCCAGAAGATGATTCACACATCTTTATTTATTATGCTTGAGGTTTGCATAAATAATGTTGTACTCTGCACTGATTATGGCTTATTAAATACATAATGCATCAAGACCATGAGTGCGAAGCCGCTGTTTCGTGCGCTCCATGATTCGCTCGGGATTCAGTTTCAGGCTCTCTAAGAGAAAATTAATTCACGCAAGGAGGTGACAAACCATTTTGCGGGGATTGTGAATTGATGTAATTCACGAGCATGAAATGCGAGCATGGTTTTTTTTTTACAATCATCCAAAACATGTTCCTATAAATAAATAAATAAATAAATAAATAAATAGCAGGGTTAGGGTTAGCGGCAAACAGTGTTGATGTTTATTATATAACTATCTAGTTTTTTTTAGCATGAGCAATGATAGCCACTATCACTGACTGAACTTCAGCGACAGCAAACAGGGTTCACAAACACAACAGAACCAGAGATGCGGCTGTCAGGAATTAGACCCTGGGCCTCGGGAGTGGGAAACGTATTGCCTCTGTGCCACTCGTACGCATTTCCGCTTTTCCAAACGCAGCAATAGTGGTGGGTTAGATTTAACTGATGAGTTTTTGAATTACATGAGCGGTGATAGCCGCCGTTGCTGAACAGACCGAAACAAAAGTAGCATCTGCAGGAAGTCAAGTTTCAGAAACTTCATGGAGAAAGATGTCTTAGTACTGCTCACACTGTGGTCTTACTTGTATTCTCTATTTTTCATGGGGTTTACATCCTTCCCCCCCCCCCCCAACATTTTCTATCTTCTATCCTTGTCACTGCTAATCCCGCTTTTGGCCAAATAAACGCTCAATTAATTTTGCGGAAGCATAGTATAATATGCACCACTGGAACAATGGGTCAAGCGAAATGACTTGGAAAAGGCAACTTACTGTTTGGTGTCATAGAAAGTGTCACCACTTAGTTTTTAGTGTTTGGAAGCCAAAAGCGATTGAGGACGACTGCTGTAGGCTCAACAGCTCTGTGACTCAGCCTTGGTCTGAGCAGGAGCCTGTCTGGTTTATTCATGCTGTTTTTCATTGACAATAGCCTAAACAAACCTCAGTCGGCAAGGCTGGAAAACAGACATGCACACACACAAGTTGGCACGTACGCACACAAAGTCAACCGTACGCACATACACAAACACAGTGGCTATGTTTACTTGTCCAGAATAATAATGGCCCCACATTTTGGTTAAGGTTTCAGTCAGCTTAAATTGTTAACTTGAACCCATGTTCGCTTATGAGTGACACTTCCCTGTTGCCACCTTTCTTTCTGATTAGGCACATATGGGTTTTTTTTAATTTGTCCAAAACAAGGTCACCCAGCCAGAGATTGACAGGGGCGTCTAATTTTCTCATGTCAAATCATTCCAAGTTCTGTTTTGTACTTAACTTGGGTCTGGGACAAAATGTGGAGTTGTATATCGAAACGGTGGATAAAACTCAAACCAGCTGTGAATTAAGCATAGCTTGGTTTTCCTTTTTATGGGAATGAAACGATGTTACCAGCTGTGAATAATGCCGACAGCGAAAGAAAAAGGAGTAAATATATTTCTGTGCACTGTATGTTTACCGGATTATTGAGGTTCAGAAACACGTCAGGTCAAAACAGACTTCAGGTCAAAAGCTCAATTCTCAGCGTTTGCAAATGGCTAGCCCATGTCATAGGACGTCTTTCACTTTACCACATTTGTTTTGTATATCTCTGTGTCATTTAGTCTGTTCCCTGAGCATGCACTTTAGTCAAGGTGACAGACTTGTCTGCTGTTGTCAGAGCTTTTCACACCAAACCCCCGATAACGTCAGAGCTTTTGCACAAGAAAAACAGAGATGAGAAAAGGACAAGACACTTAAAGAATGGCAGGAAAGAAATCATTTGAGCGTTTTTTACAAGTAGAACACAGTCCATTTGGGCATCGGGTCTGCATGAACACTAACAAACACAAACGCTTGGTGTGACGGCTATGGCATTACGGCTCATAGAAGCTTCTCCAAAGCATTATAGCGCTAAAATCTGTATATAACTGTAAAAAAGTGGATTTTAGATAGAGCTTTGGGGTCCTTTTTTTTTTTTAAACGGACCCAATGAACAATACGCTCCCTCTTCTCCAATGTTGTTTTGTGTAATTGAACGCCAAAAGCCACAAAATTGGCTCTATTTGCGAGGAAATAAACCTACACACACACACACACACACACACACGCGTAGTTTTTTTTTTTTACAGAGTAGCTGTTTGGATATGTGACACCGCTGCCTTGGTTGGGTGGCTCAGACACAAAATGTAATATGATGCAATATTTGTGATAGCCCCAAGATCTCAGCGGTATTCTGCAGTAATAGTACGGCTTTGATAGATGGAAAGCCCAAGGCAAAATGTCGGCGCCTTCGAGGTCTTCATTGAGCAAGAAAACTTTGTTACTTTCTGAAATAAGCTCATCTTCAAGTGTTGACGTGACATTTCAATCTATCTGTCTGTCTGACTTTGTTTTTCCCCCGAAAAGTTTCATCTCCGCACTCAGGTCCCGAAGGTTTTAACTGTATTCACTCCTTTGTATCTGCTTTGCATTTAATTACAAACCTGCAATGTGTGTGAACACCGACCAACAAACACACACACACACACACACACTAATATCACTCTTATTGTCAGTTTTCTCCAGAGACCCTGAGTGTCTGTTCAAGCCTTGGTTTGCATTGTCTGTCTCCCGCTCTCTGCCTCTTTGTGTGCATGATGATGATGATGTGTGTGTGTGTGTGTGTGTGTGTGTGTGTGTTTGAACAGGGCTCTGCGTTTGCTTGTGCGGGCACTCTGAAGCATCTGTGTTTACCGTCTCAACAGAGAGCGAGAGATTGACAGAGAGGGATTGAGACAGACAAACCGTGGACACACACAGGCACGCCAGCCTCTGCAGTGAAAACAAACGCTCCTTTGCCAGTCTTCCCACACTCCCTCTCCTCCGTCTCTCGCTCTCTGTTAGCAGTGTTAGAACAATATGGCCTGAAACTTTTAAGAGGCCTGTCTTGTTTCTAGTTTCTTTGTTTGAATAAAAGCCATTTGAGCACGCCGCTAGTGTGCACTGTAGGTATTGGAGTCCCACTTGAGCCCCAAAACCGATGACCTAGGATTCGATTTCACGGAATCGAAAAGGACTAGCAACGCAATTTGGACTTTAACACCACTGACTCCTGACTTCAAGTCATCAGGCTTAAGCCTGATCTCCCTCTAAGCCCAAAGTGGAGGAGTCTTTTGGGACCAGCAGCTCACCCAGAGACAGAGCAGGCAAAGATGCTGCTTTTAAACAAAAGGGTTACCATTTTTAAGACATATTGTATTTGAATGCAAGAAAGAAAAAAAACCCACAGGGACCATAACTTGGAAGGTTTAGGACTTGGTACTTACCTGTCTTGTCTAGGGACGCAGCAGTCTAGACTTGGAATTTGACTCTCTTGACTTGACGGATCATGACTTGAGATTCGATTTGACTGTCCTGACGTGGGGCTTAATGCGGGACTTGCCTCTCTTAAATTTGGAATTTACGTGTCTTGACTTGGAACATTACTTGGGACTGGACTGTCATGACTCTGGTCTTGACTGCAGTGCTGTCCAGGAGACACATCCAGTCTGCGAGAATGCAATGATGAACTATTGTCCAATTCATATACCTTTCGCTGTCGTGCTATTGCTTTTGATGTTAAGTGTGGACATATACATCTTAGGCGACAGCATCATTACAGAGAATAAGCTGTACTTTTCTCATGTCTAGACAGCAGCTCTCTAGTTGAGTATTAGGCTTGTGCAGTTTCTGTTTCAATTTATCATTTTGTAACCCTAATCTATCTCCACATTCCTCTCTCTCAAAACTCTGTGTGCCTGTCTGTCTTCTCCTTAAGCCTACGTCTTATTTTTTCTTAATGTTTCTCCTTTTCCCTTTTTCATCCCGTACCTCTTTTATGTCTCTCTCCCCGCTCTCTGTCTCTTTCTCTTCTTCAGCCTTTTAGCCTGTTGTTTGCGCATGCTTTTGACTGACAGAACTTCAGTCTCGGTGACACAAAGTAAACCAAACTGTGTATAAGGAGGCATGAGGAGGTCAATACAGAGATACACAGAAGTACGTGTCTGTGTGCGTGTTTCTATGGTCTGTATGCGTGGGGTTTTCCAGCTCTGCGTTCACTTCAGTGTGTTCGCGCCGTGTGCATCGCTGGATGTGCATTTGTGGAACAGAAAAGGGAGTTTGTGGAGGAGCTAAAATGAAAAAGGAAGAAGGAAAGCGCTGTCTGTGACTTTTGTTTCCCTCTTAGTGTCCTATCAGGACTTTGGGAGTGGGTGTTAGGTCATTGTTATTGTTGAGCCGAGGCAGCTGGGGAACACTAGCTACAAGGTCATAGGCCATGTGTGTGCCTGTCTGTGTGTGTGTGTAGTCTTTAAAATGTCTGACAAAGTCCAAGTACCGAAGGCACTGGGCTGGACATGTCTTGAATGCACAAGACTGTTATTATCCAAAGCCCAACGTAGGGACTTGGAGAATGATCCTCTTTCCCATAACTTGGCTTTTGGCTCAAGCTGGTGTCACCTCTGGGATTCAGTGAAGAAAAAGGAATAATTGTCATAGTAAAACGCCGGCAAAGCAGAATCAGAGATTGGTAGTATTACTGCTACTGGTAATGTCAAGTATATTTAACCATTGAGATTTCTGTTGACATATGAGTTTATTTAATGACTCACTCCCCAAACAGATACCATATTAAAAGAGGACATGCACAGTTCTCTCATCTCTGCACTCTGCAGCTTCTGCCATAGCTCAATGCGTAAAACATGTTTCTTCTCTTGCCCTCTGATCACTTCAGAAGACTGCTCACTCTGTGCACCCATGACATATTTACGAGGAAGCAAAGTGCATAAGTTCTTCTGTGATCAAATCTGAAAACTTAGCTCAAGGCTAATTTGATTTTGGAAGGGGGACCAACACGGGTGTCTAGCACAAACAAATAAACAGCAGCTAGCAGTGTTGGTTGTACTGGCCTCAAAAAAGCCATGTTGCTTCTGTTATGCTTTCATTTAGCTGGAGACCTGTTCCTTTATGGGGCCACTGGTGGAAAACAGAACAGAGCTTTTCCAGACATTCCCTGTTTTCCTTTTGATAAACCTACAGGATGCTATATGTACGATATGGTCCAATGGTTAGTCATTTAAAATAAAATAAAAATGGATTGCCAAAGGTGCTTTGAGCAGAAAATGTCACCGTGATTATTTAATTCTCAAATTAATAGGAATTGTACAATTAATTTGAATATTGCAATGCATCGGTTGCAATACAGTACAATAGACAATGACCTTCTTGTAGTTTTGTTCTAAACTGGGACCAGGTTTGCCATACACCCTGTTGTCTCCTAACCTTGCAAAGCCAGACTGCATTGTGCAAGCTCAAACGTTTTTCCTGAGGGGGTTAGGCCTGAACAAGTCTGCAACCACGCCAGCGGCTTTGTGAGGCTGTAATGCTCATTGTAAGGAATATATAAAACAAATTATGGGACTAATTGAAATTGTGATGATGGTGCTAGATGATGAGTCAGGGATCGCCAAAGTCAGTAGGATTCATCCGCTGAGGATCATGATTGTCGGTACAACATTTTATGGCAGAGCGGTCGCCTGCCAATCGGAAGGTCAGCGGTTCGATCCCCCAGCCATGCGTCAAAGTATCCTTGCGCAAGATACTGAACCCCAAAATGCTCCCGAAGCTGCGTCTTCGGTTTGTGAATGTTCTCGTTTGTAAGTCGCTTTGGATGAAAGCGTCTGCTAGATGTACATCACCAAACATCCAACTTTAGGGAGTGTTCAGATGGTGATCGGCATCTTAAGAGCCAGATACTTTTCTCAGGAGTAGATGGAGACCAAAACAGCGCTAAAAAGACAGTGAACAATACACGTCCATTCAAAAGGTGGACATAAACCCAACTCCAAATAAATGGAAGGTTTAAAGTTGACGTATGAGTGACGAAGAGAATTATCAGTTATCTGTTGTACATGCTACTGGAAATAACCTCTGTCTCGAGCAAATCATAATGAGCCTTGTCAGAGAAGAGCTCTTGTGGGCTGGCACTGCAATTCACTGCTGAGCGATGGATGTGCATTTTCAGCGAAAATGGACTTCAAGAAAGATAATGCTGACATTTTCAAAAGCAATGTCATTTGTTTTCAATATGTTAACACCAAACCCTTCCTTCTTTTGTTTCTAGATCATTGATGAGGATGACACACAGTTCATGACCAACTGCGCCCCTGCAGTGACGGAGAGCACACCTCGCAGACGCACCAGGATACAGGTCTTCTGGACAGCGCCACCTACTGGGACTGGATGTGTTATACTGAAGTGAGTTTAATGTTTTTCCAGTTATGCTCCTACCTTTGAATAAGAACTTTTGAGAGGTCTTTTTTGGTGCTATTGTTGGAGAACAAAAACCAAAATCAAAATCAGTTGCAGAGACTTAAAAGTAATACTTTGTTACAAGTAACTGTAAAAGTATAGCTGTAAAATATACTCATTAAAGTATCAAAGGTAAAAGTACTCATTCTGGTTCAAAACGTCTCCTATGACTGATATATTAATGTATATTAGATTATTATTAGTTTGGTAATACTGATGTATCAATGTATAAGCAGCTTTTAACTGTTGTAGGTGGTCCAGGTGGCGCTAGTTTTTACTACTTTATATCCAGTTTGATAGTTTAGTCCAGTGGTTCCCAACCTAGGGGTCGCGTCCCTCCAACGGGTCACAAGATAAATCTGAGGGGTCGTGAGATTATTAATGGGTGGGGAAGGAAGAAAAAACAAACACTTTTTTGTGAAACACTGAATAGTTTTACCTGTTTGGCCTAAAAACAACAGAAAAATTAAATGAAACCATAGCAGAGGTTGAGAGGGAGCGGAGAGTTCCACCAACGTTTCTTTGGTGGAACTGCTAGAAACTCGCACATCTGAAACATGACAAGGAGACAGAAGTACATGCTGATTTTTGTTGGACGTCACAAGCAAAAAAACGTTGGGAACCAGGAACTGGTTTAATCTTTGCAATGCATTATATTTTATAACATTCTCATTCTCATATGTTTTTTAATGTACAATCTTAATCAGAAATATTAACTAGTGACTACAGCTGTAAAATAAACGTAGTGAAGTAAAAAGTACAATATTTCGGTCTGAAATGTAGTAAAAGTATAAAGTATCATAAAATGGAAATACTCAATAAAAGTACAAGTACTTCAGAACTGAACTTGAGTAAATGTACTCAGTTAATTTCCACCACAGATCAGAGTGAACATTTAATCCATTTTCACTGTGAGAGATGACTTTACTCAAGCAAGTTTCAAGTCTCCGCAAGTCTTAGTTCATGCTGTGACGAAATTAATGGAAATCAGTAGCTGACTAAAAGAAAGGAAATCAATCTCAAAACCAGATGGTGTGCTTTGGATAATGGAGAGTACTAATGGAAAGTATTTTATAGGTAAAATTAAAAACCAGCTGTATGATCCATCAAGTTCTATAATTCCACAACAACAGGATCACTTAATCTAGAGTTTCTCTTTTTTTACTTGCACAAAGCAGAAATATGTTGTGGTTTGTGGTTGGAAGCAGGTGTGACACTAAAGCTCCACTGTGTTATTTCAAGAGGGGTGTGTGTGTGACCTTAGTTATATGTGGTTGTGTGAGATGGCAGCTAACACTGTGAAGAATGCTCTGAAGCTGTGAATTCCTGAAAAGTGTCAAATACACTGTATCATATGAAAGGGTTTGTATTGTTTCACCTGGACACACATTGGATGAGCATTAACTGCTTAGTTTTGTTCCCTTGTAGTCAATTTAAAGGCTCCATAATTTTTTGGTTTTTTTTAGTGATTTGAGTGTTTCCTCGTGAAACAGCAGGATGCTGTGGAACCATAGGTGTGGTGGTAACTGAAGCAGTGCGTATGCTATGAATATTAACGATAGGAAGAGTGTGATTCAGGTGTTAATGTATAGCCTGACCGGGAAATCAGCCAGGTAGATATATTAGCTGATAGTAGCTTAGCGCAGACATATTGGTATTAGTGCATATTTCTGACAATAAGAAATAAGAAATTGCAACAGAGAAATGAAAAGATATGTTTCAGGTAATTTAGAAACAATGTTATCATTGTATAGTTTGTCAGATGATATATGATCACCTTTTAATGCAAACAGTTGCCTAGTTACACATCCAGCAGGAGTTATTTGGAGTTGTGTTTGTGCCCGCCTGTTGAATGGACGTCTATTATTCACTCTCTTTTTAGCTCTGTTTTGGTCTCCATCAACCCCAACGGTATAGTCGCCTGTATTTGGACTTGGGTAGCATCTCTGGTGATAATGGGCTGTGTCTATTATTATTATTATATGCTAAATATGTGTCAAAAATATGTGGCTGTGTATTTTTGTGTAAAACATCTACAGGGCCGGAAACGATGTTGATGAGAGTGGTGAGACTGAACCAAAACCGCAAGGTTGCAGGCCAGCAAACCAAAACAATGAGCTTAAAGACACTACAATGCGTCATAGAGCTGAGGGAAACTCGAGAGTCGAGTGAATTCTCAGTGGATTCTGTACTACGAACAACCCCTTTCACATTACACGTAGTTAATGATCAAATATTGATCAGTTCAGCTTTAATCGTCGAACATTAATATCGGTATCTGCCTCAAAAATACGGTATTGGTTGGGCTCTATTCAAAAGTAAGCAGGACAAATATTACCAAGTAGCCACTGACCAGCCTTGACTCCATGGTAGAGGACCGCTAGCCATGGCTTTTGGTGTTGGTAATGCTGTTGTAAACCGACACCCAAATACAGACCTCCAGCCGATGCTCCTGCAATTGGTTTAAAGGGAAGGGAATACCGACATATTTGTCACAAAATGACATGATGGATGGCACTTTTTATATGACCCTGAATGCAAGATGCATCGGAAGAAATGAAAGGTGCATTTTTTTTTTTTTACCTAAAAAGGCTGATGCACTAATCATCATCTCTAAAATAAGCCAACATATGCCCAACATATACAGTCATCGACCAGAATTGACGTGACGTTATTTTGGAGTTTATATGATGAGACAAGTCTGATGATTATCAGGTGACTTTAATGATGTTTTGCTGCTCCTTTAACTGCCCTCTCTTCTTCTTAACACTCACAAACTGAAAGCTTTGAAAAGCTGAAGATCTCTACAGTAAGCGATACAATTTTAAACAGGGGAAGATCTTTTTTTATTCATGCTCTGAATCACAAAAGCCTTCTCACACTAGGCCATGATTAAAATGATGTGTATTAGCGTATTAGATTTACAGAAGCTACACACACCCGGCGTTGCCTACTTCCGTTTAGTGTATGCACCATCACCTCAGCTGCTCTGAGAAGAAAAAAGTTTGAATTTGATTGAACACAGTGGAATGCAGTGAAGTCTGTATTTAGCCCCTGGACTACAATACTTTGACGCTCATGTCATGATGAACACATTAATTCTTAATGTTGTTCTTACAAGAGCCACGGGCTGTTGTGGAATCAAGAGAAAATCGTTCGGTAGGAAGCCAAAGAGAGGGGGGAGACACAAGAGCGACTTCAGTGAAAGAAAGAAATAAGGGATTGGTTTTGACGCACGAGGACTTCGATTTATGCTTGTACAAATACAATATTTTCTGATAACAAATAGCTCTTGAAACGAATACATGATGAAGTGTACAGTGTAATTCATGCCACCTGTGTGAGCACAAACAAATCATATGTGGGCTCATACCGGTACGGAGAGTTATGGCAATATGTAGCTCCTAGCCACTTTTTGGCAAATCGAGAATACAAATGATGAACAGCCGATAACTCGGAGTGAACACACCTCTGACAGCCCTCCGTCTGCCTCCCTCCCTCTTTCTCCACAGTTCTGCTTTTTTTTCCCCCTCTCTCTCGCCTCGTCCGACTTCCCGAAGGGAATAACCTCCCTGACATGCATCTCTTCCTCCTCTGAGCGAGATGCTATAACTTGCCCTTACCTCCACAGTATACTCACAGCTGCTACTTTTAATTTATCTGCTGCTGCTGTATGACAGATGGCACGTAGCCATCCCAGTGTTTGCTAGTCCAGTAAATCTAGCTGTGCGTAGGGGAACATCTGCTATGCAAATTCACCTCGTATTACTGTCACTTTTGTCTGTCAGCGGCGAGATAGAAATTTAGCATTACCTCATCTAAGGTGTACGCCGTTCTGTCTCACTCTATCTTCTTCCTTAACCGTCCACTGCCTCTGCTGTTGTAACTAGCATGCTGCTTTTTTTCCGTGGTGCTACTGGCACCGTCTTCAGAAGCAAATTCATGTCAGCCAAGTGAGGTGATACATCACTTTAGTGGACAACATTAGCAACTGCCTCCTGTGAATAACGTCTCTTTCATACTGGCCAGTCTCGAGTTAAAAGAAAGATAATGTAACTTCAGCTGTGAATCTTCACACCAAACTGTACATTTTCACTTGCAACCTACATCATACTATATATATATATATATATATATACACGTTGCCAGTCCAGGATGGCAAATACGTCTCACGGCTCATTCCAAGAAGCTTCAAATACAACTCCTTACAGTTGGGAGCGCTCCAGCACTTTTGCCTCACTGTAGAAATCTCATCGGCTGTTTCAGTACTGGAGCAGGCCTCCGGGATTTTTTATTTGATTCCAACTTCAACACCTGCTATTTTAAAAAATCATTGCAGTTATTTTTTTAGGAGAAGGGGTGACAAAGCTGTTAGAGACAGCTGTAGCGCTTAAAAAGAGGGACTCGTTTTTATTACCAGATTAGCTAGAGATTTAGACTTTTAATTATATATTTTTTTAAGACCCTGTGTTATAATGGCAAAGAGCCAACAAAAAATGTAAAGGAATAGTTTGACATTTTGAGAAATACGCTTATTGACCTTCTTGCTGAGAGTTAAATGAGAAGATTGATACCTCATGTCTGTACAAGGCTACAGCCAGCAGCTGGTTAGCTTAGCTTAGCTTAGCATTAAGACTAAACATAGGGGGAAGCAGGTAGCTCTGCTTTGCTACCAGGGTAAAAAACATTCCAGTTATGGGTGACCTAAAATAAGGTATAAGGCTGAAAGACTAGTGGATCTAGAGAGAATGAGGAACAAAGAAAACAAGGGAAAGACGAAGAAGTTTAGTGAAGTAACTAAAATATGGACGTAGTCTCTGTGGCGTCACCCATAGGTTTCTGGAGAGCCCGTGTGAAGCTCGGTGTGGTGGCTCCGGCCGACTCCATCTTGGCAGTGCCTGACTCCGCCGGCTCTCCGGGCTAATCCAAAAATGGAACAAAGCCGAATGAGGCCTGGTTGCTGAAACCAGCCACCTGTGACGGCATCCACCTGTCACTCAAAGGGGCCACGTCCTTAATGATGCATAACTTTAACCCTTAATATAATTTAAACATGGGAGTTGTATAAAAATTCACCCCCCGTATGTCATGGTTTCGGGTTTGTGTTTAGTTATTTCCTGTTTTATTTGGAATTATTCTGCCTCCCTCATGCGTTTGTCAGTTTTGCTTCCTGCCCTGATTGTGTTCACCTGCGCCTCGTTGTCTCCCCTACCACTGTGTCTCCCGTTCTTCTCTGTCAGGTCCTCCTCAGTTGTTTAGCAAGCGATTTAGCAAGATTTCTGTTTCCTTGCTTGGACTGCCCTTTAGTGTTTGATCGCTGAGTAAGCCTTTCTTTTTTTTTTGTTAATAAATTTGGACTGAACCAGATCTGCCAGTGTAGTCAGCGTTTGGGTCCATTCCCATGCACCACTTCTACGTAGCTCTCACTAGCTGGGAGAGAGGGTTTGATAAAGTGTTTCCCTAACAGCGTTCCGTTACCAAGGAATTGTAAGTACTAACGGGAACACACCCATGAAGATGTATATGCGCTCCAACAAGCATGCCAAACTAGTTCTATTGGTAATAATAACTTTGTACTCACAAGTTAATTGCTCAGATCTGGCAAAGTGATTACATTGCAAAAGGGGCCAGACAAGGCAAAAAGCATGAGCAGTCAGACTATCAGAGGTTGAAAAACAATCCCCCAAACACATTTGAAAGAGAAGCAAAAGCCACAATAAAATGATTACCCAAACTGTACTTTTTAGTTGTCTACAAAGTATCATAGTTTACAGACAGACTTCTTAGTTCATCTTTGACCTACTGCACATAACGTAGTTGTGGGTGTGCAGTTTTCCAATGCAATGATGGCTTATTGCTGACACAATGGGGTGGACTCACTTAGGCTTTACCTTGTTCACAACCTTTGTGAGCGTTCGCGTTTGTTGCCCCGTTGAACCTTCTTGTAGGGATGTTGCTGCGTTCCGAGATCTCAGCAGTTACTGCAGCAAGTACAATGTTATTATAACCAATAAGCACATTGTAATTAACCAAAATTATGCGTTTAAGGTTAGAGCTGAAATAATTAGTCCATTAATTGCAATGCTACATGATTTTGATCACATACTGCGAAACTCCACTTGGGACCACTCTTCCTTCTTTCCATAAGTTCACACACAGTTAAGTGATGTGCGAGCTCAACACCTGAAAGAAGTAAGCTGTTAAAAGATGCTCATCAGTTTCTTGGCAAGCAGAACATGTCAGCAGCTTTTAAATAGCACCCTCTATCATGCGCTATCTCTGCTCGTCTCAGCCGTTGCTGGCACTGGAACTAACGACCACTTCGAGATACATTGTGCAACTTTTCTCCTTGAGGCAAGCAGTGTGCTGTCAGGCCTGCCCTCCTCCTCCTCAGTTGGTCAAGTTTTCGCCCCAACTCTTGTCATTTATCCTGCGGAGCTGTCTGCCTTGAAACAACATGTAGCCTGAGGCGGAGGGAACCAGCAAACCGCAAAGCCTCCACAGGCGCTGAAGCGCTCCACGCTTGCGTTAACCATGTGTTTAACTTTTCTGCCACATATTTAGCTTGGCTGCATTTATTTTTGATGCTGCTTTCCTCCGTTCTTGATGATCTCGTGACTTATCTAAGTTTCCGCTTAGGTAAACAGGCAAACACGAATTCTGGCATTTGCTTATTGTTATATAAGTGATGATACAAAATAATGTGTCTTGATAGATAAAGTGGAGGTGGTACATTATCAGGACACTTCTGAGTTTGGAGCTATACTATAGCCACTTACCTCAGGCAAAAAGAGAAGCGTTGTTCAAATTTAAATTGGAATCAAATGAGTTTTTAGTCAGTTCAACCCATGATTAGGTCCATCTTATCAGTGAGTAGGGTTGGGTTTTGATGGCCCTTTTATTGAATATGAATCCAGTTTCAAATCGGCTTTTCGAGTCAAATTCCTCATTGAATCCAGTGAGTTTAAGGTTTCAACATTTACAAGTAACCAAACGTTATGAGTAACTTCAACTCAAATAATCCGTTTAGATCTGTAATATGTTGTCAGATAAGGCAGCAACCTGACAGTTTTTGTGGGAGCCCAATTAATGTTCACAACCTGCATCTACAACCTGAAATTGAGATGAGCTGTAGAAGATATTTAGAAGAAGTGTTGATTTTAAATATATATATCTCACATCGAAATAATAGGCGTAGCTGACTATAAAATAGAAGATTGGGATGCAATCAGCTCGATTGTTTGAGTGGAGATGACTAATCTCTCTGTTGGTGCTCTTACCAACACACACGGTCCACCTGTGGTTGTCGAGAGATGTTACAGTGATGTTTCCTTTCCCTCTCAAACATTCTTTGGCAGACACTGGCTTGGAGCGAGCATGTTAACCAGCCAACAGCCAGCGATTTTGTTTTGGTCTGTCCGATTACTTATGGAATAACTGTTCTGCAGTGTTGGGAAATGACTTGCAGCCGATTTTAAACCGGCACCACTGATGTTTGTTAGTTCAACCGGTGAAAGCGTCGGTCAGTGCCGGCTAAAACGAAATGGCTGCAAATGTTACCTGATTGTCTTTTACATTTTTCTTTGCTAGTAAAAAATGAGCAGGGAGCTTCTATAAGTATGTGATAGCGTTGAAGCTTAATGACTGTGTGCGTATTTTGCCAACTGGGAACTGTAACCAAACTGTCAGCTAGTGGATCAGAATTGAGTCCAATATTAATGGACATCCTGTTAGCCAATTACGAAGTATTTCCTGAAGCTATGGTTTAATGTGATCTAAAACATATTGCATGTTACATTAATACAGCTCAATCGTTTCACAATATAGCGCACATCACGAAAGCTGTTTGAATAGATTTACGTTTTTTGTTTTTTTGCCACTTGGGGCGCAACGATACAAGCTTTAAAAAGAACACTGACATATTATCGCCTTCAAGTTGTTACGACTAACATGTTAGAAAATCATTGCCTATTTGCACATTCAGCAGACACAAAGTGACATTAGACTTCACTCTCATTTTAGCTCTATTTTGGTCTCTATCTGGGTCTTTAGCAGTTAAATGTTCCACTTTCTTCACCAGCTGGTCGCTAAATTTGTCTGTCTGCCATTTCGTACTGGGCAGGTTGCGTCTGGTCGGTGTATTTAGAGCTTTTTAGACAACTGCTGCCTGCCATTGCTGGAAATGAGGTTGAGAACAGTGAGCGATTACAACAGTAAAGCTGCGTTAAAAGATGCTAAAATGCTTTGTAGAGCTGAACTGACAAATCTGTCTTGGTTTGTCAGTAAGACCGACACCTTTCACATTACACGTAGTCATTTGAGCCATTGTTTCAACTGATTAGTGCAACTTGAAAAATTATTACTACTTCTTTTTAGTGGTAATCGACCATCTTTTTAAAGCAATGTTGCTTAAATGCAAATGCTGATCTCTTCACAGTTGCAAAAGCATACCCATATGCACACAGAGCTTTGAAATTATCTTTCAAGCTCAGGTTTGACAACCTCTGTAGATGAAAACAGTTGGCACTAGAAAGTTCTGTTTATATCTCGAGACTATGTAGCAAAAACAACTTGATTACAATTCCGTTTCATGGGGAAAATGTCAAATCTTCTCGGATAGCTTAAATGATGGCGAGACACCCACACAATTTCCCTCCTGTCTCCATCATGCAGTTCCAACTGCTGCATGTTATGAGGCGGATTTTCGCGAGAGGTTTTTAAATTTCTGCCTTGTTTTGACTTCTTATCTTTCGCGAGCGTGACGTGCCTGTATACACAAGCCCCTCTGGGTGACACGGGCTGTGTACGTACATGTGAGATTGTGTGTGTGAGTGTGAGAGATTGTGTTTGTGTGTTGTCCACCCCAGGCCACCAAGGTCCTTCTGGTAGTTTTGATGAACTCAGTCCAAATCTGTTCTTTAATCTCAAGAAATCCCGAAAAGTCTTTCAGTGTCTGGAAACGTTTCCACCGGGAGCTATCAGACAGTCAAAGAGAGAGCGAGATATGAGAGAAAAGGGAGTGTGTCTGAGTAGAAACAGGGTGAGGGGGACACTTTTCCAAACTACGTTTTGCTGTCCTGCTGATCACTTCTCATCTCGTTATCAAGTTTATACTTAACGTTACTCCTCTCGCTCCATCACTGCCCTCCGGCCGTCTGTTCATCACATTTTCACCTCGCATCGACCTTCCTCTCGATCTTCCCCATCAGTATTCTGCTGCTGTTGCTGGGACGACTCCAGGAGGAGGAAGAGGCCACCAGTCGTCTGCTTGCTCAGTGACAACACAAGTCTTAACTGCATGACTCTGAGAAGCTGCTTGACAGCAGAATCTAAACTCTTCGGTCTTGACGCAGTCACGGAGATAGACAAGCCTTTTGTATTGATCAGAGGGTTAGATTATTTGAAGTATGCTCAGCTGTAGGAAGCCGCTGCTGCCTGGGTATTTGTTGCTATTTAATGTCAACTATTAAGGCCTGTGAATGATAACTACAGAAATTAAATCAAGCTGATATGAATTGCCTCTTGCTTTTGCTGGCTGTGGGTCAGTCAGTCAGTCAGTCTGATTGTCACTTTGACACTTCAATACCTCGCCAACTACTTTGTATGGAGATTCATGCTCTCAGACAATGATTGCTAATGTCTTCTGTGACCTCCTGACCTTTTGTCTAGCACCACTGTCAAGCAGTGGTGAAATGAGACTAGCCCTCTATCCACCCTAAGCAAAAAAAACAGCTTCAGAAAGCAACTTTCAGCCGCAAACAAAGCCACTTACATTAAAGTTCAGAGTATTTTTCCTGCTAAATTTCTAGCCATGCTACTGACGTGGCTTTAGGAATGCCAATGTCAGTCGGTCAGCTGTTTGGTCGGCCTGATGGTCGGCCAACCACTTTGGTCCAGACGCTCATGGTCCCCAGAGGATGAATCCGAATGACTTTTCCTAAGGCGTTAACGCTGCCCTCAGGATGAATTGTAATAAGTTTAATACCTGTAATACCAAATTTGCCTTTGTAATGGGAAGGTTAATTTAGACCTCCTTTGGTAAATGATTTCTAAAATATAAATAAATCTAAAATAAGAGGTAAGACGTTTCCCAAAATTTGTCCTAGGCCCTGATGGTTCTCCACTGCTGTCAAGTCAAAATCTCCCCTTGAATGGATGAACAGGCAAGGCAGCAGATAAACAGACAGTGGACGTTGGCAGGTCCTGCTGCAATGGGAGTGTTAAAAGGGCATGTCTTAGTTGTTTTTTGAAGATGGCATTATGTATTTACTGAAAAGCAGCTTTATTTCAATAGTTTGTACTGATAATCATGTTGTAAACATCAACGTCTAAGGAGAGTTAAAGAAGTCCAATGGAAGAACGTTGTCGAAATGATAACCAAAAATGTAATGGCTTTAGCTGTATGTATAAAATATCAACTGTAGTGAATAATACATGCCTTCTAATATTCTATACTGTTGAATATATCCTTACTATACCTACTCATGTTGGCATTTATGCATCAAATCCCCAAGTTAGCCCTTTTTACATAAATGTGATGCTTTTAATTTCTAACATATATATGACCAACAGAGTTGTGCTATTGTCAGTAGGAATTGATTCCTGCCTCTTTTTTTTTTTGTACCCAAGACATTGGGAAATAAACTGTAATATTCTACAAACCCTTGTGCACAGGTTGCCAAATTCTTAGATAGAGAGGAACCACTTTAATGGAATTCGTGTTTTTTTTTAAAGGGAGGAAGTCAGCATCCTTGTCAATCAATGAACAATCTCCCAGTTGTAAACATCAGTATCACTCTGTTACTGTCCAGTCTCATCCGGTACATAGCCATTCTATATGGGCCCCTCCTCGGATCCACGCTATTCATTCTAGTATCTTTGTTGGCCCTCTTCACATAAGGGCCCTGCAAACTCCGTCTCCTTTGACACCCCAAAAGTCCTATGGCCCTGTACTGTTATGTGTATTTGTTTTGTTTTATCATCTCCAGGGGCTAATTTTTTATATATATATATATATGCAAGTAAACAAAATTAAAGTAAATTAAAGTAAACAGTTATTTTTAACAATAACTTACTTGATGTTCTGGGATGTTTATTATTGCAGTCAGGAGCCGTTATCATGGAGTGAAAACATTATTCTATGAACAGGGTTGTATGTGTTGGAGCTGCTCTCTGGGGAGCTCCCCACATGAATCCTAACAGCATGCTGTAGATTCAGCGGGGAGTGCCGTCCAAGCCTCCAGGGCACACAGAAGAGAAGTCAGCAGACATGTCGCTGAGATGTGGAATATATATATAATGCATGAAGCAAGAGATGCCAATGGAAGTACGATTAATAAGAAACCTGAATAGAAGGAGACAGGGGAGAACCGGGAATAAGAAAAATCTGTCAGCAGTATGGCAAGTCGGAAACGGATGGAAAAATATAGATTTGGAAGCATTAAGCACTATCACCAAGACACATTTTCTCTTCTACAATAGCCAAAAGTGGCATTGTTTAGTTTCCCCATCTTTTAAAGCATCATCTGCTTTACATTTTGCTGCCAAGCATTTATAGTATATTTAGGAAGTGTGAGTGTGGCATGTAGCCACAGCAGCTCCACGGGTGTGCTATTTGACCGAACAGTCAGAGAGGACATCTCCAGAGAGAAGCTATACTGGATGTGCTTACCCAATGTGAGAGTCCTGATCTAAAGGGAGAAGCCTGGTGCTCAGATCCCACAATCAGAGGGGAAATGGCAAAGGAAAAGGCTGCGATCAAATCTCACAGTTTGAGGGGAAGCCAGGGGGAAAAGCTGCAGACTAGATGCTGCTCCCTGAGATAGTCAACGAGTTTAGTTAAGCTCTGTATTTTCTGATTGACAACTTGTTCAACTCGAATGCGGTGTGGTCATCAGCAGTATATTGACCAATACGGGATGGACAGGAACAAACTGCTCCTCCAGTAGTCACAGGGTTGGTGGTTCAGTGTCCTTGAGCAAGATACTGAACCCCAAATCTGCCCTCAATGTGCAGGTCAGAGCCTTGCATAGCTGTGATCCTGAAGTCTGCAGGATACAGGCACCATATAAATACAGTACATGTATCATTTACTTTAAAGCTGCAATCAATATTTTTACATTAACACTAGACTAAATGAATAAGTGTAAATGTGGCATCCGAAAATGTTAGTGTTTTTTTTTGTTATAGTTAGGTAAAAATGGAAACATAAGTGGGAAATGTCCTAATGTGAGTTAGTAACTGATGGAACACTAATTGTAGAATTTCAAGGTTAATGTAAAGTAGACACTTTTTCACGACTCCATGCTCCATGGCCTTGCGCTCCACTTGTACACTACGGGGAAAATATATATTAAGTGATCTATGATCTCTTTAGGACCCAGGGGGAAAGGCAGCCACGTTGTTAGAACTTGTTTCCTCCTACACATTACTGTTACTGTCTGCCATCTCTGAGGTGCAGTGGCCTGTAATTGACAACTTTTAAAAATAGAGACGAGGAAGCTCGCAAACTGATGCACCGATTGAACAGATACGTCTAGTGAAGAGATGATATCGCAAAGAAAAAGAGGAAGTAGCTGTAAATATTAAAAAAACGTCTTTCCAAATGACCAGATTATTTGTTGGATTGATGAATTGATTTGACAAATAAACCGATGACCATTAGCCTCATTGAAACGATTACCGAATTGACTTAAAAACCATCAAAGACAGCTCAATAATACTTTGTATATTTCACTTTTGTTTTTCAATTTCATGCCCAAGCAGTCAACCCATGTTGCAGGGTATATTGCACCATTCAGTCTGTAAGATTTATAGGAGCAATATAACCGATAACTCCTACTTAATGTCGCCAGTCCCTCCTCTGTCTCCACAGTCAGTGTTGTTCGGCTCACTTTCATATCCTGCTTTTATGTCTCTCCGCCGTATGAGGTGGAGACACACTGAGGATCTGCTTTTAGAAAAATAGTATAATTGTTATGTATTTCAATTTATATAATAGAATTATATTTTGTAAATTACAACTTGTTAAGGCATTTTCCAAAGCAAAAATTTGAGGCATTCTGACTGTGAAGCTTGATTATACGTAGTCATTAATCTGAGTCATTAACAGTCACAGTTGGATTGTCTGCTGTCCACAAACTGTACTTCTTCCAGTATAACAGTTCTGCATGAATGAAATTTGGGGACAGGCCATTAATTGCTTTGGGAACGATACATGGATTTATCACACAAATTTCATTTATACATTTTTTTTTCCGTTCTTTTTTTAAATTTGCTTCTCATACTCTAGGGTAGTGTTTCTTAAACTAGGGGAGAGTCCTAGAGCCTTTTATGGCTGTCTTATAGTGGCTTTCTGTCGCACCGACATCTGCTTATATTGTCAGCTGTTTGTTACCAGGACATTTTTATACGCGTGCTTCTGCTTTGCATACATTCCTGCCTGATGGACATTTGTCGGTGCGCTGTCCGTGTGCCCTCCACAACCGAGCTGTATCTTAAAGCCCAAACTGAAGCTTATGTTTCTCTTCCGGATGTACACAGGAAAAATAAACAACAATAATTGTATGATCTAACATAAGTGATCATTATAGGCGTAATCATATACATATGCACAATTTCCAATTTACGTAAAGGGCTTTCTTCATCCAGCAGTTTATGACAGAACAGTAGTGAAAATTAGTATTTTATCTGAGAAAAATGTAGGTGCAAACTTACAGAACTAGAGAATGTAAATGTAAAAGCACTGGAAGAGTATGCAACTCTATTGCGATGGAATGTAAAACTATTGCACGCTTATTGTAGAATTGTTGCAAGGCCACCAGACCTTATTGTTCCTGAAAATTTTATTTTTACCTTTTTCTCCTCAGAATTTCCATAGGAGTGGCATCACACACAGTTTTACAGCTTTATCCGCACAATATGAGAAACGTATTTCATTTTTACTGAAGAGAAATGTAACTGGTATTGGTAAAACAACCCATTTTCATTGGGACAGTTTCATTTTCAGCCAATATTAGCTCATAAGTTAGAATTCCACTCTGTCCGTGTGTGCCTGTGTAAAGATCTATATTTCTTGCTTCCGACTGTAATTCCAGCTCGCTTTTCTTCATGTCTGTGGCCGTGATTGCTCTGTTATATTTCATATCGCAGCAGTGTGATTGTGTCATAAGGTCCGGAGAATACAGCACTGTTTCTGTAAAAAATGTGTTATCCGTGTCCACTATGAAACATCAGGGAACCCATTACCTTCCCCTCTCGCTGACGATTACATGGATCAGATATTGGAAAAAAAACCCACTACAGTATTATCCATCTAATGCACTTTTTGCACCCCTCTTACTATCTGACTTTATCTCCCCTTTCTATAATTTCTAATTATTTCTCTTCCTTTCCCTTTCTCACTACCTCTCTGTCTGTCTCTCTAGGGCCAGTATTGTCCAGAAGAGAATAATTTATTTCCAGGATGAAGGCTCTCTCACCATTCGACTGTGTGAGAAAGGTAATGACAGCCGCCCATCGTCTCCTCCTCTCCCTCGTTGGCTGCTCATCTTTTTCATCCTTTACTGCTCACCATGGTGCCTTTATCCCCTGTTCTATCTGTTGCCCCCCCCCGGCACAGGACCACTCTCACCGTTTCATACCGTGTTTAAAAACAAAAAGAAATATGATGCCAATAGAGGCAGAAGGGAAAACTGTGAGGTCAATGAATCATGGACCTCCTGGGAGTCTGTGTGGAATTTAAATATTCCTTTGTATTTCGCCACAGCTTTTGTGTTACCTGTGATTTCACAGCAGAGACAATTGCCACGGCAGCTTTGGAAAGCTGACCGCTCCCCAAAGAACCCCTAAACTCTTGTGAGACATTGAGGCGATGAGACTCTCTTAGCTCTGATGCACACGTTTATTGTACAATAAAAACAAATGGTTTTTCAAACTTAATCTCAGTGGGAATTTTACTTTCATAAAATCTTCCTCTCCTCGCCAAAATCTAATTTTCCAGGCTATTATGCAAGCCAAACAAGCCACCCGGTTTTCAATTTGCCTACTCATCCCGTTATAACTTAGATGTCAAGGGAGAATTTCTTTGCGAATAATTTGGTGACTCATAAATACCCTACCCGTAACTCTTTACATATTGTGTGTGTGTTGTCGTGTTCACGTCCTGTCTCCCTGTAGAGCGTGTGTTTGGTGAAGCCACAGAAGCTCCTGCCATGGAGTGCTGCGCCTGTGGAACAGCCAAGTACAGACTCACCTTCTACGGCAACTGGTCAGAGAAAGTACATCCCAAAGACTACCCGAGTGAGTTCGAACTATGGGCAATGCGCTCTTACACTGTGTACATTCACCATGTAAGTCCAGAATATAGTTTATAGGCACGAAAACTCATAAATACCCACATACTGTGAGTGTGTGTATGTCCAGCATGATGACGGTTAAAGAAAATATTACAAAATGAGACAAGGGAAATGTCCACAAGAATGGTGACAAGCGTAGATAGGGGGGGTGGGGGTGGTATGTGGAACTATTTCTTGGCCAGACACTGGTTGTCTGGCAACCTCACTTTAAAGACAAGACTCTACTAGGTTACTGCCCCCAGCCAAGATATAGCCCCATACACACACCTGTAAACGTAACCGGTCCTTGCGACCACTACTGGTGCTTCTGTGTCATCCTCATCTAACGGATACATCACTCACTAACGTTTGGTAGTAGCAAGAAATGGGCTAACATGAACACAATGTATCGCTGAATGACTAAAGTGAAACAAAATGGCAGTTCAGTCTCTTCTAAGGCTAATGTAATCAGTGTTACAGGGTTCAGTGTATTAACTGATCTACATATTATATTCTGTGTAAACTCTGTTACAGAACTTGGCATATCAAGGAAAACTATAATAGCCAAAGAAAAATGCTGAGCAACTGAAAAATACAGTTTATTATCCTTATCTGAAAACACTGATAAAGGACGTCAGGCGCCCAGCTAGCTCCTCATTCAGTCAGTTAGTCTTCACTCTCTTCTTGACTTACTCCGATTTTAAACCACTCAAACCTGAATTTCTCTGTCTCTCCTGCTCCTGTCTTCCAGGACGAGCCAACCACTGGTCGGCTCTGATTGGTGCGTCTCACTCCAGAGGCTACGTGCTGTGGGAGTACGGCGGCTACGCCAGCGAGGGTGTCCGTCAGGTCGCTGAGTTTGGCTCCCCCATCAAGATGGAAGAAGAGATTCGACAGAAGGTAGGGGTGACATCAGATAGAGCCCCTGCGGCTTCTCAGTAACGCCATTTTCGGTGTAACACCGCCATTTCCATGTTTTTATCATATGTTTGACCCTCCAATTGGACTAAACCCAAGTGCTAGTGGCAAAAAATTGGATGCATCCAAAAAAAAAAAAAGAGAAAATACAATCCAAGAACTGCAAGCATCATCATTATGTGCTCATGGCCCCTTGCCATATGTCAGGGGCTATTACAACACACTGAGAGGTTAATGACAGGCTGAGGCAATAAGAATCTGAAATGGCGAGCGCGCACACATACACACTAATTTGACTCTGTCAAAATGGCAACTGATGAATGTGCAATACAGTGAAATTCTCATTTCCACACCGGGCAAAGCATTTACATAGCGACGCAGGGCGTCTTCATACTCGTACGCTCTCATTATCCTTCTCATTCAACCAGATGCATATTGACAGTGCGTGGTGCTGGATTCTGCTTGAAATCAGATTCCTTTGGAAAACATCAGCAGACTTCTTTTGAGTGAACTGTGCCTTTAGGGGATCAGATATTTTTGGAAGGTATCCACTGGGTAGCACCCCGAGAGGACAGGCTGTTGCCTCAGCTCCTCAAGAGTCTGTGTGTGTGTGTGTGTGTGTGTGTGTGTGTGTGTGTGTGCGTGCGTGCGTGCGTGTGTGGAAAAATTGAAACATAGCACAGACAGGGAAGAGTGCATGACAGGACACAGCTGAGTGATGTGCTTGAGCATACTCAACCATACCAGGTTTGGGTAATGGGACAAAATAGTGAGACGATAGAAATTGGCTTACCATCAGATATTTAGCTCTACCCCTAATAGCATGGTATGTAGCTATCGCTTTAAAAAGAAACATAAAAGCCTTTTAGCGTCAACACATTTCCTTCCGCTATTCAAAATGTGCACGTTACTGCCACCCCTTCGCAGATCTGACTAGGGCTAAGTTTGAATGACCTAGAGCTAACACGAAATGTGTTTGGATTCATGTGAATACATTGCAGCTTACTATGTTGTAAAATAGAGTGTGGGGTTCACTAGTGGTGCCTCCGCTGCCTCATTGAGTGCCAAGCTAACATTACCGTACGGCAGTTGCATTTTACAAAGTCATCAAAAAACCTTACTTTATCCATGGTGTTTTCACCTATGTAGTTGAATCCAGAATGCTCATTACATACATATACATATTACGATACCTCTCATCTGGTTTGGTGTCATGATTACCTGATCAACACGGGTTGCTAGTTTTCTCCATTTTGCATTAGTGAAGAGAACAACAGTAGCCCAGTTTACTGGTAACAGGGCATGAAATTAGTCAGAGGAACATTTTTGTCCACGTTTGAACGATCGTTTGAATTTTGAATAAGAAGTGACAGGCTGGCTCGGACACTACGTTGTTCCAGTGTCCGTCTTAAAACCCCTTCTCAACCAGTTTTAATCAGTACAGTTGTAATGGCAGCGGAATGCACATTCTTAGTCTCTTGATCTTTTTTTAAGATACCTTGAGGCTAATTTGTGTTGGTTATCTCGGGCTATAAATATAAAATTGACTTGACTTACAAAATGATAGTTATGTTTGTAACAAGGATTCCATGAATTCAGGATGACCGCCTGAGTATTAAGTCTGGATTTTCCGTTTTTGGGCTTCAGGAAGAATTAGACAGAAGAGAGTTGGTTTTTGTTTTTATGTCTCGATAGTGGGGTGTTGTCCAAATCTCACTGAATGTTACAATGGTTTGTACTTAGAGGGTGTGGAGTATTATAACTGACCATTAGTGCTGAGTGCTTATAACTAATTCGGAAAACTAGCCCACAGCTAACTAAAGGACTCCATGGCAACATTACACTTCCTGCTTACATCCCTCATAATTAACTGTGATCTAGAGCACACAACAAACAACTGTGGTTGTACTATAAGATGTACTATATCATAATACACAGTATATCAGCATCACAGTATAAAATGTGATAGAAGATTTTATCCATATGGACCAACCCTAATCTAAATGTTGCATGTATGTTGCTCCTGTCTGCTGATTCGACTGAGGCCCACAGTGTATGGCTGTCTCTGTGCATCCTTTCTCAGCCTCTCTCTCTCTCTCTCTCTCTGTGGGCACTGAAAGGTGTGTCCTGGCCATTTGCGAGGGAACAATAGGGTGTTGTCAGTGTGGTGTGTGCCTGTCAGTTTAGGTTTGGGCTGTTGTGTGGAGACATTAGAGGCTGACGGACAGCCCTAACTCCGCTCTTGGCTGGCTCTGTCTGTCTCTAGGGCTAATAACTACCCTGACACAATGGAAACTTCAGCCTGTTTCATAGCGGAATGAGATGGCTTGATTGTGTACTGTAGACTGGAATGTTAGCTGTTGAGCTGTAGAATGAAACCGCTCGATTGTACACTGTACACTGGAATGTCAGCTATTGAGTTGTAGGACTTCGTAACAGGGAGTCTTAAAACTTTTTTTATCCGTGAATCAATACGGTTTTGTGTCCTGTGCTATGTCCATTCCCATGACAAAATATAGATCCCACAATGCGTTTATTGTCTCTTCTTTTAACAGGAGAACTGTGTTTTCACTTAAAATCGTAAAAAAAAAAAAATTATATTAGTCCAGTAAATGCTCCCAGTGCCCAATTTCAATTTCTAGTTTTCTCTGACCAACAGTATGGAAAAAAATTTGAAATGATATAAAACAGCAAGTCATCAGCAAATCATCACATTTGAGAAGCTGGAACAGGGGAATGTTCTGCATTTAAATATATATTTTACTTGTTTGTTTGTGTAATCACTCGCCTAATTGATTAATCGACTAATAAGTTCTATACTAGAAGACATTAATTTAAATTACTAATATTTCTTGTGTTGTGCTGGTGTGCTGTAATCACTGAACTGGTAGAAAAATGGTGGAAATCGTCCAGCAGTTTCCACTCCAGCTGATATTCGCGTAGTTTTTTAGAATAGCATAACATTTGCTCTGCATGTCCATCATTTTAATACAATTAAAGGAATAGTTCCACATTTTAGAGGGTATACTTATTTGCTTTCTTGCTGAGAGTTACATGGGAAGATTTAGATACTATTCTCATTAAAAATGAAGCTGCAGTGATTTAGCGTAGCTCCTTGTAAAGTCTGGAAACGGGGAAACAGGTAGCCTCGCTCTGTCCGCCAATAACAAAATCTGCCTCTAGTGCTAAGTAACATAATATATCTTGTTAGTTTTTTAATCTGTACTAAAAAGTGTATAAATGACAATTCGCAATTCTTTAGGGGGTTATGTGATGAGTTGAAAGTAAATAAGTTTTGAACTATTCTTTTTAAGGATGCTGCAGGGAAGCAGACAACAGACAGCGCATTAGGTAGTGTACTATAACATGAAAGTTCTCATTGTTTAGTCTCATGAGAACATTGAATTTATGTTAAATACTGCAGTTGAGGCGTAATTGTGTGATAAATTACCAGTGTAAAACTAAGGTGACACTGTGCCAGATGGCCTGTGAGAGTCAAATCACCTTCAGATCATCAGCAGTCTAATTCTAAGGTGATTATTTAAACAATTGTGTCACATAAATGGAAACAAATTATATATGTATTCATCAGCATAAAAGAATGACTGATAACTATTTATTTTTCCAGGGTTTGTGTGTCCCCTCATGCACACACTTTACCCTTGTAGATAAAACTGTTTTATTTGGTTGTTGAAAGAGATATTTAATTTATCTTTTCAAGGTTTTAGACACAGACTAAATTACACACATACACACTCCCATCTTTTCAATTCTCTGGGTCGTCTAAGTTCAGACTGGGAGAACATCGAAGTGGCTGCTGTAAAGGTGGGAAGCCGACATGGGTCAGTAATCCCTGTCTTAGCAGAAAATCCCAACCATCCAGAGGAGCAATCAGCTGTGGTGATGTGTGGACAAAGCCTTAAGACCAACCTCTCCAGCCCAGCTCTGGCCTGCGAGCCCCTAACTAACACAGGTCTAAAGCCCGGCACAAGACAGGGAGCCTGGCCGGCATAGACGCAGACAGACAGGCAGGCAGGGAAGACGAGACCTGAGGGCTCTCACTGTGATGATGTGAGTACAAGCCAGAACATCTCTGTCAGAGAGGTGCTTCTTCAAACTTGTCAGTGCCGCAGCACGCTGCAGGAAGACGTCATTGTTCAGAAAGTCATGCGGCAGCATTTAATAACCAATCAGAAATTACACGCAGGGTTTTTCTGCAAGCAAATATTTAGACGCTGAATAGATGTTGACAAAACCGCCTTCTCCATCTCACTGGTGTAAACCTAGCAAGAACCACAGTCTCCTGCTTGTTTGTTTTAACTTGGCCATCATGCCGTCCATCAAATTCTCTCTGGTGAGCACAAAGGCCCACTTAACAGGACCCGGCATGCATGAGGTTATGGGAAATATGTGCGATAAAGCTCATTTTGAAGGGGTTCAGGCACGCATCAGTTCATACCACAGCACACAACGCCGCACACCAGCTGACAGCTCGGACTACTTTCTGAAAATTGATCTCTCTAAATACTGGAACCATTGACTTGGCAGCATTCAGCAACAGGTTTAAACGTGCCAGGATCCTAAAATGATTTTTTTCAGTTCACTGAAGCTGTCAGAATAAGGTGCACATCCTTTAAAGACAAATAGAGCTGATTGGTGAGAACTATACTCGTATAAACTAATCAAACTGTTCGTTTCAAATTGGTTTCACCTGTTCAGGAGTAGGTGCACGTCGGTGATATTTGATAATTAGCTTTGCTGACCCCAAATGTTGAGCGAGTTTCATTGACAAAAATGTCATCCAAGAGTGGAAGAACTTACAAATAAAAATTAATGTAGCGCTGTTATGGTATCAGGGTACCCAAAAAACTTCCTCTGGAGCCACAAAGGGCTTCATACAACTTTTTTCACCTGTGCAGTAGTACTCCCCAATACATGTAAAAAGACTTGCAGAAATTGGCGGTTGAAATGTTTTTCACCTGTTGAGAATCTGTACATAACTTGTACGGCAGGCCTTGAACTCTCTAAATACAAGACAATTGGTGAATGGAACAATTTCTCTTAAATCACGTGTGCGTTCCACTTAAGAACAAATCTGTTTGCTTGAGTTCCTGCTTGAGGCCCAGTGTGTGTTTTACAGGCGGTTCAGGAAAAGGAGCCTTCTTTAGATAAGCTTCACCACAAATAACTCTCCTACAACGAGCCCAGCGAGTGAGGTGAATGTTACGTATTCGCGTCGCCCAATTCCCATCTTTGCATTGACTTTGTATGTGATCGCGGTGGGTGTAAAATTCACTTTACTTTCTGTGTGAACACCTTGAGCTGATCTGTACATAGAAAACCCCACGATGTATTGTTTTTATACGGCACGTGGCAACTTTTGAAAAAAAAAAAAAATTATATATATATAGCTCAAACAAAACTTCTTGCCTTTATCAAGCCAAGGAAAGTTGCCCGAGCTCGTTTTGAATGAAGCTTCTAGTGTCAGTAGGTTACGAACAGGCAGATAAGACAGATTTGTTTCCCTTTTGTCCACAGGAACTAAAAGTATCTTCTTAATGTCACCAATCTCTTACTCAAGAAACAAAATTACACGGCACATCTACTTACTGATTGCTTGGAAATGTCACATGCAGCCGAGAGTATAAAACGATCACAAGAGTTGAGGTTGTAAAATTTGAAGAGCTGCTGGCCAAGGAGTAAATCGTCAGCTCTTTTAATGCCACAGCACACCGACATAGGACCAAAGCTACCTAATTATTACTCCCTGTGAAATGCCACATGCTCTCAGCCAGGTGTGATCACACCAAGATCAGACAGCAAAATGTCAAGAGCTGCTGGCCAATGAGCCGTTTGTATCAACTTTAAAGGGGAGAAGTGTGATCACAGGCCCAGTCAATTACATTTTAATGAAGTTGAAGCGATTCTCTGCCTCCGTAGTGAGTTCTGCATCCAAAATCTCAGGGTCTGCCGAGCTGGCTCGCTCCACGGTGCGCTCTTGCTCACCTCTAAAAGGATTTGACAACTGGGTTCCTCTTCTTTCTGTATGCATTGCTCAGCAGGCGCTTCGAGGCACTGCCTGTCATGGCTACAGCTGTTGTGAAAAGCCATGTGACGTGGGCTTCTTTTGCGCGGAAGCTTAACATGTGGGGAGCAGTCAATACCTCACCTTTTCCTTTTAGAGCAGGGAGACAAAGGATGCAGGGGTATAAAGACAGGTGGACACACAGCTGCAGATTTTCGCTCCAAACGCTGCCCTGAGCCTTAGGCCCGGCCATATATTGCCCTGGGCTAGTACCTATCAGGCCTCTCTGGGGAAAGCTGCAGCTCATATATCCTCTGTACAAAGTGACACTTCTTTCCATTACAAAGTCTCAGTTTGACGCAAGGTTTGAATGTTGGAAATGCGAAATGTGTCACGGTGACCTTCTCTGTGACTGAAGAGGTCGTCACGGCGGGAGGTGCACCTGTGGGTTTCTGCTGTCGGTCTGATGCTGCTTTGCTTACGCGACCTTCTTCTCCACAGATGCTATGAAGGTCATTTTGTGGCGTTTTATTGATCCTCTTTATTGGTGTCGTCTTTCTTTCCCTCCTTCCTATTTTTCTCATTTGCTTGGTCTTACTTTTTTTTGCAGCTTGCTTCTTTCCTCTTTTTCTCCCTCTTACACTCTCCCGTCCTGCCTCCTTCCTTTCCTCCTTACATGTTTTATTCCAGACTTCCTTCCGAATTTAGTCCATAAAAATGTTGGCGAACATCACTAGCCATTCCTCTTTTGACCTTTCAAACGGTCTTTCTTTCTTTCTCTGCTTGCTTCTTTTCCTCCTTCCTTATTTGCCCCCACCCCCACCCTTTTTACTTCCATTCAACTTTCCTTCCTCTTCCATGCCTGCATTTTCTCCAAACACCTCACTGACTAACTGATTGACATCGCTTCACGAAGAATAATAGTCTTCTCTTGCTCATGCTCTTATGAGCGTATCAGTTTTCCTCTTTTCTTAACCGTCTCATTTTTCTGCCTCTCCTATTCTCCCTCCTTCTTTCTTTCTTTTTGTGCTTTCATTATTTTTTCTCTGTTTTCAAAGGCCCTGTTTCAGACAGATTGTGGTGGAGGGTGAGACGAAGGCGAGCAGGCAGGGTGGGGGAAGAGGAGCAAGAGAACTATCCTTCACGTTCATCTTTCTACTCAAAACACTTCACCGGAAATTGCTGCAGACGTGCCATAGATAGACAGAAATGTGGACAGGCAAACACACACACACACACACACACACACACACACACACACACAAAACACTCCCAACATCTTTATTGCTTCTTGTTGAAGTCTGGATCGCGCCACTGAATAGAGAAAGAAAACACGAGGCTCTCCGAGAGCGCTCCGAAGTCTCCCTCCCATTCCTTTCTCATGGCTGACACCTGTCAGATTAAGAGCGAAGGAAGCAATGCTAAGTGATTTACTTGCTCTTTCCCTGAGTGTATCGCCGCGTGCATGTTCACAAACCGCCGCCGCTCTCCGAGATGTTTTGTCAAACCGTCACAGCGTCGACACTCTGCCGAGAGAAATGCTTTTGTGCCCCTGCTCAAAATGCCTCGGCAGGGAAATTTTCTTTCCGTTTGGTTTGGTAGTTAGCCAGCATCGCTGTTCGACATGCGTGCAGTGAAGGGGAGTAGTAGTCGGCTCCAGACTCTGCAGCGCCTTCTCTCCCTTTCTATCTACATGTCACTCTCTACATGTTCCATAAATCGCTAAAGTTATTCTTTTTACTGTGCAGAATATCTGCATAACATGAAAGCTTTTTAAAATTAGATTAATATTTATTTATTTGACATGAGGATATACAGAGATGCACTTCTTTTTTTTGGTTTAAATGTACAGTGTTAATTATTGTGTATGTGTTCAGTCCATAAATGTCTGTTTCTTGCAAGGACTAGTAACCTTAGCTAAAAGTGCTGGCAGATGCATAATGTTACTGAAAAGCTGCATGTTGCTTATCAGTACAACAGGTCAAGCAGCGAAATCACCTTCTAAAGAAGACGTCATTTGGGGCGGGAGGACACGGTTTGACCTACCAAGAGCATGCAGTGTGTGACTGCGCATTTCATTCAGGGTGTCAAATAAGACTTTGCATTGAAACTTTAAGTGATGTCTTCCTTCCTCCATCTTTCACTTAAATGTTTAGTTTTAATTTTTTGATGTTGTAACATTCAAAGGGGTTGGAGAAAAGTTGAAAAGGGGGGGGGTGTCATATTGCAGTAATACGATGTCATTTTCATCTCTACCATGAAAGCACTCGCAGGTGGACATAATTGTGTGTTGTGAGCGCACAGCCTCTGTGTCCCATCACTTCGGCCCTTTGGGAAACAGGTGATGGGCAGCTTGTCAAACCTTCCTAAAGAATCACACACTGATGCCAACAGCGTTTCCTGATGGAAACATGGAGATTTCATTTTCACTGCGTGCTTGTCATTCATCATAGAATGACTCCCAATCTCTATCTCTTGGTTGGAGGTGTCTTGATGAATACTTTCTTTTAAATATACAGTTAAGTGTAGAGAACAGCAGTGTGTTACACAAACCTGACGCCTTCCGCTTCTCCCGGCCTCAAGGCACCACATCATCTGTGATGAAAAACCAAATAGGATATTTTACCTTAAGCCCAATTCTGCGGCTGCATTCACACATTTTATTTTGCACATTCTATGCATTTCACACCCATGCATGTATGTGCTGTGCGTACACTTTTTTTTTCCGGGCCTCGGGGTGATTTGACAGTGTTTGTCAAGCTGCTCTTAAAGCAGGTGGCAGTGAAGGGTATTGTCCGCCGCACTATATTTGGACTTAACTTCACTTGTCTCCGAGAGCGAGAGGTGGGTGGAATATGAGAGACAGCACGGCCTGGCGCTGGCTTTGTGTGCGTGCGTGTCTTTTCCATCTTTGTGATTTGTGCACACGTGGGAGTAGTATTATGTAGCGCTATCTTGAGTTCTCGCTGTGAGAGAGCGAGAGGTAGTTAAGTCAGGGGGCAGCTGATGACAACGGCGCGCACACACACACACACATCACGCTCACAGAGTCGGTCCTGGGGGATGTTTGGAAAGCTTTTGGCGGCTGACAGACGGACAGCATCTCACAACTAACTCTAATTGGCGGAGAGTTTCAGGAGAGAGACAACTGGACGAATGAAGCGGGGAGGATGAAGACCGTGACAGCCAAGATACGTCCTCCCTAGTTTGAAAGATTATTTTATTTCATTTGTGCTCTGCCCCTCAGCTTCCTAGTACAATTTAATGACTGCGCCTCTGATATCTTATTACTACTAACAATTAATGTTTTAGCTATTGTTACTAGTTCCCCTGCCCCGTCACTGTGAAAAGTCTGAACATAAATGTTAGAGGTGGCACTATTGCATATGCAGTCAATGGAAAGATACAAGTGGATGGGAACAGACCATCCATAGGTAGCAGACATTGAGGTGAAAACCCGTTTGCGCAAGTGTAGAATGTTGCAACTTAAGTGAAAGATTTGCACTTCTTCCCAAGCGGTTTGAGAAACCGTTTTGAAATAAGACGCGTAAAAAGGCTGTTTCCCAACATTAGCGGGCGTTCTGTGACCAACTCATTAATTTTAATGAAATGTTCCCGCTTGTTTTGTTGTGTTATAGTTTTATTTCTACTCCCCATGATCTGTTTAAAGGGATCTCAGTCTTCTAGTACCAAATAATGATAGCATCTCCAATATTTTTTGGTTGTTGTTCTGCTTGTGATGTTGGTGGGGCTCATCAGCTCATTCAGTGAGAGTGGTGGCATGATTAGGTCCAGTGGTGGAAGGTAACAAAGCATTTACAAGTACTTAAGAACTTCGACTTGTACTTGTACATTTTCCGCTACTTTACTTCTACTCAACTACATTGTGGAGGTAAATATTGTGCTTTTTACTTCCCTACATTTTCTTTGCAGATTCAGATTAATAAAGTAAAATATAATCAAAATCATACTGTATATTACTCTGAAATGAGCCATCCTGCATTATTAGTACTTTTGATACTGTAAGTATATTTTGATGCTAATACTTTTGTAGTTTTGGAGAGTATTTCTATGCTGTGGTATTGCTACTTTTGCTTCAGTAAATGATCTGAGTATGTCGTCCACCGCTGATTAGATCCTCTGAGCAGTTACTGACTGGGCACCATTATGTTGTCAAGGAAGGGGTCAAATCATTCGGCAGCATATGACATTCTATAACAGTGGTGTACTCATTGATGTGCATGTGTGGCCATTCATAAACTGTATTGTGTTGACAGAGAAATATTAAATTCATGCTTTTTGTTATTGTCTATTCCTTCACCGCTACCTACGTCCAGCCCGGCAAAGGCTTGTGATGTCCCGTTTGCATGTAGGCTGGAGAGAGAGGAAATGCATTCTTGAATTTGTCACTGATCAGTGAGAGGAGAGTAGGTGGCAGCTGGCTGCGAGGCTGCAGGTTTAATCTGTTTTTTTCTCTTGTGTTGTTTTTTTAATTTTAGCTTTATTTCATTATTATTTATTATTTTCTTTGCATGGACTCCTGCCTACAGTACTGCTTTCTTCAACATCTCCTTTAAAGGTGAACCCTATACTCAGTTATTGTTTTTCAATATAGATTCGTGGGGAAATTTCTCTGTTCATCTTCTTACCTATTATAAACGTCCCTCGAGGTTATAGGAGCTAACCTAAAGACATTTTATTTGTCATCCTAAGCAGTAAATGGCCGTTTTGATTACCGTCTTTTAGAATCCATTTTAGCAATCGAACATTTATCGCATTTGTTGTGACTTTGAAGTATTTTAGAAAATGTCATAGGCTCTTAACCTTTCCAGCGGTTATAATCACTGGGAAAACATGTTGTTACCACAGATTTCTTTATTATTCTGCGCATAAGACTGAGGACGCAAACATCACATGGCCTTGATGATTAATTAGAGGCAGAAATGTGTAGGTGTGTTATTAGGTTGACAGTGATGACCACAGGGTAAACTCTCCCTAATGTAGCTTCTCTGTAAAGCTGAAAGGTTTTCTTTTTGTTAGTTTTTTTTTCTTTCAGGAAAAATTGCAATTTTTGCTGTTCAACTGGTCTTTGTACAAACAGCACATTGTCCTTGGCCTGAGACCCGGGTTAATGCTGTTCGTTGCTTCATGCTAAGCAGCAGTTTCAATAAACAAATGTCACTTGAAAGAACTTTTGAGGCCAGCAAACATCAGTTCCCGTTTCTTTGCAATCATAGCACATTTAATTGCTGCTTTGATGGAAATGTTAAGGGCAAAGATGCCATTTGTGTCTGTGAAGAAACAAAGCAAATGTGTGGCACAAAGGGTGGAGAGGTGAGGTGCAGGCTGCCTGCTGTGCAATGAAAAGGGTGAGGAATTAGAATTACAGATTTATAACACCCACCTTCATGAATGATAGTTGAAAGCACAGATTAAGCTGTCCTTGCTCTATAATGAGAAGAAATCAATGACAGTTAGCCATACATTATAGAATCATCATTACATCCGCCATGTTAGCACCATGGCTCAACAACTATTGGACAGATCGCAACGAAATGTGGTTCAGACAGTCGTGTGCCCCCCAGGATGAATTGAAATAACTTTGGTGATCCCTTAACTTTCCATCTAGCACCATCATCAGGTCAAAATTGAAAACTTACTTCAGTGTAGCATGCAAACATGCTAAAATAGCTCCAAGCACCGCTGTGCCTAAGAACAGCCTCTCAGAGCCGCAAGCATGGCTGTTTTTTTTCTTCTACTGATTGAAACAAGCTCTGTTTGCCCGAATTGAATTTTGGTGTCTGGTATGGACGTTTCTGCCGCAAGAGGAAGAAACATATCCAAACTTGAAACGTCAAATGCAAACTGTCGTAAACAGCAGTGAGCAGCACTCCAGAGACAGCTGACTCACTGGCATGCGATATTTCTCCCCTTCATCCCCTTTGGTATAAAGCAGCACACATCAGCTAGGTTGGCAGACATTAATGTCCAGTTTATGGACGTCAACGTCGAGGGGTTAGGGTACTGACATTTAGAATTGTGAGTTAGTTTCCTCTTACTGCCATATGGAGCTTCCAACATGACTTTTAGTGCGGAATCCTAAGACCTGAGAAAAATATATATGTTCTTTCGACAGATTACTATGTAATCCACATAGGGTTTTACAGCTGGTTATTGGTAACAGCGGACTAACAGGGATTACAACTCAACAACAATTACGTTCTGGTGTTAGGCAGGATGACGACATCTCTCATAGCACATCTCATGCCTCTGTCTTTCTTTCATCTAATGTTGAAAGGCTTTAACGCTTCACTTTGTAGTGGGACTTCATTTAAGCTCTGTGCTCAGATGCACTGAGGGAGTCACTGTTCTATCATCCCCTCTTTACTGTGGAGACGGCTGCTGGTTCTAAATTGCCTTTTCTTCCATAATTTGCCCACATTTTAATTCCTTAATGCCTTACGTGACACTTCAACTGTCTGTTGAAATATCTATCATCAAATATATGGCATGATGTTCTTTTTTGAATATATATACGATCCTACTGATCTTCTAAATGGATGTTTTTTTTTAAAGGCCACAATGAAAGTGTGTCTGTAAAGATAATGTGACAGCAGAGCCAAATGGATAAACCAGTGATGTATAAGTGATGAATTACATTAATAGAATTGTGGTTGTAATAACTCTTTCCCAGTCGTAAATGTTTAATAAGGTATTTCAAAATGCATGGGGCTGACAGAAAGTGGTGTCCAGAAAGAATCGTTTTTACTCGGGGCTAAAGATCCCCTGTCAGCAAATCAATGGAGGAGATTGAGGCTGTAGCGAGACAGTTTGTTAGGCTGGCTGGCACTGCAGGGCCTGTCTTGTCCTTGGCATGTCTTACTTTGTTTTATTTTGTTTTGTCATTTTACTTCTCTGTCAGGGTTTTCATTTCTTTTTTTGTTTGTTTGTTTGTTTTTTGGAGGGAAGTGTGTCGAGGGGATTTTTTTGCCTAAGCCTGAAAAGGGACAAAGTTGAAGACAAGAGCGTAGGAGAAGAAAGGACACTGAATTTTAAAGGAGTTTGTGATGAAGTGAGGTGACCACAATCCTGCTTGACAGGAGTGTAAACCTAAAGCAGAACCTTGCTTTAAAGGAGCTATATGTGACATTCACTGCCACTAAATGTGGCGCTGGAGCAACAGCATCTCAGATCATTCAAACTGGACAGAAACAAAATAAAACTCGCCAAAACCATCTTTGTTAGTCTTTCCACTGTTCCAACAGTCACCAACTCTGCTTTTGGTCAAAATTCTACTATTCTGGCTCTACGCCGCAGCTGACAAATGCGTCCATCAAAGTAAAAGTTCTTGTTTTTGCCACTGATTTTTAGTGTCTGACGAACATTTGCTTTAAAATATCAGTGCAACATGGATTGGGTTGACTAGTTCCAACATTAAGTAGGTGACTACAATTAGGTGGTCAGAAGAATCAGATACCTGGCTGAAACGGAAACATTACTGCATTATATATATTTAAACACCAAAAGGCATGCAAATTAAGCATTTCGAAGTTTATTTACAGTATGTATTACTTGAATGAGAATTTGTACACGTCACTTACGCATTGAGCTTCAATTGTGATTTTGAGAGAGGCTACTGGTAAGTGAGACAGTTGGTAGGGGAGGGCCATTACGAAAATGGATGAGAGAGAGCGAGGGTGGGTATAAGAATGGATGGGGGATACTGTTTTATTTGTCGTGGGGGTCTCTTGTAGGGGGCTTGTTGTACACATAGGTTGCAGACTTTGCATTCCTCAACACCTTCTGTGAAAGAGTGTATTTGTGAGCTGGACCCGTGTGGTTGATTTTACATGACAGTGAAGCACAAACGGTAATGGTGTCCAATATTTTCTGTAACAATCTTTTGCACTAAATACATAAATATGCTTTCGGAACACGCATTGCTGTGTGGAATGCATAATAAAGCCTTCATAAGTCTTGTCAGCTCACTGAACCTCATTTCCTTGCATGCAAGGCCCCAGAATCTGTGAAATCTGTCTTCTTTGGGGAGGTGCTTGCTATTTGTCACCTTTTGGTCAATGAGTTCCCCTCTCAGCCTATCCTCATTCAAGCTCTGAGGGAACAGGGCCCCTAGCCAGGCCACAGTAACAGAAAACAACAGTATTCCTAACTGAATATTGCTGATTTGCCTTAACTGTGCTCAAAGTATATTTTGCCGATTGTTTTCGTTGTCTTCTGTGGCAACCCCTGAAAGGGAGCAGCCGAAAGGAAAAGAAGAAGTTTTTGTTGTCTTCAATTGGAAACTGTCGCACAACAGACGCACAATCTCGAAATCTCTACCTGTCCCTGGAGTGGTCAAGCCAGGCTGCAGGGTCCAGCACTCTCAGGTCCCTCAGGAGTTGGGAGTCGAGTTGAAAGGAGATCAACATCTTTTACAGAACTGCTTCATAGAAGGTTCTCACAGTTCTACAACAGGGTAATGGTAAAAAAACTAAACAATATGCATTAGATAGTGGCAAACATTTCAGGCACACTATAAGACTTCTCTCAGTCAAAAGATTTTTTTTCTTGGATGAAAAGGGGAGGTCTGCATTTCTGATCAATGCCTTTGTCTCAATGAAGAGGTCTTCATCTGCCAACTGATGTCCCTCTACACAGTCCACCTCCCATCCATTATGGCCCTGGCTGGTTTGAGTAAGCCCAAGAATCACGTGATCTCCTCTGCAAGCTTGTGAATCTGTACCCCCTCTGACGGTAGACAGTACTGGTAGTCACAACAAAATAACAGTGAAATCACAAGTATTAACATATGTGATTATCAGTTTATTATTCTGACATTATCCCAAAAAGTCATGACACCCACCTGAAATGAAATATTAAATTCAGCTAAAGGCTTAAGGACAAAAATCAGGAACACAAAGTTGTGTGTGTGTGTGTGTGTGTGTGTGTGTGTGAGCATGATTGAGAGTAGGCAGGAGAGAAGTAGCATACTTTTATTGTACATTTACCTTTCGTCAAAGTGGGTACATATCCCACTGAAAATGTCCTCCACTGGAAGTTTGGTTGCTTTGATGCCACAACGAGTGGCAAGCTGGACGAGGTGGCGAATGCAGCCACAGTCCTGGACGTTAGGCTGGCTTCCTCTTAGTCTGCTAATATCTGAATTGTGTCTGCCCTTTATAACACTTGCATTATCAGAGTTGAAGGCAATGAGGTTCTCCCATGGAATAACTCTTTTGCTATTGGAAACAGGAAAACAAAGAGAATATGCCGACGATTACAAAATGACCTCGCTGACAAAAGCTGCTATGTAAACTTGGATCAGATGAAACAGAAAAAAAAGAAAATCCACTTGAATGCAAACTAGGTCGACACAGTGCAGTTCCCTTGCCTCAATGCTTCAGACAACTTTTCATATACCTTTTCAGCATTATCCACGTTGCCTATGGGCAAGATTGAATTCATCATAAATTCTATTCAGTATTAAGACATGATGACAAATTCTTTTGTTGGCTTTTCTGTTTTTTGATTCGTCGCGCAACAATGAAAAAGGCTGAGATTTACATATGTTTACTATGTTCTCATCAAGCTCCACAGCTATGGCACCTTCTAAGCAAAAATATCCAGTAACGTTAGGTTATAACATGGGGACATTAGCAAGGATTCAATTGTCCTGTTTACCCCCCCCCTATATAGCTTTAAGCTCAAGTCACTTGATCAGCCTCAAACGTTTCGAGTTACTGGCGGAGCATGTTTCTGCGCCTTATGGACTTATATTTGGCAGATTCGTCATGCTGGCTCACATTGCTTTTCCCTCATTGTGATACACTAAAATAATACGGATGAAAAAACGGGAGTGTGGACAGGTATGACCCTTCATTTATGAAAACCTACAGTACCTATGCTCTTAAGTGCTTAAGTTATCTATATTTTCCATAGCAAATACTGATCCTACTGGAAAGGTGTAGATGCATGACTGCATACCTTCACTCCCCCTTTGTTAGTCCAACACATCGCTCAGTGTTTCCGTTCCACAGGGAATGCCATTGCACTTCTCCACCTGCCACTTTATATGTTTGAATCTGCAGTGTGTGTGTGTGTGTGTGTGTGTGTGTGTGTGTGTGACTCTATCCTCTCTTAATTGGGAATTTGTATTCATTAAAAGCCCTGGATGAACACTAAGATGCAAGTCCACACCTGTTGTTTGTGTGAGCGGCGGCTCTGTTGGAGGCGGGTCAGGATTAACAGCGGCCAACCATCCCCTCTCCTCTCTCATCTATAATCACAATCACATCATGAATCCCCAATTATTTCCCAAGCTGCTGCCCTCGGGCAGGATCCAAGCCTGTATTCCAGTTTCAAAATAATGAAAAGATTTTTTTTTAAAGCTATTACCGAGCTTCCCGCCATAGTTTTTCATGCAAATTATTCTTTCCTGTTCATAAGAGTGGAGAGGAAAGATTAAGTTTTGATCAAAAGGGGTGTGTTTGGGCATGTGGGCTTTTGCATGTAGGACAGAGACAGAGATGGGAAGATCAGTTCTCTTATGGTTAGTTGAAAACAGAAATACACAGATGACTGACAGTAAATTGGGGACGTACAGTAGCTTGTTAGCTTCACATGCCTACCAGGTAGCAATATGTTAGGAGCTTTATAATGAGGCTGCTGCTTTCATGTGGACCGAAGCTTTAATCCCCAACACATCAGAAGCATGACATATGGTAAACAGTGCATTGTTGCATACACATTCTTTCTTTGGTACTTTTCATTCTTTTTCTTTAAACTTCCCTCTGAAATGAATCCATCTGCTCATTTCTTCCTTCCTTGCGTCCCACACCTTTCTCCGCCCTTTCGCTCCCTCTCTTTTGCTGTCGCACTCTCCTTCCCTTCCTAATGTTTCTCTTTCTCGGTCTTTACTCCCTCCACCCCTCCCGTGCTTTCTTCACCCTTTCCTCTAGCCATTATTATTTCAGCCTTCTCTCCTCATTCTTTACTTGATTCGAAGATGAAGTCCGAATGAAGATTATGAAGAGCTGCATAATGCTTTGATTGCTGTGTCTTTGTGTGTGTGTGTGTGTGTGTGTGTGTGTGTGTGTGTGTGTGTGGGCTGTTCAGCACAACTTGTAAAAATGTTCTTACAGCCATGTTCGGTGCTCTCGTGTACACCCTCAGCCACGACGGGTTTGCTTTCTTTACAGAGTTGTGCAAGTTGGAGTCTAAATGTGCTAACAGGACTGAGGGCCAGATTTACTTAGGCTTGCACCTGTTTTTCAGTTACTGATGTGACATGTTCCGCCCAACATACATTCAGTGTATTTATCAAACAGGCCCAGCAGACCGCATTCGCAGTTTGAGTGTCATTTCTGCGAAACACTCGCAGGATGCTTCTGGAGCTGCGTGCAAACATGGTCACAATGACAATGCTACCATGCTGATGTTACAGTGTTTACCATGTTCACCATCTTAGCTTAGAGTGTTAGCATGCTATGTGCTATTTGTTAGTTGGTGGAATGGTGGCACTAGATTAGGTCAGGGGATCAACAAAGTCATCAGGATTCATCCTCTGGGGATCATGGATGGATCATGGTCTTCATGGCAATCCATCCAGTAGTTGTTGATAAGAGAACAAAAATGTCAAACACATGATGGCGCTAGAGGAAAAGTATGACTATGACTGTCTGTTCCAAATTTTATGGCAAATCATTCATTAGTTGTTGAGTTACAGTATTTCAGTCTGGGCCAGACATCCACAGAGCCACTTGGCTAGCATGGCTAAAACCTGAGAATTGAACAACTTATTATCACTGTTGCAAGCTCCATGATATGATCTAGAAGCGATTAAACAATCAGACCTAAGGTTAACATGAGTGGTATTTGCTTGCGCCATATTCACTCTAGGAACACACAAAATGAAATTTTGTTTACTTCTTTTTCTCCCCCTTTATTCACACAGATACACACACACACACAATGCATTCCCTAGGCCCTTACCCTAACCTTAACCATCCCAACAAAGTGCCTAACCCCGACCCTTACCCTAACCCTAACCATAACCTAATTGTAACATGTACCCTAAAACCAAAGTCTAAACCCTCAGAAACCAATCTCTACCCGTGGGGACAAAAATTGAGGTCCCCACAGTGACACAAGTCCCCATGGATTCCTGTGCATTCAGGTTAAAGCCCCCACTGGGATATAAGAACCAGGAACATACACACACACACACACACACACACTGTCATTATCTCTCCATGCTGCCCTTTTGTCTCTGCTGTCCTTTCTTTCTCCCTTCAATCCCTCCCTTGGATTCCTCTGCTTCGTGTTATCCTTGTCACTCCATCGTTGTTTAACACTTATCAGCCGGATATTGGATGATAAGGCGTAATCAGGGCCCCCATCGCAACCTCAGTGCCTGTGTCAGAGCTGACATGTGGGTTGGCATTTACTGCGTGGCAGCATCTTGACACCAGTTCACATCCTTCTTCATTAGGGAATCTGGAGCCAGTTATATTTTGCGCCAATCAGTAATCAGTTGTGTTCAACACTCCAATCTAGCCCTGTGACAAGATAATTACCGTGGCTTCCCGAGGGAGACGTGTGCTGGGGAGGACCACAGAACTCAAGTAGAAGTTGTAGCTGCACTTGCACCATTAGAGTACAGTGTAACTCTATTTCCATCAGTTTAATCAGGGTTTTTCTGTGGCTGTTTTTAGAAACGCGTAGGTGGAACTGTTTTTAGTGGGGGTCAGTGCAGAGATTGTGGAGTGCTTAACAACCTGCACGAGTGCTCATAAGGCTGATAAGAGTGGTCATAAATAATCAGACTAAGATGCGCTTGTGTACTTCCATTTTATGCTACTATAGAATGCTACTCCACTGCATTTCAGAGAGAAATACTGTACGTTTTACCTCACTACATTTACAGTATATGACAGGTATAGTTACTAGTTACTTTGTAGATTAAGATTTTACATATGACACCTGTGATGAGATTATAAAACGATGCATTACTGAAGATCAAACCACCCAACAGTCAGGGCCAGAGAGCCCCGGGGCAAAAGAAAGCTAAGGGCCCCAAGTTAGTTTGCTGATTATTTAATTCAATGAAAAATGTATTTTAAAAATATATACGCTATGTAAATGTATTATTTAAAACTTAAATACTAAATAATAAAACTAATACTAAAACTAGATTTTAAAACAGTGCCTCAGGATTAGGTGAAAATGCAGAAGTCATATTAAAGCCCTTTTCATTATAGTTTGGGCTGCCCCTTAGTTGTGCATAAACATGCGATTAATCAAATTACGTTAAAGCAATTGCCATATAGCTGACCTAGGACTTCCCCCTTCGCTTTGCCTTGGTTTGTAAAGTAGTTACATGCATCTGTAATAATAATCCAAAAATACAATGTGACCGTATAACACTGACAGAAGTCATTTCGCTTCACAATGAGTACTTTTACTTTTGATACTTGGTGTATTGCTGATAACATATGTGTACTTTTAATTAACCTTCTGAAGGCAGCATTTTTACATGGTGGAGGCCTTTTAACCTCAGCACTCCGTACGTTATCCTGTCATTCAAATCGCGACACGGAGTTATATATATGCAGCGCTCCCAACACAGATGGGACTAAGCAACGGCTAACAACAGCTCGCTAACTGTGCAGCCTTGGAGTTGAAGTAATATGAAATATTTTTAGTGCCCACCCACATGGATACTACACCAATTATATTACCCATACTGACATTGTCGGTCGTTACCAAAAATGTACTTTTTAAGGAGAACACCAATGTAGGGGGGTGCTGTCACTTCACAAATGTAATCTTTTTGGTAATTACCATTTTGACCAGATATGTGAACAAATGCCGTGAAGCTATGCATTGATTTCATAGCTAAAATAAAATCTAAGAGTGTAGTAAATTTTAAATAAAGAATCTGAACGCTTCCTCTACCACTGAAAATATGTGACATGTTTGGTGTGCCCCAAACAGCATGAAAAACGAGCAGGGCTCATAAAAGATCATTTTTCATACAGCGGGTTACACGGTGCGAGCGATTTTCAGAATATGACATATTTTCCTGTCGCTGCTATAAGCCTTATGAAAGTTTAATGAGCAGGAAAACCGGTTAATGTATTCTTTGCTGGAAAACTCCGGAGCTGCTGCAACCTAACAGAGAAGGGCACAAAGAGAAGCAGTGTGAGTGCTTTTCCAGTGTTCAGTCTATCAGTGGTCATAAACATCGTCCATCTGACAGGTCACGCAGTCCATCTGCCCCAATCGTGTTACAAATATTTCTACTGCAGTCTCTCTTGTTTCTCTGGCCTTTAAGCATCCCCTCCAGTCCACCTTTTCTATTTAACAGTTTCCCTGGGCAGCTGTAAAACCAGCCCGCCCAGACTCTCTTTCCGCCAGTCTCGTCCGCCCTCTGTGTTTTTTTT
>CM022474.1:26466384-26480349 GCA_011952105.1 Coreoperca whiteheadi
ACACCAGCAGGTCAGCTGCAGTAACCTGGGGTCCTGGGTGTAAATCAGTCCTTGATTTGATATTTAAGATAGACCCCAGCTGATCGGTTTGATTGGAGACCGCTGCAATGCAGGATTGCCAGGTGCTTCGTTTCACAGACTCAATGGTGGCCTCAGATGAAGTCTGCAGCCCTGGCTATCTTCACATACAACGAGTGATTACCATTAGAGTCCAAAGTGAACTGTTAATTCAAGTGTTGTTTTTGACTAGGAACTGATCGTTGCACCACAGATGGATGTTGAATTCGGATGATGGCAGCTTGTTAACCAGCTGACCTTTTGTGAATGTTGTCTTTTGTCAGACCTCATCCCACTGATTGATGGTCGGTTCCATGTGAAAGATGCTCAAGACACCTTTCTTAATCCAAGTACTTATGGTGTACCACACATGTACAAATCTATTTCTTAAAGGCAAGGCACAAGCAAAGATATGAGATACTTGTAAGGAAGGAAGGATAAAGAATAATCCACCCCATGTAGTTATTCAACAATAAAGCATAAGGCAGAGTAGCCCCATTTGGGACTTTCTTGCCCCCCTGTGGCCAATTTGGGGATAACACCCACTACATCTTTAGATGGTGAAAACCGCATTTGCAGCTTGTGTTTTTTAAAATAAATTTTTTTTTTTTTATCCAGCGGTCACAAGGGGAAGCAATGAGACCATTCTACAGTCAAAAACAAACTTAAAGATCCCCTCCAGACATATATTAAAACATATATACTATATAATAGTCTGCTTGGAACTATAATGTGTATCTGACATGTTCTTTCAGCAAAAAAAAAAAGAGTCTAATTTCAACTTCATCTAGTTAATTAACAATTCCAGAATCTACGAATATGCAAATTTGGTTCATTTCTAAAGTTTTCCTGCTGGACACAAGATGTCTCCTACTTCACTGTAAAGTCCATTCTCAGTGCATGTGCACCGGCGGCTTCAAGTTTCTACATCACACTTGTATAAGTTGCAAATTGGACCGGGATTGGCTTTCAGACTATTTGTGATGTCACAAACCATGCTCGTAGGCTCCACCATTTAAAATCAGATTTTCCAAGAGCACAGAGAAACCTTCCACCTACAGCAGATGAGTGTGAAAACAGCCTTCGAGTGTCAAAGCTCTGCAAATACATCGTTCTGCGCAGTGAAGCTCAAACATCCTCAAAACAAGCTCAAACCGTAGGAAAAAGTAGAAAAACATATTTTTGAGTGGAGGGGGACTTTAAGCTAGATTTTCAATTGTGTGTTAAGAGGTCATGATGTAGCTATGGAGCCTACATACATAGTTATGCCGTAGGCCATGCTGTAACTGACGGGCGCATCCTTAAGAATGTAACTACATGTCGGGTATATGGAGAGACCATCCGGGGACCGCAACAACTGTGATAGGTTCGCATGGGCTGCTTGTATGCTCTGATGCTACTGCAGATTGTTGAGAGTGAAAGCACAATGAGGAAGCTGAAAAAAAGGCTGAGTAGTCTTCTCTTTAACACCATCGCCACTGCAAACCGTCTGCTCGCCAAAATCACCACTCTATCGTAGTGAGCCAAGCCACGTAAATACAGCAATTGCACGGAACTAGTCTCCCATTCATTAACAAGATCAAGCAAACTGTCCCCACTGTTGCTGAATGAAAGAATGTCAGCAGTTATTGTGGGGAATATAATATAATATAATAAGCACGATATGGCCTGATCATGTCCGATACATCCGTCAAGTGTTGTGGTGGTGCTATGAATGGGTGAAACTGGTGACTTAACTATAAATTAAAACCTATGCCATAGGTATCTACAAAGGGGCTCTAAAACCCTAAACCTTTCTACACATTTGTCTCCCAGTGCAGATGGATCAGAATCAGCTTTATTGGTCAGGTGGATGAGACAGTCTGAAACGGGGCTAAGTGCAGCGGTTGTTATTTTATTTCTTCTACGACTAAAATAGGCATACATATATACATTAACACAATAACATGTTATGGAAAATGTTAAATGGGAAAATGAAAATTCAGTATTCAGTTGAAAAAGAGTGTGCTGTCTTCCTCCTTAAAGAGCCATTTTAACATAATGTCAGATTCTTTGGTTTGTATTTTTTCCACATAGAGCCTATGTGCCGATCTACTACAAAATAACGTAAAATGAAACTAACAGAGGCCATTTTTAAAATCATCACCTCCGCTGCCAGAGGCAAAGAACCAGTTCTCAGTTGAGCACATAATGACCTTTGCCTTCTTCCCAAATTACAGCTAAGAAAAGGTTCAGGACCGCTGTAGCCTGCCATAAAAAAGGCTACATTCATAAACGTGGCTAGAAGACAGGACCTTTCTTTTCCCAAACAGCTAAATAATGGAGCCAATCATTTAAGGTTTACCTGACCTGACTGATTGCACAGGTATGGCAAGAAATCACAGTCACCGCAGGCTCTGAGTTACACACAACAGGACAAAGATGGACAGAGAGGACAAGGAACGGGACAAGAAGGCCTCTGATACAAGACCCTCATTACACAAGCCACTGAATTACACAGGTGAACAAAATATTCCACCCCCTACTGCCTTCTCTTCACTTCTCTATTCTTTTCGCTCCTCTTCTCTTTAATGTAACCTCACACCCTCTTGAAGATCTAGATGATAATGATGTTTCAGATTTAAACCTGAGCGACCTGGTTCAAAAGCCTTTGAGGTGTCGTGGATGAGTGGCTGCAGTCTGCTGGATAGCAGTCTTTAAAACGTCCTCTTCATTTCCAGATCCACTTCAAAAGCAAATTCAGAAGGCTTTCTTGCCAAAGAGTCCACGTTTCTTCTATAGCAAAGCCTCGGTTTTCAAACAGGCTTTCGTGCCAGATGATGATGATGAACGTCCAATTTCTTATCTCAGCTTGAAAGTAGTTTTTATTGTTTTCTCATCTGTCATAACATGTTTGGTTTTTTTTACATTACATTACTGATGAAAATGACTTCTTTGCACATTCAGTGGAGTCATCCATTTTCCCAAACTACCTCAAAGTGAAACCAGCAAGAGGTGTACTAGCTACTTTAAAATGGGCTGATCTGTGGGTGTGCGTTCTCTCACGTAAATACAAATAGTCATGTACATAGTCCTGGGCCTGACGTATTCACAGTATAAAAACCTCATAACGCCATCTCATTCTTCAGCCATTATTAATTGTAGCTGTGTGGTTCTTTGTAACAAACAGAGGTTTGCCAAGACGAAGCATGACAGTGATCCATGCTGACTAATGTGACAATGTTTCCTCAGGTGAATATGTCACGCATTACACCTGAGACTGGTGTGATGGATTACCAGGCCCTCGGGTTATAATATCTTGGAGGAAATACACACAGAGACACACACACACACACACACTAACAAAGTCATTGTGTCACAAAAACTCACACAGCAAAGTGCACAAAAAAGGTGCACGAACAGTATTGCGGCTGCAGCACCGTCACAAAACACTCAGCTCCACCACCAGAAAGCATATGAAAGCAAGTAACGTGCGCAGGTGTGTGTCAACACAACACAATAACACTACAAATTGTTTAAAGACCCTGACAACCATAATTTCTCAATCAGTTTCTTATCACAGTATGAGCGGTGGTGTCCTAAATTAAACATTTAAACAATTAGATCAACAGATTTTTGCATGCTCACTGGTCCCGCTCACTGGTCCGAAGCAGGCGGATCAAGCCACCTACCCAACGCTACCCTTCCAACCAGCACAATGTGCCAAAGCCATGATTCGGCCCGGTCAACGGCCCCATGTGCCCTCCACTTTCTCCCAGTCCTGACCAATGAACAGTTCATGTTATGGAGCAATACCTCAGATTTGAATCCCAGTTTTTAGGGGCTTTACTAAGGATTGGGTTTAAAAAACTAAACCATCAGGGAACTCTCCTTCTACGCAAACACCAGGACGTTAACTGGGTACATTCAATAAAACAGCAGGTTTTTTACACGCTGATATTGCTAACCTTTGCCAGTAAGAGTCATTGTTGCCATCGTTACTATCGGAGACGCAAATAAAAACGGGGTTGTGGTGCAGCATTGTTTTGAATACTAGAGCTCTAAGTCTGTGTTTGACGTGAAGTATTACAATTTATCACACATTTCTTGAATATAAGCTATGATGGGTTACATGGAGGCAGGAATGAAGACACTCATACTGCCACAGTGTAAAACTGTCAAGTTATTACAAGAATTAGAAACATTTCAAATGCCAAGCTTTTCACTGTCCGAGTTAATCAGATTCCTTGAAATGATGAAAACTAAAAAAAAAGAAACACACATTAAATGCTACATCATTAAATATTGAATTGCGATTTGCAACTAGCAAGCCTTCCGGGGAAATAAGATATGAGCTTTGTTTATTTCATATCTGTTTATGCCTTTGCTATAGGGGAACATAGCTTTTTAGTTTGCACCGTGCAATTACAGCAGCTAGCTTGAGGGACGGGTAAATTACAATGTAATTGGACAGATGATACAGCATGGCTCTTCATATCCATGTCACAGGTGGTTGATAAATAACCTTCTGAGCTGAAATTGTTGTGTGCGTGTGTGTGTGTGTGTGTGTGGGTGTCTTTGTGAAATGATATTTGACAGATGATCGAAGACATCTTGCTAGACGAGGGGTAATTACAATTTATTTCCACAAAGGCAGATTGTTTCATCATGTTGTCACCTTTAGATAAAACCATGTGCGTTCTCAGTGTGGCATGACTCTGAGTGACTACTTCAGTGTGCGAGTGCATATGTATGCCTGTGTGTGTGTTCCCGCATTTTGAACTAAGCTGTGAATTTTATCCGACTAAGTTACAACATAGTGGCCCAATCATCCATCTGTTCCAATTGTAATTGCATTAGTGCAGTGTTGATTTTTTTTTTATTAGACACCTTTTCCCTGAGTCCCCAGGCTCATTTTCCTTTATTAGACCAGACCACAGTCTGGAATACAGAGCCTCATGCTGCCGCGCTGAGAGTCCCTCCGGGCAAAACTTCATTCCAAAGTGAGCAAGCGATAAGTGGGCAGAACTGAGACCATTGAGGGGATTTGGGAAGGAGCGGTGCAGGCTAACTGTCTCCGTCTGTCTTGCTCACACAGGTATGTTTATATGCAGACCCAAAGTGACCTGTGACCTAAAAAAAATATTTATTGCAGGTTTAACAAGGATAACTTACTAGCTTTCGACAGCATCTCACCGTCTTCATCAGTTACAGCCACCAATTACAACATAAAAGAAACGTCTTGTTAGTGAGGAGGAGGATGGAAAGACATGGCATGGATGATGGGAACCTGACTTAAGACCAGAATGGACACTGGTATGACCAAAAGCATCCCAGTGGGGCTCCCTTACATGGCTGGACTGTCAGAATATCTATCCAGATTGTTCAAGTCCCAGGGAGTCAGCACTTACCACAAACCATTCAACGCCTTAAGATCTCTGCTGATACACCCTAAAGACAGGAGTCATCCTCAGAGGAAGACTGGCGCGGTGTCTGACATCCCATGCGACGCCTGTGGGAACACTACATCTGTGAGACAGCAAGGGCCCTGGACAGGAGAAACGGCAGATGTCGAAAAACCATCCTGGAGCAGAGACAGACGTAACCTTCTCCGCCATATACAACCACCTGTTAACATGCGACCAAAGCTCCATTCTTCACCTGTATAACTTTAAAACTCCGTACGCTGATGACATCTGTGAGATGCGGTTGAATGCTCAGGAAAAAGCTTGCTGATGGACCCTGAGTTAAGATTATTTTATGAAACATTTGTGTTTTGTAAGTCAGATACTTTTTTTATGTATTTGATTATAAATTCATGAAGCTCCAAGGCCGCTACAGCTATTGTGCTGTAAGAGTCATGTTGCCTTACTTAATTATTTACTTAACAAAAGCCTTTCAATCACTGCTTATCTCATAATTTCTTATGTAGCTGTAAAATGTTTATTTTTTCCATAATTGGAAAAGTATTTTATCAACCTCTGCCTTTTCCATTAACCTTTTAATTTGATAAATTATTATTTGCAAAAATGTGGATTAAAACCCAGCTGATGTTTGGGTCGGTTTTCATCTCTTCTTTTATATTTGTTCATCTTCTCTACATCGTTCTCTATCCCTCTGTCTCTCTCTTTTACACTGTCGCCATTTTCCCATCCATCAGCCTGAGGGTCTAGATATAGATTTTATGTTTGATGTCATGGCTCACGTGCTGCGTGGACAGCAGTGATTCACAGCACTCTTTTACTCAGGCCTTCAGCCTCAGCACCATGTACCTAAGTGTTGGCCAGCAGTGTAACTTACTAATCTTTGTAATTTCTTTGTAAGATTTTGTCCTGGGCATCAGCTTCTTCCTCTTCACTCGCACCACTGCTGTCTGACAGAACATGAATGACAGCATGTCTCTCACAGAGAGTCACTCAAGTAAAGGAGAGTCTCTCCATAGTGGAGTCCAGTCACTGTAACTGGAGTTCAAACTCATTAAGTGCTAAATAAACGTGCATGTGTGGATCACTATTGACCTGAAATGTAAGGAGATATTTACAGATATTTACAAGAGCTCATATTTTGGTCAAGTGCCCACTTATTTTAGGTAGAATTAGGAATAGGGTTGCGACTAATGATGATTTTCATTATCAGGAAATCCATGGTTTTCTTTGTCCACGCTAGCGAGATGGCTCTAGATATGGCAATGTCGGCCTACTTTGGTCCTGACTGGAATTTCTCAACAACTATTGGATGGATTGCTGTGAAATTTATCATTTTGTCATTCATGGTTCCTAGATAGTGTATCCTATTGACTTTTATCGATCCCCTGACTTTAAATTTCACGCCATCATCAGATCAAATTTTAATACATACAAAACTAATGACATTCCCACCAGCCTCCACTGTATCCTGTGATTAATGCTAATTAGCAAATGTTAGTAAGCTTATTGTGAGTACAGCCTCACAGAGCTGCTAGCATGGCTGTAGACTCTTATGGGCCTATTTACTAAGGCCCTTTTTTGTTTTTATATATTACTTGACTAATCAACTAAACAATTAATCAACTAATCATTCCTGCAGTCAGTCAAATTATGGTTAGGTTTGGATATTGGTTGCGTGCAGTTGATGGGTCTGAAAGAAATAAGAAGAGGATAAAATAAAAGGAGTAAAAATAAGGACATGAGAATAATGAGAAAAGAGCAAGTAGGGAATATAAATGGAAGGGGTGTACAGTAAAAGACAGGAGGGAAGGAGGAATGAAATACAGGAAAGATTTATATGGAAAAGGAGGGAGGGAAGGATGGATGGAACAAAGGAGTAAGTAAGGGAGGGACTATGAACAACGACACGGAAATAGTATTTCATTAATTAATAACTACAATAAAAATAGGCATTAATACATTTGTTCCCAAATTGATTTATTAGTCTATAAATAAATAGATTAAATAACAAAATAATTCATTATCTGATATTTTAATGGGAAAAAAGAGGAATTATAAAAGGAACTTACAAAAGAAATATGAATCCATCAAAAAAAATTTCTAAATAACAAGGGATTTACAAAAACAACATTAAAACAGTCACTAAGTACATTATTAAAAAATCCAATAATGAATTCACAAATAAAAAATTGAATTTAAAAATTAATTTAAAAGTTTAAAAAGAGAAATAAATAACTTAATTTAGCCTTTCCGTTACACTTAGGGCCTTGCACTGGTAAAACGAGGTAAAACAATGCAAATTAGCAAATTGTGAGATGTAACAAGCTCTCTGATTGGTTAGAGAGCCGCACCTGCCTCATAGCCTAGCTCTTTTCCAACTTTTAGGTGCCGAGAGGAGTGCAAGGCCCCAAAGTGTTACGGAAAGGCTAAAATGAGAAGCTAAATGACAAAGCAAATTGAATAGCTAATAGGAAAAGTAAAAGCAGCAGGGAAATGGAAATGCAAATGGGAAAGGAAATTGCCCTTTTAAACGCCTGATTAAAATCTGTATTCTTAATTGAATTTGTGAATCCAGTTATTTAAACCGCATTTTCACATAGATTTTTAAATTGCATTATTTATTTATGAATTCATTCATGTATTTTTAAATGATGTAATTATTGCCCCTTTTTTATGTTGTTTTTGTAAATCCCTTTTTAATTTGAACTATTCATTGATGGATTGCTTTTTCATTTGTAAATTCTTGATATTATTCCTCTTTTTATTTCACATTAAAATATCAAATTATTATCAAATTATTTTGTAATTCATAGATGAATACATTAATTTGTAAACAAATGCATGAATGCCTATTTTTATTGTACAATAAGTAAATAATTAATGAAATATTCTTACTTCTAAATATTATTTATTACTGTTTTTGTGACACTTGTGGTCCTATATAATAAGGGAAGGGGTGAAGGAAGTGTTATCATGCTAGGGAGCACTGAATATCATGAATGTAAAGTTATTTTAGTTGGATGAGTTGGATGTGTGTGTCTCTTCTAACCCCTGCTCTTTCAACATCTCGCCTTCCTAAGATTGTCCTTCTGTCCTTCAATTAAGTGCATTCTTGTCGTTTTCTCCCTCCGCCTCTCAGTTGTGTCTCCCTTGTTCCTGCCCCAATTCATCTCAGTCCCATTCTCAGTACGTCTTCATTTGAACTTCTCTTTCCTGTCTTCCTCATCCTTCTCTCCTTTCTTCTTGCTATCCTCATTCTTTTCAGCTATATCACTTTCCCTTCCCCACCCTCACCTCTCCTCCTCCTTGTCTCACTTACTGTACTAACACTCATCATTTCTCCTCTTCTCGTTCTCCTCAACAATTTCCTCCTCCTCTCTTCTGTCCTTACCGGACCAGCTTCTCTACCTCCACCCCACCCCACCCCCACCCCCCTTCTGTTCCACTCCTTCTCTTCTCCTTGAAAGCATTCATGAAAATGTAATGTGCATTTAAACATTGGTAAATCACAGTCATTTTGTGCCATTACAATAATTACCATAAACAAACAAGACCATTACAGGAAGATTTGCATCTCCTACCGGCCTCCACCAAGCATTTTGTATTGCGTGATACTGGCTGAGGGCTGCCATAAAATGTGCAGAGCTGTTTCCCAGGAATAGGATGCTTTCCTTTTAGAATAAAATGATCCAAAACACTGAGTTTCTGGTAATGGCAGATGGTGGAGGGAGTGAAAGAATGATGGAGAAAATTACCTTCAACGTGTTTATCCTTTCAACGTGTTCATCTAGAAAGTGGGGGGAAAAATGACTGGCTTCTTTGCATTTGAGCTACCAGGGTGGGAAAAACATGAGCAACTGTGGCAAAGTGTTTGGTCATGTCTGACTGTGGTTTGAGGATGAAGTGGGGGGAAAAATGACCAAGTTAAGTAGCCTATACTAAACCACAATTATTCAGTTTTGAGTGATTTGCGTTGAATGTTGTGTTGATGGATACTGGAAGGAACGCAGCCACTGACCTTTCCCCCCTAACCCCCACCTTTCTGGCTCCTGTTGTTGGCTCCTGTTGGACAGTGTGTGGAACTGATATTAGATTTCTTTTATTGGAGTGATTTTGTTGGACTTAGTTTATTGGAGTAAATCATATTGGATTCTTTTTACAGTAGTGATTAACTTAAACTATTGAATCTTGACAATAGATTTGTCAATTTGATTTTGGAGGATTTCTTTGTCTTGTTCAAAAGCTTGTGCTGGGGTGGGAACCATTGCTGATGTGGGCCTGTAAAACCCTTTCAGCATATGATGGCGTTGCACTTAAGTTAACTTGACAGCCGGGAAAATTTGACACCTGGGAAAACATGCCACGCGGAAAGAGTTTTTAAACGCTTGCCCTCCGGCATACAATCCAAGAAAGGTTATTTTTTTTTTCCCTGTTGATTGTGTGGTCATGTTCACGTGACATCACATCATGAACTGAGCTTTGAGAAAATAACCTCTGACTAGAAAATCCAACTTAAAGGATAGTTTCATTTTATTTTTCCTAACCCGTTCATCTTTGTTTTTTTCCACATAAGCCAGTGTTGCTGCGAGTGGAAACATAAAACCGTTGTCTCTCTGCCTGCCACCCTACCTGTCTGGATTTATGTGTCTGTCTTTCTTTACTCCATGCCACATTGTGTATTTCTGTCCCTCTGGCTGTCTATATTCATATACATAACTGTCTAGTGTGTGTGTGTGTGTGTGTGCGTGTGTCAGAGGATGGAGGGAGGTTTGAGGCCAGAGAGGCCGCAGAGCCCCAGGCTGCTCTGAAGTGAAGATGGACACTGACTTGTAAACTTGTGTTCATCCACACATACATACACATGCAGGCACCCACCCAACCACCCACCAACACACACAGAAACTCTCTCTCTCACACACACACACACACACACCCTCACACACACTTCGTTTTCTCCAAACCGCCCCAGGGAAGAGGGGAGGCTTTCAAGGCGACTGTGGAACCTTCAGTCAACCAGAAAAAAGGATTTTTTTGTTGTTTTTTTTGGCATAGCTCAAACTGAAGCCGTTGTGTGTTTGTGTGTGTGTGTGTGTGTGTGAGCGTGCGCATGTGTATTTGTAGATGGGTGTGTGTGAGCGTTTGAAGAAAGAAACAAAAAGATGGAGAAGTGGAGAAAACACAATAAAGGCTCTTGTTAAACCAGAGAGGGCACATGTGGACTTTCCAATTCCGTTCTCATCAACGGCTGCACCACACTAAATCTATTATTTGTCTTCCTGCTTTTGGCTGAGTAATTACATCTGATGCATTATGATAGATAATGTATTGTGCAGTCCATAAACTGGCCGTAAAGCTAGAAAGCTAGACTATAGTGGTGGATGCAGTGCAGAGTGAGGTTCCCCACTAGAATAACAGACGGCTATTATAAAACAGCGCAGAGCCATTTTGTCCTGATAAGAGACACACTTTGTCCAGGCTCTTAAGCCTTTTGAAAAGTGGAATACACTTTGCTGTCCTTGGATGAGACTACTCACCCTCAGTCATGTCAATTTGTCAATTTTGGCCTTTTCTCTGTCAATGTTTTTTTTTTTCCTCCCTTTATCGTCATCCATTTAGTGATAAATTGCTTCTTGTGTCTCTCTCTCTCTCTCTCTCTCTCGATCTCCCTCTCTCTCTCCCTATCTCCCTCTCCCTCTCTCTCTCTCTCTCTCTGTCTCTTTCTTTCCGCAGGGAGATGAAGTACTGACTGTCATTAAAACTAAGGCTCAGTGGCCGGCATGGCAGCCGCTCAACCTGTAAGTATCACTCAATGTCAGTTTCACTAAAGGGAAAAAGCACTTCTAGGAGAGACATTATTGAAAATTTAAATAAGAAAAATAAAAAAAAAACAGGAAGTTGCAACATTAACCTTCAACACAAATTAAAGTTCAGTTTTGCTAAGAAATTTATATATGTATATATCCATGGTGTTTGTTCTTGTGTACTTATTTGGTCACAATTGTGATTACCAAAAAGAAGAAATGAGAGTTTTATTTACTGTTCTGCAGTGATGCTGCCACCTACATTAGAGTTCTCCAAAGGGCACGAATTTTGGGTCCCAACTGAAAATGTCAGTTCTGTCATTTGATTGATGCAGTGTAAGTGTGGACAGGCGCTAATTAATAATTTGTTATATCACATCACTTCCAACAGGCAAACAGGGCAGTTAACCAGCTGGGGACCAACGTTGTTAGCTGTCCCATTTGTAATTTCAGCACTTCCTACAGTACTCTGGGACTTTGTCAGTGTCTTCATTCAATTCACTGGGTAACGTAGGGAGCGTTCAGGACAGCAACTCGTTGCTGTGAGTTTTAACAGTCTGGTTATTCGCGGCTACCCCAACTGGACCCATGAAAGAGAGACAGCAAACACTACGTAGAGCACCTTCTTTTTATAATTTGAGATGAACGCGGCACTGAGTATGCAGGAGCTGCAGATGACTCAGCAGGTGTTAAATAGCTTGAATGTTAAAATCGGCACAGAAAAAGGCAGAAATGCTGCAGTATCAATGTAGTTTATATTTACCCGGAAATGTGAGGATAATTTAAGTTTCCGTGTGTTTTTTAAATCCTTTCTCTCTGACCAGTGGAGGTATTACATTTTCCATAAAGTTGACCATGAACATGTCGTTCACAAAGGAACTCTTGATGGATGTCTTGATCATGTGTTCGTCATGTGAAAACCTCCTGTCTTAACTTCAGTTGAAGGATGACATGCTTCTCTGTAGGTTGAGAAAAATGTATAACTGTGGATTAATAAATATTCTGGTCTGGTGGCCAAGCTTAAAACGAAGCTGATTTTCTCTGTGAAAATGAAAAGTTGATATTTGGGAGGCCCACAAAACAATGTGTCATTTTCTTTTTTCAGTTGAGAAGCTGCCTGAATGTTCCTTCAAGCTAAGATTATTCTTTTTTTTTTCTCTAAAGTATAACATAATCTGTTTGGCTTCAAGTAAACAAAGATATACAAAACTCGTGTTCAGTGATCCGTAAATTATACTATTGTGATATAATGCATTATATTACAAACACTACATCTGCATAATTCAGGACATGGACGATCAACAGGAACAATATGAGAATCACAAAGAACTGATCTTCAACATGGGCAGTATCCGATTCCTAATTAGTAGGATAAGTACTTAAAAGTTGGAAAAAAGACACACTCAGTCAACTATGACTTGTCATTGAAATGTATTGTAATATGTGCACTTTAGAAAAACATAATCTTAATTGTTTCATGATTCCTTCCTTTATGCAGCTCTTAAGCCAGGCCGACTTGTCTGAATAGTCACACACTCTGGCATCTCTTTGCACTCTTTGGAATTAGTAAAAGAGCAATTAGAAACTTATCACAATTGTAGCCCTCAGCGCTGCATGAGCACACACACACACACACACACACATACACACACACACACTCTAATGTACTTTATCTTTCACCAAACATCTGTTTAATTACCCCTCCTAGCGTTGTCTGTCATTTGCGATATATTGTGCCACTATTATTTTTACTAATGAGAACAGTCACACACTCACTGAGTATGAAATATTTGCTCATTTTGTTCAATTTTGCATGCACAGTTGTCAAGTTGTTCTAAAATAGTTGTGTTTGCACTTGTGTCCTGGTTAAGATGCAATAATTCCAAGGACTATTTTTTGTAAAGAAACTTCCACTTACCCCATTATTATCTTCTGAATACTTGATTATTTTCAGTAGGTTTTGGACATTCAGAGAGAATATATCATTATGAGCTATTTTCTGCCTCTAATTGGATATTTCGGAGTATTAATTATCCAGCAATTAGCAGAGTGTGGCTCGAGTCAGAGGTCATCGGAACTGGCAATTTTGCAAGTAATTAAAAATTGTAACAGCAGTGTTGAGATGTAGGAAAATGATTTCCACTGAGATGATTATGTTCAAAACATACTTAGGGCTGTTTCATTAAAATAATATTTGGAGTGGAATTTATATATGTGGATATGTTCTTTGCTTGTTTCGGTTTCTTTCTTGACATTTCCCACTCATGTCACCAGGCGAGCAGCTCCGTCAGCAGAGTTTTCTGTGGACCGGACCCGCCACCTGATGTCCTTCCTCACCATGCTGGGGCCCAGCCCAGACTGGAATGTGGGGCTGTCAGGAGAGGACCTCTGTACCAAGGAGTGTGGCTGGGTCCAGAGGCTGGTGACAGACCTCATTCCCTGGGATGCAGGCACTGACAGTGGTGTCACATATGAGGTAATCTATCCTAATTTTACTGGGTAGTTCAAATGTGTGATGGCAGTGGTAGAAACCTAAGTGGTGTACATTCGTGGAATGTAACTAAGTACATATACTCAAGTCCTGTACTTAAGTACAAATTTGAGGTACTTGTACTTTACTTGAGTATTTCCATTTTATACAACTTTATACTTCTTCTTCTTCTTCTTTTCCTTTCGGCTGCTCCCTTTCAGGGGTCGCCACA
>CM022474.1:26480610-26518492 GCA_011952105.1 Coreoperca whiteheadi
CCACTGTCTCTAAGCTGTACAACATCGCTGGTCTCACCACCGTCTTATACTTCTATTCCACTAAATCTCAGAGGGATATATTGTGCCTTTTACTCCACTACATTTGTTTGACAGCTTTAGTTACTAGTTACTTTGCAGATTACAATTTTTCAAACCCTTCCCGTCCAGTGAAAACCAACTATTCTCAAATGTGGTGATTCTAAATGTTTTTGATAAACTGAAGGACGAAGTTTTCCTTTATGGGTTGAGACAATTCTCCTTCTTCTCAAGTTAAACAAACAATTGAATCCCCCCTTGGATTAGCTGTAAAATGTATCATCACAAAGATGACAACAGCTGTTTTTCTGAGCTCATGAAAGTTGTATTTTTAGAGATAGGTGGTTAGGTAGGTTCTCACAGGACAGACATATGATGATCGTATAGAATATGATGCATTGCTGTAGATTAAACTACTCAACAATATATAAAGTATTTAAAATGAGCTTAGCCTTAAACATCTACAGCAGTAAAATGCAACATACAGCATTAATATTATTCCAGAAACATCACATATCTAATAGGAAAACACTGACAGGGAACATTTTACTGCACAGTGAGTACTTTTACTTTTAATCTAATTTTGCTGATAATACTCACATACTTTTACTTAAGTATGGTTTTGAATGCAGGACTTCTACTTGTAGTAGAGTATTTTTACAGTGCAGTATTGATAATTTCACTTAAGTAAAGGGTCTGAGTACTTTTTCCACCACTGGAGGTGTAACATCCAGTAGAGAACCACGGGAGAGTAATGAAATGATGACTAAATGGGGTGTTCAGGTGGCCCAAAAAATTGTTTTTAAAAAAATAAAAATGATGGCAAAATAAGCTGACCAAAGCAGCTGTTGCTAATTTGTTGAATCCTAAAAACAAATTAGATACATGTATGTATCCAATGTTTCAGTTGTTAGTTAACTAAGTAATGTTACCCAGAGCGTAAGAATGTGCTATTTAGCTGACCAGATACTATAGCTAGCTCCAAAGCTTCTGTTGAATTGGCCACACTTTTCCATAAAAGTTAAAGACCTCCAAAATGGCCGCTGAGGGTATGTTCCCCTAAATACTGTACCATACTGTGCATTAGACACATATGTTAACTGTGCCTTTTTTAAAGGTGTACTGATGTAGTCCACTTGTTAGAGATAAAGCTGCTGCTCTAGTGAAAGCTGACAGTTAAAGTATATTGCATATTATAAGGTTTATTGCTCACAAGCTGTTGGCAGCAAGCAGCATTTCAAACCTTCACATCACAGCACACTTGACTTCCACCTGTCTGTTACTGTGACAGACTTCTTCTTTGGTTTTTTAAATCTTTGGAATGGAAGGTGCTCATCCATATTCACCCACTGTTTGGAGACTACAGCAACTTATTTATAGTTTACCACCTCATGAATAAGCAAGGAGTTTATCCTGCTGAGGGGAGGTGGTAAATACCTTTCAAAAACTTCACCAACATAAAACCAGACCTTTTTCAACTCGGCTTCTGGTACTTTTTAAATGTGGAAGCATTCGTGTCTGTTCTGGGCTTGTATTTAGTCTTTATTTGGTCTCCTTTTTAATCTGTGCTGGAGGGAACCCCGCCGCCTTTCCAAAACTGTTACTGCTGACTAACGTCAACTTCTGCTGCCGCTGACTGGCTGATATCGAGTGCTGTGGTCGTTTCATGCTAAAATCTCCCAAGTAAAATTGGAGACAAAATAAGTTGGGATGTTTCAGGATGTTTACTGATGTGGAGATATTTGCTGAATTTTACAAAAAGACGTGTACCGGTTCAGAATCTTATACTCCACCTTTAATGGCTGAGGGGCACCTCAGTGCTGGTAATGAGGGAGGGGAAAGCACTGCCTTTTTTCAAATCTGTGGATTACCTTGAGTAACCAGGTCATGATGGAAAAGAGACATTGCTGTTGAGCTATTCAAATTGTTTGTTGCCTTGAGCACTACTTTGAGTGCCATATAGTTCCATTATATTTAAAGAAAATGCTGACATCTCTTCTGTCGATATCTCCTGAACTCAGCAACTCACATCAAAACATTCTAGATGGGCAAATGGCACTACAGCTAAGAGGAAAAATATGTATTTTTGATTTTGGGGTGTTTTTTAAAGCTCGTAAGTGCACCTGTTCCTCCTCCACGCGCGGCTCACCTGCTGTTGTGAAAAAAAATCAAACATACGACTTTACAAAACATACTGCTGTCGAAGAAAGTTAACAGAGCAGAAACTGAAAAGGGCGTGGTGGGGCAAGCCAGTGTGTGTGCAGGAGACCAGAGGTCTCAGAAGGGAAAAGCTAAGTAAGCAGATTAAAATAGTTTGCGCGTAAACACTAAAATAAGGTGGAGAATTAAGTAGAATTAAAATGGTGAAATAAGAAATCACTTAGGCTACTTGAAATAGGGCCCCGTGTTAATGTATTCTTTCAAACGTTCGTTTTTGTGAGCAGCAAGAAAGGAAATACATTGTACGACAGCCCTCTGTTGTAAAATGAGAAATAAATCTGCCCTTTATGTTACCCTCTGCCCCCCCCAAAAAAGGTAACGCTTAAAATGTATTATTGGGTGCACCTAAATTCTGTACTGGCGCACCTAAATTAACAAGTTAGGCGCACCAGTGCCGCCAATGGAAAAAGTTAGTCTGGGGCCCTGTAAACAATTTGCTATACATGATGTGAGGTGTTTCTAATTTCTTTCTGCACCATACTGGCGTTAAAAAAATTGAATGCGTGTGTTCAGGGATGCATGAAGCTGGGCGTGAGGAGGAGGAAAATATGCAGCGATGAAGGCAGGGGGGAGTAGTACCGGCAAGAACTTCAATCTACTTTCACCCCTGGCTATATGTATGGGAATCAGTCGTTGTATAAAATGAATATAACACAACTATGTAACTCTTTACTGCCTATACATTGGTTTCCTTGGTCCTGGAAGGTCTTTTAAACAGCAGTTTCCAAGCTGATGATGTACACGTCCATGCCCCTTTACTGTGGAAAGTGATCCCCTGCAAACAGAATGTATAATTTTTACCATCAGATAATGCCTGCATCCTTCTGTACAGCAGACATTAAATCACTGCCACCTACAGACAGAGACATCGAAGTACACGTCTTCCGGACCCCTTCGCACTGCATGAAAAGCAAAGACTATAGAATAGTTTCTTTCTGTCTGCAGACATTACAAGTAAATGTGTAGTTTCTAATTGTCTCCAACAAGTGATGGATGTCGTCTGCCTGGTCTCATTACACGCGAGATCTTTAAACCAAAAAGGGAGAAGAAACCTAATTTGTAACTACAATGAGAATCATCAGCATTGTTGCTACAGCACTGTAGATGTCATATCTCCTGTAATACTTGCTTTGTAGATGTCTTCCCTTTGTCATATGCAGCACTCCAGCATATATTAAATCCAAAGTTGGTAACAAACTTGAAACGACAACGTTGAGTTAACCTGTAAGAACAAAGAGAATGATTCATGTTTGTCACGTGTTTCTATCTTTTCTCTCCGTAGAGTTATTTTTTTATGCTCTAACATTACATGGACAGACATGCTACCACACACCCCTGGAAACAAAGCCATGGATATCTTATTAAAGGGGTGTTAAAATGGATATAAATGATGCATAGTGAGATCAAACAGAAATGAGGCCCCGGACCAGATGGCTTTTTGGAGAAGCAGTGAGCGTAGGTGAATCTTTCAGGCCCTTGACACCAACCAACCTCACCCTCCTTGGTCACAACGGAGTATACAATCAATGCAGCTATTGTACTGTAGTGTTAGTACTTTTTATTAATTCTTTTAATGCATGCATAAATTACTGCTGCTATACTGCTCCTTCCTTCGAGAAATCATATTGTGCTCTTTTTAAACGCCTGATTCACAGACATGCAGACACTATACGCTGCTAATGGATTAGTATTCTTGTACCACAAATAATTCCCATGCCCTAAATTTTGGCTGTTTAACTTTGATTACTCTAACCATTCCTCAGTGGAAGACCCAGACTCTCTTCCCTCAGGCGTATTTGATACTCAATATACAAGAGCAGATGTTTTCCTCAAGGACACCAACCATTCCAACACCCAAGTGTATGATTTGCACAATGCTAATGCGGCAGGGTGGTAATAGTTCCCCTTCAAATCATGACCTGATCTTCACCGTAGCACCTTATTTGCGCACGTCCGTTTTCTCCTGATTGTTATAGAGTCATCAGAGCTAATTCACATTTAGATTCACATTGCATACTCAAACCCACCTACCTAGGGAGATGACAGTGAAAACTGAAAGGCTAACAACGTCCTGCTAGGATGTTCTGTACAGCAGATGTGGCTTCTGTTGCGTGTTGAATTCATGTCTTATTTTGCTCACAAATATGATTATTTTTCCAGGAAGGTCACTGGGGGCTCAAAGTGCTCCAGAGGCATCAGCTCTTTGAAATATAAGATAATTAAAGCTGCATTAATCATTTTTTTTCCCCGGCCCCCTGGGGGCAACGCAACCGGCTTTAAACTTTGACATATTATCCACCTTACAGTATAAAGCTGACTGTGTTAGCAAACGCAATGAGCAGACATGGAGCAACATAAGCATTCATTTAGAGTCGTGTTAAGAGTTGTGTCCACGTGACAAATATAAATCCAATATTCACTCAGTTTTTTTAGTTTTGGCACCCCAGCCAGTGGGAGATATCGCTTTAGCAGCTAAATGCTCCTCTGTGTTCACCAGCTAGATGCTAACGTCATCTGTTTGCAGTTTGGTTCTGGGCCGGTAGCGTAATGTTGGTTTACAGAGCTATACAGCTGTCTACAGAGGCTGCAAAACAGCACCGATGAGAGTGGTAAGACTGAACAAAAACAAGGAGATGAAAGACACTAAAACGCTCTATAGGGCTGAGCGTCGGACTGCAGAGTCAGGTGGTAATTATTTGTGGTTTTATCGGGACTACGAGCAACACCTTTCACAGTCATTTGATCCATTGTTCATATAAAGATATTAATTATGGCAGCTTCAACCTTTGTATACTGTACTTCTAATTATCTCATTTGCTCACTATTTTGGCCTGTTTCAGTCACCAAACAAGCCCACCATTCCTCAGGAGAAGATCCGGCCCTTGACCAGTTTGGACCACCCCCAGAGCCCATTCTACAACCCAGAGGGAGGGGCAATTACCCCTGTAGCCAAGGTCGTGGTGGAACGCATTGCTAGAAAGGTACAGTGTAGCAAGTGTAAGAGTGTGTGTGTGTGCGTGCAACAGTGTTTTTTGAAATGATGTGACACTGGTTGAGTAACTCTGATGACCATAAAAAAATATGTATTAAGAGTGCAACGTTCAAAACACAAGTGCTGCAATTTTCGATATAACTTACATAACAACTGTCGCCAGCAAATGGACTCAGCTGTAGCTACTAGCTATGTAATGTTGACTACATGATATACTACATGAAACTTATATCGTCAGTTCCTGATTATATTTGAGTATTACTGAGTCATTTCAAGTATACTACTAATGTAATATCTTACTAAATGTAAGTTACATTTGTTTCTGGCAGAAAGGCCTGAGAGCAAACTTCTCCCATATGCGACATTCTGTTTGTTTGGTTTTTCTTTATAAAAAAAACAAAATAAAGAACCCTTGCAGGACCCCAACAACAAGCAACTGTATTAATGTAGCCGAATGTTTTCATGCTGAAACAATATAACGTTGTTATTATGTTGTTAAACTATGTAGACCTCAATTACAGTACGAAAATTGCATTTACAGTAAATAGTTTCCTCCAATTGTTCCGCACTACTGTAACCATGTTGACCCAACACACAAAACCCATGGAATACGATTGTCAGTGGATAACATTGTAATAATAGCTTCCACAGCCAATGGTCAGCTGCTATTTTCAAGGTCAAACCTTAAGTTTCATGCTCAAAGATGGTTTTTGTCTTACATTTTCTATACATTTCTGTCTGTGTGTCAGTGCGTGACCCCAGTTTTCCTTGTGTGTGCAGGGAGAGCAGTGTAATGTGGTCCCTGACACCATAGATGACATCGTAGCTGATATTGGAAAGGAGGAGAAGGAGGAAGGTACAGTGAATTCACACACACACACACACACACACACCCTTTCCTGATTACAGTTCTTCTGGGAAAGAGCCTAAACAAGATACAATGGATTAACTTAAAGGGCTTGATGGAGTGTGTAACTAATTATTCAAACCCTCTCATTACATGATATTGCATTCCTTTATGTTCTTTGAACTTGACTGTTTCCTCACTTCACTCTGTGTTTGCAAAACGTTCACTTTAACCTGACTTACAGACTGAGCAGATACTGTAGGGATTCGGTGTCTTATGATGCTCAAGGACACACACGTTGCTCATTACAGACACCACTGGTTTAAGTAGAGGCTCAGATGGGCTCAGGTCAGAAAGTCAGAACACACGTCTGGCAGCGTTGTGTCTCCACCCTGCTGTGAGAAGGTGGGCGCCCCACTGCTGCAGAGCAACACAACTGCGTCTGGAACAAGTCCTGTCCTGCGATGCATCACAGATCCTGTCACCCTAGACAATGATGTTTCAGCAGTACTGCACATGAAATCTGTGTGTGGTGCCTCCCTGAGTTTCTTAGGGTTTTAGGGTCTTTTGCTATGATATGTGTGCGTTGGGTGGGGAAATAAATCGATCACGACAGAACAAAAACATATAGCATTTTTGCAACCCTGTCTCCTACAAGTTACAGTCATATACAGGTCATTTGTCTCGGCAAATGCATTTCGTAAGAAAATAATGCTGCTGTTCCTGTTATGTTTTTAGCAACATAACACAGACACTTTTATCTTGAATGTATCCGCGATATCCACACCTGTCAACTAAAGCGTGATTTTAATGTGTTTGGGAAAGTCAAAGCACTTGGTTAAAGGAGCAGAAACCGCTAGCCTGGGTAGCCTACTTCCAAAGTTTAAAAATATGCCAACACCTCTAAAGCTCATTAATTACAATGTTGTATCTTGTTTGTTACAGTACGTGCTGTAACTACTTCTTGGCCGAGGGCCGTGACTTCCTGGGGTTTTGTCATCACATTAAGGTCCAGGTAGTCACAACACCCAGCTGCTGTTGGCCAAGACACAGTTGCAGCCTATAACTCCCTGTAAAGTCACAACGTGTCATTTTTGTTTATGCACTGACAAGATACAACGAGATAACCTTTTTACTTCCGTGCACATAAAGTCTGTCACACTTTCCCTGGATTGGAAAAAAAACGCTGCCAGTGAACATAATACAATTATGATTCCCTCAAACATTGCAACATTGCAAATGTAATTATTAGTATATTAATACATATTGTGGGGTGCACGGTGGCAGAGCGGTTAGAGCTCCTGCCTCCCAATAAGGAGCTCGTGGGTTCCCGGACCGGACCAGCATCACACGATCTCTCCGGGTGGAGTCTGCATCTCCTCTCCGTGTTACCGTGGGTTCTCTCCGGGTTCTCCGGCTTCCTCCCAACGCCCACTGTCCACCGACATGCATGTTTAGGTTAATTGATAGCTCTAAATTGCCCCTAGTGAATGAATGTGAGAGTGAATGGTTGTCTGTCTGTGTGTCAGCCCTGCGACGAGTTGGCCACTGTCCAGGGTGTACCCCGACTAAGGCCCAAAGCCACTGGGATAGGCTCCAGTCACCCGCGACCCCTGAGCGGGAACAAGCGGTAGAAAATGAGTCAAGTCAAGTCAAGTCGGTTTTATTGTCAATTCTTCCACATGTACAGTACATACATACAGAGAATCGAAATTGCATTACTCTCAGACCCCCGGTGCATACAGATAACACTAACAGTAGAGCCTAAAATCTAGATCAAATATAAAATATAAGCTAAAACTATACAATAAGGGAATATAAAAAAAAGACATAATAAAAAAATAAAATAAATAAAAAAATAAAATAAAATAAAATAAAAATAAGCTTAAATAAGAGCAGCGCAAGGCACATGGCAGATAAAGTGCAAACGAGTGAGATGACATATGTTTTGTATAAGATGGGGTTGGTTTTTGAACAGACGTGTGAACCCCACCGTCATGTGTGGCTGCTTGGAACGGGGCTAAACACTTTTTTGCTTTCCGACGTTCTTTTCTCGCATAATCCGGCCCTTACAGGGATCAGTGCTGTGACCTTAGAGTTACAAGATGAGCTGCCCTTTACCTCCTTGTTAACCAGCACACAGACTGAACAGGACAGACCAGTGCATGACGGTATTTGTGTTGTACATGGGTGCTTTGTGCCTAAGTAGCCTTGGGTAGGGTGCAGGATTTTGCCCACACAGCAGAATTCTTAACAAGAATCTCCTGCTGCACAATAAATGTCCTCCTCAGTCAGCCATAGACCATTTGCTTCTTTCCCTCCTCTTACTCTACCTGCCCTTTTCTTCTCCCTTGTTTCCCCTCTTCTCTGTGTGAGATGACACTACGGAGACGAGTAGCCATTCATGCTGGTCCCCTTGGTCCGCCCGGAGCATCACTGCTTTCACTTACACATCAACCCAACTCTGCTCTTACCTGCCTCTCTGCATCCCCGGCTCCTTTCTTCCCTCATTCTCCTCTTTCATTACATGTTATCCCAGAGAATTGGACTCACTCAGGTTTGTCCCTGAGGCCTGATGGTATATTCTCTCTTGCCTCTCCTCTCATTTTCTCTGCCTCTCTGAACCCCCAAGAGACATTATTAATTGAAGCCAGTACCCCTGCTACTTCTTGTAGCTCTGCTACAACTGATAATTGGACAAGACATTCACAAATCACACTCTTCTCTTTCTCTCCAACTCCACCCCTCTGCTCCTTCCTCTCCCTCTCAGATGTCACTCTGTGGCCTCTTGTGGTCCAGTACCTGCAGTAATCACCTTTTGGATACGATGTTAAATAATCAATGCCCCATCTCTCACCCCTCCTCTCTACAGTGGCAAATCAGTTCAGCTGCTTCAGTGGAATGAAACTGAAAAGGAAGTTTTCTAAAAAGCAAATGAAACGATGACCACGTCATCCCAGTAAATCGCTGAATGAGCAGAAGATTTTTCTTAGGTAACTATAATCACCACACATCCCTGTGTGTTTGTCTCTTAGATGACACACCGGAGACGTGCATCTACTCAGGCTGGTCTCCCTGGTCGGCGTGTAGCAGCGCTACGTGTGAAAAAGGCCGCAGGATGAGGCAGAGGATGCTGAAGGCCCAGCTGGACCTCAGCGTGCCGTGTCCCCACACTCAAGATTTCCAGCCCTGCATGGGCCCGGGATGCAGTATGGAGGGTAAAAACACACATACACGCAAACACGGATATACAGTACAGTGGCCGCCGAAAAGTATTATAAGTCCTTGAGCATGGCACTCCACCGTTGTTGCTATGTAAGTGGTAAGCAGCGCTTGTACTAGGCAGAGGTTCATTTACAGAATCATATAGATATAAATAATGGAGGATTTGGGAGAGAACATGCTTTCTCAGCCAGTTTTACTTCAATAAATAACTTTTATTTGGTCGTGTGGAAGCACTTACATTAGCTCAGCCAAGGTTTTTATTTATACCATTATAATGAATGTAACTGCTCTTTAATTCCCTCTGAACAGGGAAGGAAACCTTATCTCACGAAACAGCATTAATGCTCATGAAAACCTGGTGCATGCCATTTGTTACAAGTCGTATTAGTCCAGCAGCTACCAAAGTGACTGCTAGCTGCTGTCAATAATGGCAGAAATACTTAATTGAAAATAGTGCAGAACTTGGGGGATACATAAATATGACTGACCCCCTGCAGGAGAGGAAACTGCCTGAAATGTAATGTCTTCGCAAAGCTGGTGTAAAATTGACGGCACTGTTTTATCTTACACACACACGGAGGATGAGATACTAAAACCAGGTCAACAGCGATTGAGAGGGAGACAGACAGACGGAGAGGGAGAGAGAGAAATAGTGAGACGTACTGTATTTCAGACAATGAAAACTTTTCAGGGACAGCAGTGAAGAGTTTTCCAAATAATTAAAAAGCATATCTGCTGTCACTCCTGGTTTCTCCCTTATTTCCATGGGCCAAATAATTGTCAAACGTTAGCTGTTGTCAAAATGTTAGCCCCCACCAAACTCCTGTATTTTGAAAGCTAAACGTCGGCAGGTATGTTTTTAAAGCCATCTTACAATAGCTCTCCATTCATGTTTAGCAAGGCGACAGACCTGTTTTACCCTTCTGCTTCTGTGTATGTACTTTTCCTTACTTTTAAACGTCCAGTGTGTAACATTTAGGAGGAGCTATTGGCAGAAAGGGAATATAATATTTATAAGTATGTTTTCATTAGTGTATGATAACCTGAAAATGAGAATCGTTGTGTTTTTGTTACTTTAGAATGAGCCATTTTTGTCTACTGTGGTCCCCTTCCATGTTCCATGCCATGTTGCACCGCCATGTTTCTACAGTAGCCAGGAACAGACAAACCAAACACTGGCTCCAGATATGGCTGTTCACATTTTTTGTGAGTTTCAGGGCCACCATAGAGGTGAGCGTTATTCGGATGGTTGCAAAACTGCTAGATGCGACTAAATCCTACACACTGGACCTTTAAAAGCTCACAGCAGGTCGGTTCAGTGCGATATGATTAAAGCAGCCAGTACTTTATTAAGTTGTTGTATTTTTGTTTAAAGGAGTTTTAATAGTTTTACCAAACATTTCACTTAGATTTTTCACACATCAGGCAATCACTGATCTTTTTGTTGAGCTGACAACTTAAGGCTATTTAATGAATATATGTCACACAGCCTTACTCTTGCGTTATGAATATACATGCTATAGGGTCAAGTGTCTTGTCTTCAACCAATAATCAAATATTGAATTGAATATTTTGAAATATTCAGCGGCAAAAGACACTTTCTTTTGCTTTCTATGACTTTCCAGTCAAAAACACCTCAAAACAGCCAGTCAAAACCAACAGAAAAATCAAAGGAAATGTAGTGTTAAAAGAAAGAAAGAAGTTTGTCTCGCTCTCAGCTGACCGAGCCGGCGCTAGATCTTTTTTAGCAGCACTTTGTACGATCAGATCAACTGTTACATCTTTAATCTTAGTAAATACCCCTCTCAATTGAAAAATTGTGTTAAGGAAAAATGCTGCACCCTTTATGGTAATTTGCAGCAGGCTTACCAAATTGCCCCATGGTCTTGTTCTTAATAGTACACAGAATACGCACACATCCAACTTCATAGAATATGGGGACATACTATACGTACATACACGAAAACACTAACTTTGTGTAGCAGGGTACACTTCTGAACACGTTGAACTCTTTAAAATATGTGCTATGTGGTTTTTGTGTTAAGTAAATCCCTTTTATTTCCAAAAAGTCAAACAATGTAATTTTATTGGATAAATATAAACACACTGATATCCTTGTCTCTGCAGCACGTCATTACACAAATCAGAAACAAGCATCAAAAAACAAAGATTGCATTTCCTTTGCTGTAATCCTTTCAGAGTTGCGGCGTTAATTTCCTATCAACAAGAGGGGCGATCCGTGAACCCTCAAAATAATGAACAGATTAAAGCTTAGGTGTTTATCTCATCCTGCCTAAGACTCGGTGACTGTGGCTTAAACTGATGGAATCTGTACTGAAAACACAAAGCTGCTGCCTCATTTATATTTCACGGCCTTGTGGAATTTTATCCAGAAATTTAATTGTGCAGCCATTAAATAACAATTGGGGTTATTGTTGTGAAGGATTATACAGTGTGTGTGTGTGTGTGAAGAAGGAGGTAAAACAGAAGGAAACGAGTGGCAGCTGTGATTAGAAAGAGAATCTGGAGACTGTGAAAGCAGATGCCGGCTGTAAAACGTGACAGTGAAGCCCACACATATCTGAAGTTGATATGGTTACATCAAGAGGATATGTCCCAAAATACAGTAAATCCCTAATCACACAGTGTAAACACTGGTGACTGGGTACCCTAATTACTTCACTGAAACACAACAGATTATGTGGATTAGCTGTTAATGCTGAGCGTCCTCCTGCATGCAGCATGCTTAAACCAGGATTTGATCCTGTTTGTCTTGGACTAAAAGAAATCAACGCAACATGCTTTCACTGTTGTGTTAAAGATAACAGGAACAACAGGAGGATTGTGTATGTTCATGAATCTCATTAAGATTCAGAAACAAAGTGAAGATGCAAAGACCCAAACATATTTAACACAGCGGAGATTCGCAGTAATCCAAGTATCTAAGATGATGACAGATGTGTTCTTAAACAAATTAGCGTCAGCTTTTTCTCCTTTGCTCAGTGTCTCTCTGCTGTTGTCAAACGAGAAACTTCTCTTTCTGATTGCCGTCAAAGTTGTCAGTTTGATGCTATTTTGCTGCAAGTAACAACCCCCGACCCTGCAACAAACGCACGCATAAGCACAAAACCCCGGGAGTTTGCTTTTGTCCAATTTCCCGTGAAGTTGTCAGTTCGGAATAAGCGCTGAGAGGCAGCACAGTCAGCGTGTGTCTCTTCTTCGCTTGCTCCTAGGATGTCTACCGGTCATCACACGAGTGAAGCGCAGTCTGTTCAAGGCTGAAGGAGTTTCTCGCCCTCTCTCACACACACACACACACACACACACACCCTTCACTGCACCTTTATCGATTATCAGACGGCAACACGCATAGCTTTTTGTTCCTGAGCACCTCTCCTTTGTTTTCATTTAGCGCTCCGTTAGCGTGCGGTGGGAGATTGATAATAGCGGGGCTCATGGAGGTGCACGACGGGGGCCGAAGGCCAGGATGATTAATATTCCTGGGAACCCCATTGGCTCTCTGGAGGCCTCATTCGAACTGGAGAGACCTGTATCTTTTATTAATGATTCACTTAGTTCTGCTTTATTAGGCCACAGCCGGTAAGCAATGCTTGTCTCAGTTTGTTGGAAGGCAGAGTGTCAAGGTGCGTTCTCACCAGACACCAATAGCGCGATTTATTCGCGTCATTCGCGCCTGGTGTGAACGCACAGTTGGAATATCAAGTGTTGAGAGTCGACGAAAGGTTCATCTATCATTTCTTAATAAAATCCTATTTACAAGGTCTGTTTGCGCAAGGTCTTCCTACTCCCTTTTTTTAACCTGTTTAATATACTATCTGTACCTGGACTACTCTCAGAAGAGACGCATTGCTGGACCTAGCACATTAGGTTACATTCATTACACTTTTTTTTTCTGTGTGGAATTTTGACGGCACCCAGGCGACCACCTATGTCGCCTGTAGGAATCCACCCCCCCGGCAGTGAGGGGAAATTAGACTCGTACAGGGACTCTCTGTAAGTGAACAATAGGGAGATCTTGAAGCTAATAGTGATAAAATACACCAGAGTGGAGCCTTGTTAAGCCCAAGAATCACTTTTCAGCTGATACAAGCCGGGGTCATACATATTGACTTTCACTCCCTCAGGCCCGTGCTGTGAATAGGACTGTCCCTCAGGCAACTTGCCTTATTAAAAGAGAGTTGAAGCAGTTTCTGAGGAAGACCTTTTTCAAAATGACACCTTCAACTTTGCGATGACTTACCAGACTGAAATCCAAGCAGCTGTGTCCTGTAACTGGAAGGCCTGGGTTCTATATTCCTGTGAGGAATCTTGCCTGCTGAAGTGTTCTTCACTTAGCATACTAAAGCTGAAATAGGTCATTTGGGAGCTCTAAGTTGAAGATCTAAGGGTCCCTGGTTCAGTCCCGGGTTGTGGCAGCAGACTGGTTGTCTTTTGGGGTTGCTCCTGTCCGATAGCAGTCATTAATAAAGCGGATTAGTGCCTTTTTTTTGTTTTTGGAGTTTCCATATCATCCTTCATGTTTTCACATGGGTGTCCTCCCACACCACATCACATTCAAGTTCCTCAATGTACCGTCAATGTATAGAGGAGAAAAAAACTATGATGACCTATTCCTTGGGAAATAAATACATAAATAAATGCTGCAATTAAAACATTTAGAAACAAATACACATTTTAATTACAAGATAAAAGCTGATAATAGTATAAATTCATAAATACATTTAATGGGTATCCTCCCACACCGCATTACATTCATTCTAAGGACATAATAAATAGGTAGTAATTCATATTTTAATTAATAAAGAAAAGAAAAAATACAAACATAAAAGAGCAGTTAATAAATACATTTATTTATTTCTGAAAGTGTATATTTATTTATTTCTGTATTTTTATTTATATATGTACTTTTGTGTCTGTATGTTAATGAGGTAGGTGGTACTGACCAACATTACGTTAATAGCATGTGTACCAGCTTTAGAGTGAGGCTAGAACCACTTACCTCAGTAAGAACATAAAGACAGAAATAAAGAATTGTAGAAATAGAGAAATAAATAAATTATGGGTTTTTTAATTTATTTTATAATCTTTTTACACACGAATTATTTTATGTACTAATTAAAAATATGATTTATTCATTGATGAATGTCTTATTTTTAATCTCCATACCATGGCACCTTTGTACTCTTTGTGGGAGGCTGTAGCTCAGGTGGCAGCACAGATTGGCCATTCATCGCTGGGTTGGCGGCTTCTCCTATTGGCGAGTCGAAGTATTCATCAGCAAGACACTGAACACCAAGTTTCTGCAAATGTACAGTATGTGTATAGAACAAAAGTAAGTCTGCTAAGTAATTGTAATGTAATGAAGCTGGATCGGAGTACTTTGGAAACAGTTGTGGCTGTGTACTACTACTGCTGTGGATAAGAGTTCAGTAATCAGTAAAACCACATTAAATATGAAGTACAGTTTGCACCAGCTCCGTACATCACTCACTCACAGACGAAACTTACGATTGTGGTTGGCCCTCTGATTAAACACAGCCAGCCACAATCACACCACAATGGCGGTAAACACCAGCAGCTGCTTAAATAATGAAAACTTCTCCCTAAAGTATTTTACTATAGAAATGGCATTAAAACGCTGCTGCGGCTGACGGAGTTTTTAATCAAATAATGATAAAACATAGCTTTAAAAGCTTTAAACATTAAGAATGGTTCAAAAAATATACATTTTTAAAAAAGCAGCAGCTGCTAAGCAAATAAACAAAAACATGACTCACCAGTCTTAATGAGGACAAAAAGCACAAACGCCCTCCAAAGCTTCATCAGTGTTAAATCCATAAGAAGCAAAATCTCCAAACCTTCATAAACAGCATCCACAAAGAACACAATATTTAAAATCTTCACCTGATAGCTGAAAAGTCAGCCACTGTTGAAACTATAGAATAAAGGTCCAAAACACTTCTGCGACCTGCCAGTGTCTCTGGGCTTTGCTGTGCCTAGGTGGGGGGGTGCAGTAAGCTTATTAAAATGCCTAATAGTAATAGACATAGAAATGACTGTGCCTCTTAAAGCACAGTCAACATCATAATGTGTTCCCTGTTTAATTTTAATAAAAGCTATACATGGTTATTGTTCAAAGGGGACCACGAGTCCACCCTGCCTCCAGGGGGCTGCGGGGGTATACTTATGGCCCAGCTTTTGGCCAAGGCTAGGTGTGAACGAGAAATAAGGGAACCCAACCTGTAATGATCGTGAGGTCTATTAAAACTGACTTCGGCAATGATAAAAGTACAATTTTCCAATCACAAATAGCAGACCCTTTACACTGGCACTGTGCTTTCTTTCCATGCCATTTTATGTTGTACGCACTATAAACATAGTCAACCCAACAAAAAATGTAACTCGCACATGATTTGTGTTACTTGTTGGCAACAGTTATACAACAATTTGTTTGTTTGTTTGTCAGTTATTGTGACTGTAAATGTCTAAATTGCACATGCTCTTGTGTCTCACGCTCAAACATTGCTGGAGAAAAGCATTATGGGAGCCTCCCTGAGTGACTGGGGGAAAATGCATGACCCTCCCTCCAGCATAAATAACCGTATGTTATTATATTCCCACCAAAGGTAGGTATAATGGAGAAAATAAAAAGCAAAGGCTGACTTTTTCCAACTATTTCTAACTATTAACGGCGAACCCTGACTCTAAAAGCTTGGCCCTCTGGCCCCCCCTTCCCTCTTCGGCAAAAAAAACAAACCACCAGCCCAACTTACTTATAGTAGCTATAGTCCTATAGTAGCTACTCAAAAGTTACATATGACAATTCCACCCCGGAAACAAAAATAAGACACTAACATAGTCCAGCCAATGCAACGAGCAAACAGCACGGAGGGAGTGGGATTTATCACCAAAACAAACAACTAATTTCTTACACAATATCCAAATCCTCTTTACAAATATTTACAAGTTGTGTGTGCACACAGAATATGAATAGAATAGAATATGAATACCGGTATATGGGTGCATGACAGCCACCCCTCCTACCACACATCCATCCATCCATATTCCGCTTATCCGGGGGCAGCAGTCTAAGCAGGGAGGCCCAGACTTCCCTCTCCCCAGACACTTCCTCCTGGTCTTCCGGGGGAATACCGAGGTGTACCAAGGCCAGCCGAGAGACATAGTCCCTCCAGCGTGTCCAAGGTCTGTCTCTAGCTAGGCCATTGGCTAGTGTTTTTAGGCCAGAAATGACCCAAGCAAGACAGCTGACCGTTCAGGAGAGTCTGAACAGGAGTCACACCATACTCCTCCTCCTAAATGTATATACATGTTTCATATGTCCTATAAACTTCGTAGTACAAGAAAGTAACTTTAAATTAACTTGGATGTGTTGTCGGTCTTATGGGGCCACCTACTGCCCCTACAGATATAAAACCTTCAGCTCCAAACACAAGGGCAAGTTGCAGCGCAAAACACAGATGGGGAGTCAAAAATACCCAACAGAAAGCTGCTTTTAATCAACGAAAAGCCTGATAAATCTAATATCACAGAGACGGGACTCACTATTGTCATGCCCGCATCGCATCCAATGGATGGTTAAGGCGGGGCGTGAGGTCAAATGAGGTTAGCGGTGGGAGGAGTCCAGTCACCGTAAAGCAGTAAAACATTATTTAAAATAATCACAAAATACAACAATTTAAAGTTGTATGCCCCTCCCCTATTGCCAAAATAAAAAACAAAGTCCCTCTCCAATGCTGACATTTTTTTTTGATGTGCCTCCCCTGTTTTGCACCGCCACCCGTCCCTTTCATATATAACGAACAGTCCCTTAGGTGAAGGAACCACTGAGGTATCGAATTCTCTACTATCATGTCCAGAATTCTTCCAGCTGTTATCATGGCTGCCACTGGACGCTTGACGATTTAGTTGCGAACACTCTTCATAATAAAATAACTACTTTTCAGGCAAATATCTATCTCTATCAGCTGCAAGATGCTTTTCTGTGGGTCCACCACATTAACACGCCTGTGATGCGCTAAGTAGGTGGAGTCTGCACACCATTCAAAAGGCGTCTCAGCCAGATACGCTGGATGCCCCCTAAACTCAAGCGGTGAAAGTGGCTTATAGGCCTTCCTCGAGACATGGCCCATACAAACAAACAGTTCAAGGGAGACTGATAAGACAGAGAACTAATAATGTCATTGAGGCTTACATAAAATCATATTGTGTACATTATGGTCAATGCTGACAATTATTTGTCAACTAGGAAAGATACCATGGCATTTTCCCTGTAGGCCGACATTGTTGTTTTGTCTCACAGACTGTATATAAAGATAGACGACATGACAGCTGCCCAAAAGTGAAGCCAAAACATCTCGATCGCCTCCTGGTGGCTGGCTGCAGTATAGGTCATACACCCCGCCCCCTCCATGTTAGCGGATGGGACATGAGCCAAACAAAAAAAAGTAATCGTCAAATACGTTTTTCCCAAAGATGGTTTCTGTCGTTTTAATTAGCTATTTGATGCTATAAAAAGGGGATTATTTCGTCATGATTGACAGCTGAGGCCGGGTGTGTGGGCGGGACCTCGATACCGTGGCTCCAACTCTGATCACTACTGCGCAGACTCTGGCTGCAAATGACTTCACCAGCGCAAGATGGCAGCTCCCGTATCCGGGATATTTTGGCTTCCCTTTTGTACAGTGGAAGGAAGTGGAGACCCGTCGTCCATCTTTATATGCAGTCTATGTTTTGTCAGCTGACAATTACATGGCAGCTGCCGCTTCTGAAACAAGCAAGTTGACTAAGAGCATAGTACTTTGGTGACAACACCTGTCTTTAAGTCCTGGAGTATGTAGAGTCCTGGTGTGATGATTTATTTCACACCTGACACAGAACTTTCTGCAGTGGCAGCCGACATTATTTGACCAAAACTAGCTTGTTTGTATTAGTCATTGAAATGAATGGTCAGCTCCAGCAGTGGACCTACTTATGTACTGGTTGCAATGAGGAATGGCAACAAGGCTGCAAAATTATGATGCAAGGAAGCCATTTTTTAAAATCTCAATCTAATTTATTTATATAGCACTTTAAAACAACAAAGTTGGCCAAAGTGCTGTACACGCAAAATACATAAAGTAGAACAGAGTCAACATCACTAGACTGTGTTAAAAGCCAAAGAGAAGAAATGTGTTGTCAGAAGTGATTTAAAAAGAGAAAGTGAGTCCGCCTGCGTGATGTGCAGCGGCAGCTCATTGCCCAGTTTGGGGGCCGGCAACTGAAAAGGCACGGCCACCTCCTTTGCTTTCTCTCTGTCTTAGGGGCAGTGAGCAAGCACTGACCTGCAGACGTGAGACAGCGAGACGGGACATGAGGGTGGAGCAGCCCAGACAGATACCGCGGAGCATGATTTGTTAAGCTCTTAAAAAACAAACAAAAGAATTTTTAAATCAATACGAAAACGAACCGGGAGCCAATGAAGAGAAGCTAAAGAAGCTAATGTGGTGGTGCTTTCGGGAACCAGTTAAAAGACGAGCTGCAGCATTCTGCGCCAGCTGGAGACGAGAGAGGGAAGACTGGCTGATCCCAGCATAGGGTGCATTACAATAGTCCAGTCTTGGGTGGCTGTGGCTCGGTGGCAGAGCGGTCGTCCACCAATCGGAAGGTTGGCGGTTCGATCCCGGCTTCCCCAGGCCATGTGTTGAAGTATCTTTGAGCAAGATGCTGAACCCTGAACTGCTGCGCCTTCGGTGTGTGAGTGAGTGTGACTGGTTAGTTTAATTTGTACTGATGGGCAGTTAGCTCCTGCCATCAGTGTGTGAATGTGATGTAGTGTAAAAGCGCTTTGAGTAGTCAGAAAGGCGCTATACAACTACAGTCCATTTACCATCTTGATATAATAAAGGCATGGATCAAAGTCATGTCTAGAAATTGTGGACTTAACTTTGGCTAACTGCCTTTGCTGAAAAAAGCTGGCTTTGACAAAGGCTTTAACTTGTGAATCAAAATTTAAGTCCCGATCCATTTTACCACCCGGGTTTGTAACTGATGCTGTCAAACAACCAAGGTCAACCGGGAGAAAATTGCCAGAGTCACTTGGCCCAATTATCAGGACTTCAGTCTTTTTTTTCATTAAAATGTAAAAAGTTTAATTTCGTCAATGCATTCCAACATTTGACGGAAGTTTTGAAAAAGAGCTCAAGGAAAAATGCCGAACCTTTTCAAATAAGAACAAAGAGAAATGAAAACATAAAATATATAATGTCAAGATGTTCTTCTGTCAGTATCTGTGGCAAAGCAGACCATGTTCTTGTTTTCTCCTTTCCTGGTTTTTCCTGGTGGACAGAGCCATCGTCGTGTATGATGTCCGAGTGGATCAGCTGGTCGGCCTGCAGTGTGTCCTGCGAGATGGGGATGAGGTCTAGAGAGCGATATGTCAAACAGTATCCCGAGGACGGCTCGCTCTGCCAGCTCCACACTGAGGAGACGGAGAAGTGTGTCGTCAACGATGAATGCTGTGAGTCTTTCTTTATATACTACTGCGTGTGAGCGTGTATGTTTTTGTTACAAATATAAAATGAACAAGTGCAACCAATCATTTGTTACATTTTCGAAATGTCTTTCATTGTTTCCATATTGTAGCCAAATCAACAGCGCCGTTTAATTCGAGTCAGCTGGTACAGTTTTTCACATATGAATCAACAAACGGTCGAATGAGGTGTACCTCCATGTGTGAGTTGTGTTCACCTCTACACGTGTAAGAAGTGAAGTGCATTTTTATTTTATCTTCTAACCTTATTAGACTTACTGTATGTAACTTTACAGTATATGACATTATTAGAGCTTCACTTTACCTGGAGCCTTTTGGTTTTGCAAGCTCTTAGAAGACATGTAACTCATATGTAATGCACTGCCAAGTGGCCATATGTTGAAAAATATATTAATTATCGTAAAACACGTTCAAGTGTGCTTATGGTGTGCTTAGTATGCTAATATTGACTACAAGTGGTGGTAAGTAGCTAAGTACATTTACTCAAGTATTTCCATTTGATGCTAGTTTTTACTTCTACTCCACTTCTGTTCAAAGGCTAATGTCATACTTTTTAGTCCACTACATTTCTTTCACATAGGATACGTTGTTATAGACAGAACTACCCAACTGTATATAAAGTTGTGCTCCACCTGCAACATTCAAATACTGCTTAGATGGTGCAACACAAGTTCAAAACAAACAAAAACAATATCAAGCAATATTATAATATAACATAATACTATACTAATCTTGGACCTTGAGTCTGCGATAAAAGCCATCTATGTATCTATCTGTAGCAGTATGAAAGGGCATAAGGAATACTGATACTACTTTTACTTGAGTAAAAAATGTGATGTAGAACTTTTACTTGTGATGGAGTATATTGTACATTGTAGTATTTCTACTTTTACTGGAGTAAAGGATCTGTGTACTTGTTCCACAACTGTGCACTAATATATGCTATAATGTACTATTTCTAATAGAGCAGAGGTCATAAAGTGACAATGGCAAGACATGAAATACAGACACAGTGTAAGAGTAATAAATAGAAATAAATAAAACTAAACGGTAATGGCTATGTTAGGTAGGATTTAAAAGAAAACAGGTGAAACTCCGAAGAAATCAGTTTTTCAAAAATAATCTGCAAAGTTAATTCTGTGCGGTAATCACAAAAATACTTTGATAGTTTCTAGGTTGGTGATATAGTGACAGTCAGTTTGTTTGGCTGTAAGAGCTGACAGAATTCAAGTTAACAAGCACTGTTCAGTTTAAACACTGCGCCGCATTTTCATGTAACTATCTATTACCGTGTTTTTAACAGACATTTCAATCATTACTATTGGCGGTGGGTCATAATTTACGCAAAATAATTTGAGACTTGACGTGGTAAAAAATAATATGAGTAATTCTCTGATGTGAGCAATGAAGCAGATCGATAATAACGATGATAAACATTCTCTAAAAATCGAGCACCTGATTTGACTTCAGCAGTCACGGCAAAAATGGATGTCCTTGTAGTGGAACTTGGCAATACCGCCATGTTTATATTGTGATTTTGCGCTTTTTCCTTCCCACAGCACCCAGCAGCTGTGTGGTGACTGAGTGGGGTGAGTGGGACCCCTGCAGCGTCACCTGTGGGTTGGGCATGAGAAGACGTGAGCGCATGGTGAAGATGCCTCCTGTAGACGGATCGATGTGTAAGACCGAGGTGGCCGAAGTGGAGAAATGCATGATGCCAGAATGCCGTAAGTTGTCAAATACATCGTCCCTTTCATTTCGATGGTATTGTAGTATCATACGTTCCTAGCACAAGTTTTTTTAAATGAATATTTGTTTGTATATTTACGCTCGATTTCAGTTCACTGTAATGAATAAGCAAACAAATGAGAGATGCTGCATGCGTGTAAAAATCAGGTTCGAACGTCAAACGAACAGAAATACTGACAGCTTAACAGGATAGTTAGCACTAACTGTAGTATGTGTGCTTGCAGATAGCATCCCTTGCATGCTGTCACCCTGGTCTGACTGGAGCGGGTGCAGCGTGACGTGTGGGCGGGGCGTACGGACACGTCAGAGGATGCTGAAGTCTGATCCTGCACAGTGCATCGAGGAGCTGGAGCAGACAGAGAAGTGCATGCTGCCCGAGTGCCGTACGTAACTGTAGTACAAAACTGCTGCTTTTCGTTTCCTAACTTTCATAATGAGCCGTTTTCTGTCCCCTCTGTTAAAGATATATTGCGTTTTTGTACCACCTGGGTCTGATGTTCGTAGTTTTGGCCATCATTTCTGACGGCGAGATGGGCAAGTAAGTCGTCCTGGGATCTGCCAGGTTAAAAAAAAAAAATTTATATTACTTGTTCATTAGTATAGAAATGGGTATTTGTGGTGCATTCACCTTAGTTTTAACTTGAACTTCACAGACGGTTAACCGTTCACAGACTGAAGGTTACAGACTGTCTAATCATCTGACAGCTTGTGTTGCTAGCCCTAACTGGTCTAATACTTGATTGGTTCCTGAGATATTGGTTGTGTTTCTGACATCATTTGTAAGGTTTAGTTTCATATGTATTCTTTTTACAATTAATTAATTAAACAGTGTTCATTTTAAGGTCTTATTTCATTTTCAGGTGCATGACTTATGGTTAGCTTTTTGTTTTGGTCGATTGTATTAATCCCATTGTTTTTCCAAATGGATTTATTTAGTGGCTAGGCGGGTTCCTGCGCCACACAAATGTACCCTTGAGTGTGTGCTAGTTACTTTTTTATATGTTGTCTGCTGTGACCTTTCTAAATATATATTTTTGTCACGCCTGGCCTAGGGGAAACCCTGGAGCAACATAAAAACGAGACTCCCCTTGTCCCAACTCCCAAGAACCACCAGCCACACCCCACCTAATGCAGTGTTCCCTTTTCCTAAATGTGCGGGAAACAGCTCTTTTAACTGGAATCTTGGAGACTAGAGCCAATCTGCTTACTCACACACACCCTCATCCACTCAATCAAGCTCACCTGCAGCCCATCACAGCAGAGCTACACAGATTCAGACATACAGGAGACTACCACATAAATATATACACAGAAAATTGTTTATATGACGTCAGGGCCGTAACACATATATAAATGTATATATACACACACACACGCACCCACACACATACATAAATACAGTATATAAATAGGCCACGTTTTACTACATCGAGTGCTCGAAATGCAAGAGATACAATTCGTTCCAACCTTTTTGGTTAATTCATGGGCTCACGATACACTTAATGAATGACTGAGTTGTGTGTGACTTTACGCATGGTGGGTATACTGGGATTTAGATGTACTGTAGATGCCTGTTCATGGCCTACCTATGTGTTCAACGTAGGCTTTATTATGGTGAACAACTTGATGCCAAGTTAAGGTTAATCTCATAGCTTAGTTCTTAAATGTCAGTGTACAGTTGGTGCACTTGGTAGATCCCTGCATCTACGTGTAAAAATATGGGTGCGTAATACATGCCTTGCATAATTAGGCCTGTGATTTAAAGAATGTACCTTGATGTAGCCCCATAAAGGACATGGTGATTGATATCCTAATCTAGTAAACTACCCGGTTTAAGACCATATTTTAAAAATATCATTACATGTTTTAAAAAATGCATGAAAACCTGTAAATGTTTAATATAAGGCACTGCACACCCCTGTGTTTACAGTATACATGTTTATTCTTTGTCATTCACACTGATTCTGTTTAGGCTACTCATATCCCGTTATGCAATGTTAAACGCATGTTTAATATATGTTAAGTTAAAGTAAATTTCTGAAGATAAATAGACGTATAATAGACATCTATTAATTGTCTTTTCCGCGTCAAGAGCTCAGTGGTTAACCAGTGATTAACTAGAAGAAGCAGGCGCACTGCACTTCTTGCTTCAGGGAGAAAGGCTGGTCAGTTGGCTCTCTGTATACACTGTGAACTTACCTCGTGTTACCTCGCAATTTAACCAAAAACGAGAGAATTAATTGTGTCTCGTGCATTTCAAGAGTAAAACGTGGCCTTGGTATATATTTTTTTCTCTCTCAATGGCCACTCCAGGGCTCCTTACATGTATCTAATCTAATCTAATGATCCCTAGATCTCCACAATTATATTGGTAAAAAAAATAATGCTGTTATAACTAACAGGAAAAAATTGTAACAACGCATAATTTGTTTTTAACCTACACAAAGCACCTCTGTTAATCTGGGTTTCAACGTGACATCCTCCACGACTAAAAACTATCCGCCCATAAATCATGTAGCCCTATGCCTTTCCCTTCTCCACAGCCAATGACCAAGATTTATTCTCCATATCCACACTGCATTTCAGTAATTATTTAGTATGCCCCCTTCCCTTTCCCTCAGACCTCGGTAATATAGAGCCATGTGTTATGGAGGTCGCAACTTTTAGAGTGAGGGGGAGCGGCAGAGCAGCAGATTGAAAATGGTAAACGCTTGCTATTGAGCCGGCCTGAGAATGGAGAATAATGAATTAGCAGGGATTCGGACTGAAAATAGCCCTGTGTTAGAACAGCTGCGATGGTGGGAGCGTGTTGTTTAGGGTGCCGTTGAGACGATGAAATGCGATCCAGGAGCTCCAGTTTGATTAACAGGTCCATGAATTTTAAGGTTCCTCAGACGCCAGAATGGTTTACAGTACTCTGAGACAGGATTTTCTCTTGAACCAGGTTCAACTTTTTTGCTTTACGACCTAGCGTTGTTTTGCCGGAGCCCTCTGTGTGTTGGCACCCCCACTGCGCCGACGGACTGGCCCAGGCAGGGCTACTGTTGGTCTGAACGTGGCCTTAGTGACAGACAAAGAATTGTAAATGGGATAGAAATTAATCTCTGTACACACAATTAAGCCAGGCTGACACTGTATGGATCAAGCCAGATTTTAGCCCCGGAATTTTTCGGGATCGGCAGTGTCGTTTGAGGTGCAGTTTGAGGAGGGTCCTGAGGCTTGATTAATTACCCGAACAATCAACAATCTGGCTGTCAGGAGATTGGTTGGACAAAATTCTGATCGGGTGCCTTTCAATTTCAGCAGTTCCACAGTCCCATTTCCAACATGGCTGCTGTCAACAATCCATTATAAACTGTAGTGAACCTTTCCGGGAATAGTATTCTACATGTTATTAAACAACGGAACCGATAAAGGATTACAATGCATTCAGGGTAAGTGACTGTATAGCTTCATGAAATGGAACGGCACTTAGGGTGAAGGGCAGAGGGAAAGTGACTATTGGAGCGTGCACCACTGAACTCAGACTGCTAAACGTGATCTTGAGTTTATCAATCAGTAGAAGAAATATGCCACAAAATGTTTTCTGTTCTTTGCATGTCAATCTGACATTGAATTGCCTGCCACTCCTTTACTGACGTTTCCTTTTCTCTTCCTCCTTCTGTCCCTCCTTCCAGCCGTCGACTGCATGATGTCTGAGTGGTCCGAGTGGTCGGAGTGCAACAAGTCCTGCGGTAAAGGGCACACCATTCGGACCCGTATGGTCAAACTGGAGCCGCAGTTCGGGGGCAGTGCTTGTCCCGAGACCATCCAGAGGAAGAAATGCAAGATCAGGAAGTGCCGGACGAAAACGAAGGAGGACAGCGGAGTAGGTGGTGGACGAAGTGAGAAGGGACGGGGTAAAAAGGGAAGAGCTGCAGCGACCGAGGAGCAACCAGGTTTATGGAAATAGTCTATTACATTGTCATTATTAAGAGATGAATGAGACCAGAGTTGAGACGCTACTGTCTGTTGTTTATTCCAACAGGTTGCAGGATGCAGCCGTGGAGCAGCTGGACGGACTGTACAAAACCATGTGGAGGGGGGATCCAGGAACGTTTCAAGGCGGTGAAAAAAAGAGCTAAAGCCACTCTGATTGCGAGTTGTAAGGACCGGAAGGAGATCCGCGCCTGTAACGTTCATCCCTGCTAGGGGGCACTGCTGAGCTACAGAGGAGGGGAACAGCGGGTTGAATACATGAGTTGTGGAAATATGGGTTTGTTTGATAAAGATGATGATGGGGACGAACCTTTTGTGCACAGGGAGGTAAGGCGAGGGTGAGATGATGGGTTAGTTTGACACTTTGGAAAAAGGAGATGAGTTTAGGTAAGTAGAAGGGAAAAGAAGAAAGGACGTAAAAAGCAGAAGATGATAATGGGCTGTTTAGTCAAGCCATTGTAGGCATTTAGTTAACAGGGCTGACTTTTACTTTAGACCACAATGGAAGTATTAGAGAGCAATGCCTGTGTCCTGCAAAAAAAAAAAATCAGCTTTTCAGAAATTTGAGAAAAAATAAACTATAGTAGCTTTGCCCTTGAAACACTTGTGTATTTTCAGTAGGTTTGGCCCCTGGGGTATGAAATAGGATTGGGATTGGGATCCTGGTATTTCGTGGGAATTCTTGCCAAAATCTGCTCCTATTTTCTGAGAAAAAGACTCACAGGAACCTGGGACTTTTGGCATGTGTCTGCTTCATTGTGTATGTATTGATGAAATGATGCCTTCTTCAAACATCAGTAATGATAGCATGCAAGTGTCGTAGCTATAGTCCGCCCTTGAAAGGCCATTATTGCGGTGATATAACTGGATCAACTTTATCAGTTTTAGCCGTTTCTTACGATTCTTGTACATGTTAAAATGGCAGCGTGCTGCTGCGGGGCAAAATATTTGTAGGATAAGTGAAAGACACCGAGGAATCTGTAAATGGAAAAAATATCAGACGGTTTAACTATCTTAATCTGACGTGCAGGATGGAGGCTCCCAGAGGTGTAGTGGTGTGTATACACATATAGCAACATACAGTAAGTACTTCCTTAAAGAGCACCAAGCCTGGGGAGAAGCGCTATTTCAAGGACAAATGTCCATTCCCTTGTTGTCATTTCATAACCCATGAGCTTCATGATATGGATGATCATAGTTAAAACATTAGTTACTTGCCAAGTGGGAACACACGACTACACATAGAAAGCAAACACAACAAGGCACAACATCAAACACATAAAAATGGTGACAGCGATGACATCGACAACAGTTCGGAGCTGCAGGGAGAAGATCTCCAGAAAGAGAAAATGGGATGGGCACAATGTTAGTTAACGTTACACTCAGCACCTCAGGGGTGTGTGTTGATCAGTGGTGGATGAAGTGTTCAGATCTCCATTACAGGTTAAAGTGCTGCATAGAAAAAGACACCTAAGTTAAAGGACAGAGGTTTTATTAGCTAAATGTACTTAAAGTATCAAAGTAAAAGTACTGAGCGCTGGAGCTAATTTTAACCATTTTATATACTGTTGGTTAGTTGAATCCATAACAAGGCATCACATTTTATAAGCTTACCTTATGTTACCATGTTTCCCTCTGGATTGTAGAAGAGTAGTAGTAGTATAAACTAGCACGAAATTGAAACACAAGTAAAGGCGCCACAATTTAACCAACTACCAAGACACCACTGCACCACTGGAAGCTCCCTCCCCGTATCAAAGTGCAGAGCAGCGTTCAATAGGTGCACTAAGTAAATATTTTAAAATCATGGACAAAATTTCTAACCCACTACGTAATATTTTAAATTGGCAACTGTCACGTAATTGAGAAAAAACATAAACAGACTAAAGTGAAGATCTAGGATTTTTTTTTGCAAGACATAGATGCTCATAAGGAAGTCTCTAAAGACTTGAGGATGTACTGTATATCTACTATCTAACCAACACTTATTAATGACACTACTATGTAAGTACTGAAAACCACTTTCCCTAGTAACCAGATACATTTAAATGGAGATGTTTTATACTGTTAAAATTAGTCTTTATATACTGTACTGCTGTTTATCTGTCGTTTCAGCTGATGTAGCATTAAACCTGTGATAGCTCTCACTCTGTCAGAAGATCTTATTTTAGCATGTGCAAAGACGATTATTTTGGTTCGACTTTTCGCTTTCTCTGCCGTAGATGTTGTCTTAAAACAGATAGCTCAATGACTGTATCTGCCTTTGTTGGTTCTTGGAAACACAAACAGACGGAGGCGTAGAAGTGTCACGTCTTACACATGTGCTGTGCTGTACTGGTGCAGAGTTTTGGCTGCAAAAGAGGTTGTATGGAAAACCTTGCAGAGGTTTAGAACAGCTCAACATACACTAGACTGTTACTGGGGCCCTGGTTACAACACACTTTATTTTCATGTAGTGTTTTAGTGCGCTTTTCATAGTGTTACCACGATGAGCGTGATCTGTAAAATATATTTTTATTTTTACTTAGGATATTATGTTGCAGTTTTCTTTTCTGTTTAAATAAGAATGTCATCACCAAAGTTGTGTTTTCTGTAGATGTTTTCTTGACCTTCTTGCCTTCACTCTTTTCTGTTTTCAGGCCTCTCTCTTTTATTTCTTTGCCTCTGTAACATGTGACTATTTTCTAAGAAACTACCTTTACAATAAAAAAATGTAAATGTGAAGATCACGCCGCCATTGGACTCCTTCTAAACCCTAATGTTCTGTTTGGGTTAGACCCGGGGGCCTCTCTAAAAACATACAAAAAACAGAATTAATATATTTCTTTAAAGAAAAATGAGAATTGGTTAGACATGTGATTTTGACCTAATGACATGTTTCAGAAGACACAGAAACAGGGGTCTGTGTATGGCAGTCCTTTTTGTTTGGAATATAACAAAAGGGACATTAGGTCAGAAAAAAAGAAAAGAAAAACATATGAGGGAAAAAGATTTGTTGATTTTGCAATTATCTTTTTTACAACTGCAGCATGCTGGTCTGTGGGGCCCCAAACAATGAGGAAGTCCACATAACAGTAGGTTTAAGGGATCATGAGTCTAAGACGGCTAACAGGATTTATCTGCAGATAATTGTGTGAATTATTACATAACATTTTAGCCTAAATGCCTAACAGCTTCCTCAGGTCTGGTACTTGCAATTTGACTCCACTAGATGGAGATAGAAGAGTGCAAAATCATATAACCCTCAAGGAAATCATGGTGGAGAGCATTCTGGGAGCAGCTCAAACATTGTGTCTAATCAAGCTGATATTCTACAACATAGTTTCATCTTGGCATCCCTCATTATTATAGTACTCTTCTTTGTCCTGCTCAGTACAATTTGACAAAAACATTTGACTCACATTGTTTCTTCAGTAATGTTTGATTTACCTGCTTTAACTTTTTTTTTTTTTTTTTACCAAATTCCCGACATGAACATACACACATTAAAACAACAGCAAAAAATCATCTAAACACATAAAGACATAGTTTTTAAGGGGCAATCCAGCAATTTGCACTTCAATAAAGTTGAAGGATTTGCATGTGGCATTAAAAAAAAGTCCAAATCAGAACAGCAGAGGCTTAAACATCCAGGCTTTTAGTCCTCAGTATATGGTCGAGCTCCAAAAACAGTGGATCCTACATATCATTAATGCAAATTAATAGCTTCTTTTGTCAGACCCTCCCTGCCTGGTAATGCCAAGTGTTTTAAACCCCACATCCCCAGTTGGTAAAACAGTTTTCTGTTATACATTTGAAGTCAGATACATATTTCCAGAACTTACCGTGTAGTCCTATGGTTTCGCTCACTTTTCTCCAAGCCCTCTTCTTTGTCGTTCTGTCTCTGTACAGTAAAGACGATAACTCGTACGGCTCCGGGTGTCCACAGATGGCCTCCTTTGTCCTCCATTTTTGATTCTCACTGACAACAGGACAATCTCAACGCTGATAGGCTTTCACGACACAGCATCACGCAAATGTTTCCCTCGAGTTGAAACTTTTTCAACTCACGCAGATCTTTGCATTGACTTTGTATGTAATCGCGCCACATTAATAATTTATTTTGCGTTTGGTCTGAACACACCTTTAGAAGTTGCACCTCTGACACTAAATTTCAACCGCCTGTTTAAGTGAACTGTGCAATATAATGAGACATTGAGCGTTATAAAGTCAACCCACATATGAGTAAAGGATGCTCATAAATATTAAATGCTAGATGAAGTACAATTGCTTTTTTATCTACTAATGATCAATATTAAATGATGTTTTTCAGCAGTTAGGTTGTGGGCATGGGGTTTCAGCTCATACAGTGAGCGCAATAATCATGCAGAAGCATTTTGTGACAGTTCCCATGATAATGGCTGCAGTTCGTTTCCTTTAAAACCTTTGAAACTGAAAATTTGAGATTTTCCTGAGGATGTGGGTCCCGAAGCAGTGGGGGGTAAGAAACGGTCAGTTCTGATATTCAATAATTAAACATCTTTAACCCCAGAGACTTATGTTGCTCAAAACAGCAGAACTTTTAGAAAGATTCCCAAGATACCAAATACAATGTGTGTTACAAAATTACAGGACAATGTGTATAAAATAATGCATAAGACATCTAGAAACTTTAACGTCAGAGTGCTCATGAAATACGAATTCTTGGATTTTAATATTTCAATGCAGAGAGGTGTGGGATACTCTGAAGTGAATAAAACAGAATATTGGAAGCATCTATGCTTTAAGTGCTTACAGTATACATTGTTTGAGTTTTATTCTTGCTATGGTAGAGAACCATCTGAAATTGAGCATTTAGACCATTAGGTGACACTAAACGTCTTGAAACTTGACTTGAAAAACCTCGAAAAAAAATAGCTATAACAGAGCGTTCAGGACACAGGTTGAAAAGAGGTTCTGCAGCAATATGCAGTGTGAGCAAAAATATGGTGATTTTTTTTAAATTAAACAATGTCTATTCTGGTACAACCCCAAAATACCATTATGAGCATAATTATTACCACTGTAAAATGTGTAATTCCTGGCCACATGTTCCAAAAAAATAGGGGGCAGCTTTTCACCTCCTCCCAGTGGGTCCACTGGGGCAGCACACATGCAGCAAAGCACACATTCAACACCTTCAAACACAACTGCTTTTTTCAGATTTCCATCTTAAATTTTTCCCTGATATGTTTTGTCCTGCTCTGTCCTGTTGGAGAACTACTATGATATCAATAATACAGCTTCGGCCTTATGCAAAAACAAAAAATATTTGTAGAAGGAAAAGGGGAGCTGTTGACCTTCTTTATGTTTGTACTGACCACAGCTCCACCGTACTCTACCCAAAATCTTTTGAGTATAAGAAATACCTGCAAAAGTTTGTTATATATTCCTTCACAGAGAATAGAGGCTGTGGTCCAAAATGGTCCGTGTACCTTTTGATAGTTTGCTTCGTTGTTTGAACCAAAAAAACGAAGAAACAGAAGTATGTTTTTTTTTTCCGTTTTTTGTTTTATACCAAAAATTAATAAATGCAAAAACAAAGCCATTTTCCCATTTTTCTTACCTAAACCAAAAAAAGAAAAAACCCTGACAAAACCAAGTTCAAATAACGGTTCAATTTTGTTTTTTGCAAATTCCTTTATTTATTTTTCCGTTTTGAAGAAATAAGAATGACACGTGACCCGGAAGTGAAAGTAAATACATTAAAATAAAAGCCAAGAGCATAGTGGCCATTCTATAACGTTATACAAGCATAGACCAGGGTAAAGTTGAAAGAAAAATAAATAAATAAAAAAACCCGCATGATTTATGTTAATTCATAATATCCATCCATCCATCCATGCATCCATCTTCTTCCGCTTATCCGGTGCTGGATCGCTGGTAAATCAGTCTAACCAGGGACGCCTAGACTTTCCTCTCCCTAGACACTTCCTCCAGCTTTTCCGGGTGAATACCAAGGCGTTCCCAGGCCAGCTGAGAGACATACTCCCTCCAGCGTGTCCTAGGTCTTCCCCGGGGGCCTCCTGTTGGTTGGACATGCCCGGAAACTCCCCTGGGCGGTGTCCAGGAGGTACCCGGGACAGATGCCCGAACCACATCAGCTGACTCCTCTTGATATGAGGGAGCAGTGGGTCTACTCTGAGATCCTCCCAAGTCACCGAGCTCCTCATCCTACCTCTAAGGGAGTGCCCAGCCACCTTACGATGGAAACTCATTTCGGCCACCTGTATCTGAGATCTTGTCCTTTCGGTCATGACCCAAAGCTCATGATCATAGGTGAGAGTAGGAATGTAGACTGGTAAATAGAGAGCTTTGCCTTGCAGCTCACCTCTACCGCATCACTGCGGAAGATACACTGTTTCACCTGTCGATCTCCCGTTCCATCCTTCCCTCACTCGTGAACAAGACCCCAAGATACTTAAACTCCTCCACTTGACACAGGAGCTCTCCACCAAACTGAAGGGCACAAGCCACCCTTTTCTGGCTGAAAACCATGGCCTCGGACTTGGAGGTGCTGATTCTCGCTAAACCATCCCAGTGAAGGTCCTGGTTTGAAGAAGCCTACAGGACAGCATCATCTGTAAAAAGCAGAGACAAGATCCTGTGCTCCCCAAACCGGACTCCCTCGGGCCCCTGGCTGGGCCTAGAAATCCTGTCCATAAAAATAATGACCAGGACTGGTGACAAAGAGCAGCCCTGCTGGAGTCAGACATGCACCGAGAACAAGTCTAACTTACAGTCGGCAATGCGAACCAACTGCCTATAAGGACCGGATAGCCCTTAGCAGAGGGCTGGCATAGACTTTTCTGGGGAGGCTGAGGAGTGTGATCCCCAAGTAGTTGGAACACACCCTCCGGTCCCCCTTCTTAAACAGAGGGACCACCACCCTAGTCTGCCAGTCCAGAGGCACTGTCCCCAACCGCCACGCAATTATTATACACACTGGAGTCACCCACTCCTGTGGAATGTATAGGGAGAAGAAAAATGTGAGATAGCTCCTTAGAATTGTCAGAGTAGATTTGCTAGCTAGCTAGCCAGCCAGCCAGCCAGGCACGCTCACAGACCCTGCTGTGAGCTGCTGTAGCTCTCTCAAGAGATTGGTCTCATAGACAAGAGACTTTTATTTCACTCTTGACAGATGGTTTGTTTAAATATTGCAACACAAATGTCCATTTAAAAATTAAGAGCCTGTGATGGGCTCTCTGGCTTCTAGCTTTCTCCCCGGTACTCTACTCCAGCCAGCTCACAGCAATGTTTTTGAGCGTGCATGGCCGGCTGGCTAGTTAGCAAGCCACGCAGGTGCTATTTTGTTGCGCCTGTTTGTGGGGCTTATCACTGATATTTTGGTGTGGGAGAGACTATCATGACTTGCTGTGAAAACATCCCACAAGAGAACAAGGCAGATAGCCACTGGTTCACATTCATTTTATAATGAAAATTTAACAATATATTTAAACAAACCATCAAACAACAGGGAAATTAAAGCCTCTTGTGTAGAGAGTCACTCTCCTCTATTGTGTTGCACTGTTTTGCATCATACCTGGAACGGTATATAGGTATATTTACTTTCACTACTTACTGTCACATGTTTTGTTTTTCTTAATGTATTTCTTCAAAATGGAAAAATGAAAATGGGAATTTTCAAAAACCCAAATTGGATTGTTATTTTTTTTGATTGAGACAACAAAAACAGAAAAATGGCTGTTTTTACATTCATTTGTTTTTGGTATAAAAACATGGTATTTCCTTTTCTTCGTTTTTTTGCTTCAAATGAAAAAACTATCAAAACATATACACCCACAAATAGATGCTTGGATTCAACATGGTATTATACAAAATAAATCTAATTCAATATGGCAGCTGAGTAGCGGCCGCATTGGTTAGACAAAGAAAGAAAATTCAAAATGGTGGGTAGGCCATGGTTGAAAAAAATGTGTCTCTGTTAAAGGTGAAATTTAAGTGAATGTGTGTGATCAGTGTAGGATAATAGTGCCCAGTTAAAGAGAATTAGTTAGCATGCTAAGACTCTGTCTGTGTGAAGCATAACATTAACTAACATCAAGTTAGTCCATGGCTACCAAATTCTAACGGAGGATGCACATCACAACAATAAAACTCAATGAACCAAATTAATATACACAAAAGTAACACATTCCTATGCTTAGCAGAGCTGTCAAGTAATGAAGTAAAAATACTTTACATTACTTAAGTAGAAATTTCAGGTATCTATACTTTACTGGAGTAATTATTTTTCAGCCAACTTTTTACTTCTACTCCTTACATTTTCACACAATTATCTGTGCTTTTTACTCCTTACATTTTAAAAATAGCCTCGTTACTCCTATTTCATTTCGGCTTATTTTCATTTCGCTTTGTCAGCGTTAAAAAAAACAACAAAAACCTACCCAGATCAATCATGCCATCCGGAAAGAGTGTATTTGATTGTGGCTGGATGAGAAGTATAAACCATATACCATTCTGACACCCTGTTGGTTTGTAGTCGATCCATCGCACCTGCACATGACACAAATCACGTCACACTCCAGCAAGGACATAGCCAGTGTTGGGGCAGTTACTCAAAAAAAGTTACAGCAGACGTATGTAGCCAAGTATGAAGATGTCCGTCACATATGATTGTTTAATGTATATGCATTCATTTTCATTGGGCATATATGCTTGAAACAGGTAGCCTAGTGCATCCCACATATTTCAGCATTAACATTTTAATATAACATTATAGTCATTATGACCTTTAGAAAAATGTTGTTTTGAAGAGGTGGGGTAGTGCACTATAGGCCCCTGTGGCGCAGCCTAAGCTTTTGTCCTTAATGGCATTTTTTTCCTTACATTACTTTTACTTTTATACTTTAAGTAGTTTAGAAACCAGTACTTTTACACTTTTACTTGAGTAAAAAACTTGAGTTCCTACTTCAACTTCGACAGACGTCTTTTTAAACCCTTGTATCTATACTTCTACCTGAGTAATCAATGTGAATACTTTTGACACATCTGATGCTTAGTCATGTACTCTGCTGTTCTGCCCAGTTATCTTACCAGTCCGTGAAGGAAGAAGAGATTTGGCGTGCTGCTGTTAGCTGGCCAGGTGGGGAAGAATTTTAGTTCAGATTGAAGAAAAGTCCTTGCTGTGCAGTCCATTTGTGCAGATAAAGGAACTGGTCATTCTGTCTGTTGTTCTCCTCAAAGTTAGTTCTTAACGTTATCTGGCAGACTTTGTGTAGTAACCATTGGTAAGTATTGTTGCAGGAATCTTATGCAGAACCCTTGTGTCGCTGCTGTAAGAGATAGTTGATTTTGCTGTGTATCTGCTCCAAGCAGGCCACACTGCTGGACAGCTGCTGCTGAGCAGCAGTTCTGTAGATTAAGCCAAGAGGAAAAGAGAAAGAACAATTGCCCGAGCTGGGGTTTTGTTGACCTGGTGACATCACGGGTCACGGGTCAGACTGACAAATGGTAGCTGGAGCCTGGGTGACTTAACGTGAAGGTGTAAAGTATTGGAGGATTGTGGGAGTTCAATAGCTCTCGTTTGTTTACAGAACAAAAGAGCATATAGTCTCCTGATAAAAGGTTCAGTTAAAGTTCCACAAATTAATGAATTGAAATGGTGGAGTGGCAGTGGTCCCAACAGTGGTGTAGATTTGGCTCACATGCATTCTGCACAGCCAGCTGTGCCAGTTGACACATATGGCCCAGAATTTCATGTGAACCTTCACAATGATGGATAAAATGATGGCCAGTTTACAGTACTACAGGTTTACATAAATGAAAATGCATGCATGCATTTAAACTGCAGCTTTGTTGTGTGCTGAGTGTAAGTGTTAGTGTAACCAATCCCTGAATTTAGGGGTGAACTGACAGTGGCCTGGCATGTTCTAGTAATTGAGCTCACAGGTGCTCAGTCTTGAAAAGACTGTGTAGTTGTACAGTGGGCAATGGGCATGTAGGACCTTTAATTATGCACAGGTGTGTGACAGTGTGCTGGGTATGGTTTAATAATTCCATTCTTCCTTCATTGGGTGAAGAAACGATTTAATCAGTTTAGGAGGACATAAAACAAGTTCAGATGTGTGCTAAAGTAAGAGTACAAGAGGAAGTTCAGCATTTTACCATATAGGCCTTTTTCACAGAAGACATTTTGACATATCACAGAAGGAAAAGCATGTGTACTGTATGTAATAAAATGAACAGTGTTGCCACAGTTACTTTGAAAAAGTCATCTAATTACTGATTACTGATTACTCCTTTAAAAACTCACTTAGTTACTATACAGATTACTTGATTTTAAGAGTAACTAAGTTAGATTACTTTATTGGAAGTGCATTTTTAACAGTAATGTCAACAATGTATCGCCAAACATTTTAAGTTGAACTTAAAAACTTTTTTCTGAAAATAGCTTTTGTTGCTTAAGTTTTAGGGTGCTGGTAGTGTGCATGCTGGCTCACTGTCACACTGTCTTGGCTTAGTGGGACACTTGAATAGAACAGAGTTTATCTGTTACACCTCAAAATGTCTGCAGTGAAAGCGACGTGTTGTGGGCAGGTGTGGAAATGCTACGGTTTACCCTTTTGGTTAATTAATTAAGAGTGTTCTTATACTAGGTACAGATGAATAATCACAATTATTCTACAATAATGATCATATTTGGAGCCTAATTGGCTAGCCAACATTATTGAACAATGTTAGCTTATCACAGATATGTTGGTATTAGCATGCATGTTGGCCTAAGTAAGATTGCAAATAATGATCTTTTTTCAAATGCCCCTCTCCTCCCATTTTTGCACCACGAGCCCTGAGCTGTGTGTGCCAATACCAAAGAAACAGGCCGGAGGTAATAGATGAATAGATTAATGGACAGATGGAGGACTGGGCTTCAGCAGTGTGAAAACACTTCACTTATGTTATTTATCCTCTGCTCTAATTCCATCCCGTGTCCGTGTGCTTGCTCATTGTCTTTCCTTGTTTTGCCTATGAAGATAAGAAGACACTTGTAGGGTCCCCGTGGAAAAACTGGGACACTGCAGCATTAATAGTGAGATGATACAGCAAAGAAGAAAATAGAACACAAACTTAAAAATAGAATGTAAACATATGAGGTTACGCAAGCTGAGGCAGCTGATTCAACACTTGTCAGCACCCACTCAAAAAGTATGGCTATACTGTGCCAAGAGACACAGTAAAATATTATTGACTGCCCTTTTTGTGAGTTTATATTACGCACATGAATTTAGTTGCTCATAGTATGCTGTTGGCATATCAAACAATCTAGTAGAGTTGCACAGTTTCTGCGGTCTCATTTATAAAAAAAGTGCGTTGGATCCTTACCAAAGGCCTTTACACACCGGGGCGTTCTTTCCGTTTGGTTAATAAATCAGTATATTTTTTTGAACTATTGGTTTTGTCACGAGTACATTCACACAGAATGTGCAGATTTAGCGGCAAAAAATTGTTTTCTGAACAAGGTACATTTTTCAGAGTTTTCACCGGTGAATAACAGAATCAACCAATGAAGTTGCTCGGAATGAATGTCAGACCTAAAAAATGTGCATGCACAACTTTCCCTTTGTAAATCACAGTCTGCCTGCAAATGTGCCCATGTGGATCAGCCTCATATCACAATGAGACACAAATGTCAACCTCATGGAGGCACTGGAGGAATAGTCAGGGGATCATCAAAGTCATTTAGATTCATCATCTGAGGAGCACCAATTTCCAAACTAAAATTTTATAGTAGTCCATAGGTTTGAGCGAGTAGCCTACTCGGCTGAAACAAGTGTCTGGTACGGATAATATACTTTTTACAAGTATCATCTGAGTAAAATGTATTAATATCCATACTCCTAATGAAGAGAAATCCTCACTGGGTAGGACTACCAGCTGCTAGCTGTGTTTGTCCATACACGCCTACACAGACTGCTGCAGTTCTGCTACCCTCACAGATGCAATCTCGCCATCATCACAGGCAGCCTCTCTGTCAGCTCGCGACTCTTCTCTCTTAAAAGGTAATCTCTCGTAAATTCAGTCGCATTACTCTGAGAACTTACAAGTTACAGCTCACGACTCTCACTGCTTCTACCGGTTAATTTGATTTTCGGCTCGCTCCTACCTCAGTAAAACATCAGACTTCTAGAATATAGCCGCAGGGCTGGATAGTGTGTCTGTGCATAAACCATCCAGCCTCACACCGTCAGTTAATTTAAGAAAATAATAAAACCAGACCCCCCCCCCC
>CM022474.1:26518517-26661670 GCA_011952105.1 Coreoperca whiteheadi
AAAGACCGGCCCCCCACCCTCACTTATATTAAAAAAAAAAAAAAACCCCCCCCCCCCCCCCCCCCCCCCTCCACACACACACACATCTTTTGCTGAACATAAGAGTACAGTACATTGTTGTTATTTTTATTTTATTTTTTAAATGGCTGACCTAACACGTTTATCTCACTAGCTCAAAAAAATGAATAATTCATCAATTAATTTTGTCATTCAAGTTTATATAAACATGTAAATAGTTTTCTTACTCTTGTGATCAATAACATTGCTCAGAAGCTCAATTCTGAGGCTGTTCTGTAAATAGTTTTTTTTACTAAATACAGCTAACCTCCGGTTTAAGCCACGCCCACCCATAATACGGATACGAATGCAGATAATTTAGTTAGTTTAATAGATACAGATAATGGTGTAATCGTTCATCCCTAGTAATCCATGTTTTTGTTCTCTAGGTTCTAGTAAAACATGATACAGTTTACAGAGTGAGATATAAAGTGTATGTAGTGTGTGATAATAAAAGGGATAATGATGGTCCAGTGCTTTAATATCCATCTTCATACTACCAGTGAGTGATTGCTTGTTAGTCCTTCAAAAACAGCAACGCTTGGGAATGTTTGTTTTAAGCTTTTTGGGGCAATCAGCATCAGCACCCTCATAAGCCTTGGAGCATTTGTAATCTAGAGCAGCTTTCATAAAATTACTAACAAGGTTATAGGATGCAGATTACAACATGTAAATCTGAACCACGATCCCAAGAGAAGACTATGTAGCACATATATGGAAATAGCAATAGCAAGTTTATTTATGTAGCACATTTCGTACCCAGGGGCAATTCAGTGTGATTTACATAAATCAAAGCTAAAATGTATAAAATACAATTAAAGGAAAGTACAAAGTACATAAAGTAGAAGAAAAACATAGTGGAAGTAGCCTTGATTGTGTGTTTACATGTTTTGGATAATCAAATACAGAGCCATAGGACAAAAGCTTGCCAGTAGAAGTGTTGTGCAAATTCACACTGTGACCTATCAGATTCTGTGGTACGAAACACCGGCATGCCAGATGCCGTAAAACATAGTGTGTGAGTGTCGTTAGTCAGTGTGAGGGAGAGGTCCAGTAGAGTATATAATATTATCCGTTAGAGTGTGAAGCCATTTTGGTGTATACCATCATGGTGGGGTTAGGCTGGACGTTTCCAGAAGAGATTAAAATTGTCTAGAAAAACTACAATGCAGGCTGCACAGGTTAATTTGAGCCACGTATGAAAACTCAGCACGCGGCTAAAGCGACCTACGTGCTGTTGGGTCCGCTGATAAAGACCCGTCTACTGTGGACCGTGAGGCAGTCGAGGAGTTCCCTCTGAACCTCTGGCGCTGCCTCCTGCAGAGGATTTCTTGAAGTCCTTGTTTTATTCAGGGGTTCCTTCCCAGCATGCTCTCTGTCTTGAGTCAGCTGGTCCCTGTGGGTTCAGCTTTTTTGCCAGCTGTGGTGGACAGCCGAAAGGGACTGGGAGCACAAAGTCTAGAGCAGTGCTCTGATTTGCCAGAAGATGTGAAATATTCATGATCTCATCTCAAGTCAATCTATTCTCAACACTTTTCATGGCATGTTCTAAAAATACACATAGATGCCTCTCTGTTCCTCTAGGTAATTATACATTATTATATTGCTCACATTGTCTTGCATTCAGTTCATGTTCAGTAGCAATACATTTTTGTTTTACTACAAATTATTTTAGTGCATCCGACTTATGTTTATTCATTTTTTCCAACCCAAGACCACAAACAAGTCAGTAATTCACCGCTTAGTGACAGGAAGAAGAGAATAGATCTCCACAGTGGCACCATTAGCATCCTTGAGCCATTACAGTACGTGTGTGTGTGTGTGTGTGTGTGCTCGTTTGCGTGCATCATAGTTGGTGTTCGTTGGATTCCGTTGGTGGTGATGTGGTTGCGGACTAAGTGATCTCATTTTCAACTCTTTCAACTAAGTGCTTCTTACTGGTGGGATGGCCTCAGTACTACCTCCCCTATTGCCTTTCTCTCTCTGTTTTTCCTTGTTCTCTCCGAGGTCAAACACACATCCACATACACACATACACGCTGAGGGAATAGTGTCTCCGTGAAAATGGGGCAACATTTACTCTATGCTCTTGTAATGAACTCCTTAATAAAACATACAAATATTCATTCATTCATTCCCTCCTTCACTGTTTTGTGTAAAAAGGCAATTACCTTCTGGTTTTACTGGTGCTTTGGGTTAATTTTAACTCTTATTTAAGCAACCATGTTGACCATGAACACATTCTGACTCACACAGCTGTAGCCTGGGGGTCCACTTGAGAAAAGATTATGCACACACACACACACACACACACACAAAATAATCTATTGACAACCAGTAATAACACTTAGCCCTATGTTTTACGTGGGAAGATAAACAGCACAATGCAACAATGTGGGGGAGTGTATTTAAATTCAGCCTTAGCTGTGCACCTAACTGTAACTGACAGCATTTATGATGAGGGCATCCAAATACGTCTCTGTAGCCCTCTCTCTCAATCAAACTGTAGCACAGAGATATATTATAATTTGAGATACATTTTTAGTTTATCTTAGAAATATAGTCCCTCTTGGGTGTTCAAATATCACTTTACTGTTATGACAGTTTGTCTGTATCCCCTAGTGTTTCCAGTCATTATTCCTCTGCACTGTCTCCTGTCTCTCCCCTGTCTGTATGTGTGTGTGTGTGTTCTTGTACAGGCATCTTTGTGAGGACCAATTTGCGTTTTAGACCTTGGGAGTGAGGACATTTTTGGAATGTGAGGACATTTTGGCCGGTCCTCTCTTTCCCACAGACCTTCAAAGGCTGTTTGAGGGCTAAGACTTGGTTTTAGGGTCAGGTTTAGAATTAGGTTTAGGGGTAAGGGTTGGGGATAAGCACTTAGTTGTGATGGGGAATGAGTTATGTCAATGAAAGACGTCACAAGTATAGATGTACCAGCTTGTGTGTGTGTGAGTGTGTCCGTGGGCGTGGCTGCTTCTTCCGTCTCCCTCCTCTGGCGCTCAGCGTCAAACCTCCCACTCACCTGATGATCATTTTCCAATCACTCTGCTCAGCCAACACACCTGACTCCCATCAACTTATCTACAGCAGTATATCTACCCCGGCTCTTCAGCCACTCATTGTCAGATTGTTGTTGTCCGTGGTAGCTACTCATCAGCCAACCTCGCCCCATGCGTGCCTTTTTGTATGTTCCTGCTCCTTGTCTGTTTGCCCCTGCTACCTTGTGTATTTTTTTGAGCCTCAGGATCACTGCTCACCTGCTTGCCAGCTGTGCTTGCATCAGCCACACCATCTGCCCCCGTTATTATTTCCACTTCCTCATTGCCTGCTCTGGACTCCCCTACCCTGGCTTTTACCCACTACCCATTCCCCTTTATTCAATAAGTCCTTATTTTATTTTATTTCATCTGAATCCTGCATTTGAGTCCCGTCTCTTGGTTAAATGTAACCGTTACATACAAAAGGGCCATAGTGTTACAGAGCGAGGTCTCCTTTGAGAGCAAGACCAGAAAGCTGATTTATTCATTTACTTAATTAACGTCTACCACAGAGGCCTGGTGAGATTGAAATCTGTCTCTAAGGGAGTCCTGGCTAAAGTTGGCCAACACAATTAATTTACATGACAGAAACAACATTTAACAAGCAAATAACAGAATTGGCATCTACCCACTGTATGTGCCAATTCCCAGAGTTGAGCAAGCTACTTGGAATTTGTAGTGAGCTAAGTTACAAGTTACTCTACATTAAATGATGCTTCACTACACTAAAGCTCCCCCCAGTGTAATGTAGCAAGCTAAGCTACAGCAACGTGGCAAAAGTAGCTTAACTACATCGAAGCAATTTCAGATTTTTTTTTTCTTTTTACATTGAACTTCATTCCAGGTCAATGCTATCTCAGTGATCTATAAAACTGTGCACTGAATAGAGGAGCTGTGTGTGCTGGTGGTAACAAAATTCACTGGAGTAAATTAAACGTGAGATACCGATCTAATATCCCATATTGTAAACTACCTTTTGGTGATTTTACTGCAAAAGTTGAACATTTGGTCTGGCTCAGCCACTAAAGATATTTATAAATCAATTAAGAAATTGAGGCTTTATTGATTATACATATGTTTGTGATGAAGAGCGCCTCCAGGTAACAAAAAACTGTATCTATGATAAAGTGTTAAACCTTTCGGGCACTGTGTGGCTGATTTCACTATACAGACTTCCTGTCAGGGCGGTGGTTCAGTGGAGCTGTTATGTCACTACAAACGATGTTCCATGACATGTGACCTGTCAGATCTGTGTGGAGCGATGAGAAGACTGGAAACATTAACCATCCCGTTATGAAACAAACATAAATGTCACATTTCTTACATTGTTTTTTTCACTGTTTGAGGTCTGATTGGTGCTCACTCAATTACGTCATCTTGTTGCGCCCTAAATTGTTACAGAATAAATTAATTTGTTTGTTAACTACTGGTGAAGTACGTGGGCCCAAGAAGTGACACAAATAAATAAATGAGCATGATAAATTCCAAAAGAATAAAATTAGCAAAAAAGAATAGATCAGATCAACAATTACTAAATGACTAATATTATGTTTTTCTGTTCTTACTAATTTATGTCCACATGTGTCCCAGAGCTACTGATACTGATAGTATCATTTAAGTCGCAGCACCAAAGGGGATAAAGCATATATTCCATAATGATGGCTTATTCCTTTTCAGTTGCATTAGGCAGGAGTCTCACAACTAACAATAAATGTGGAAATAAATATATAAATAAATAAATTAATGAATAAATACAGCTAAATATAATATTCTTTACTTATTTATTTCCCATTGATCTATGTATTTATTCTTCTTTGGAAAAATTTCGATACATTTTTAATTTATCATACTCATTTATTTGTTCAATAACTTATATATTTCCCGTGTCACTTTTGGGCCCCCATAGAGTAAAGGTTTATATTTCATAAAACTCAGATAACAGTAAAATTAGCTGCTTCTTTTCGTCTTTGTTTTCCGTGGTTGCCATGGTCACATGGTGAGTCGCGAGGGAAAGTTGATAAAAGTTCCTACATCAACTCACATGGCAGCGGCTATGCGAGTTCACTTGAGCTTGACAGTGCTGCTTCCACCGACCTCTGTGGCTGCTGCTGCGCTTGCACTGAAAACAATGACAACGTCAACCTCCCAGTACTTTAGGTGCCTTAACGTAGAAGTGAAATGGCCTATTACAGCACAAGAAACACTGTTTTTCGAATCAGTTATTGATCGGAAATTGAGGAACAAAATTTCAACTGACAAAATACAGTTTAGCCTTTGGGAAATCTGCTCATCCTAACCTAAGATATTTTGGGGCTTTAAATGTTTGTCAGGAGGCTCATCTTGCTCTGAGTGCCCACAGCAGCCATTACAAGAAGAGTACACATATCCACAGAGCAACACACACCTTTGCAAAATTGCTTTGCAGCAGCTTTCTCCAAATTGTCTTAGAGAGCTCAAGAGGGATACATTAGGTGGACAAATTGGCACCATATGCAGCCTGAAGGCGCCTCACTGTTGGATCATTTCTAGTGCCTGTTGATAAGTTGAATTACATCCAAGATGCACTTTGTCTTCACTAATGCCCCTTAATTTTTAAACGGGGCCCAGATCCTTCAGTGATCTGTGTGATCTAAATGACTGATAATGTTGTAATGATCAGCATAAATACTGTCAGCATTCTGTCTAGTTGTATTTATCTATAGCAGTCTCATCATGGAAGCACTATTCAGTTCCCGTGGTGCTTTTGTACACTCTGAAATTGAAGTGTCATCCCATTGTATTTGTGTCACAGGAAGCCTCAGACAGAATATCCTCCCAAACATCCCTCAGACTCTACATCACTGCTGCTTTATAATCTCGCTGCTGGCTGATCTATCTGCCGTCTAGAGACCCTTGTTCCTGTCCTCCCTGCATTGTCATACTTTCAACCACAAGACAACAAGAGAAATCTTGTTGAATGGCTTAATATTTTTTTTAAAAACATTTTCTTCTCATTTTGCTACACCGATTTGGCAAGGTTATTCCACAGAGGAAAAATAACAGATGGTGAGAGGGTTATTACGGGTCAAACAGCAAAGTGCCTCTTCCACACGTCTTTTGTAGGCTGTGAAGACAAAAGCCTTTTTCCTTCTTTGAACACAGCCCATTGCTGTAGACTGTGAAGATAATTCACACCAAAACAAATTGTTAAAGCAGATAGGTTCACCACATGTTTCAGTATGTGTCTCAGAAATGAATTCAATGTGTATTATAAAGGCTCACTTGCATCTGCAGTGTGATTCTAACCTTTTCCTCTGGAATTTGCCATACACTGAGGTCATGCATCAACTTCTCTGCATGCCATTTTATTCAACTCAGTAAATTAGATGAAGCGCTTGTTGTGCCTTTCTTTGCCATACTGCAGATATTTTAGCAACAGAACACCTTGTTTTGTCTGTTTTGTCTAGTTTATAAAACTAGATAATGACGGTTTTCTTTGGAGGGGCTTTCTTCTCTCAGTTTCACCCAGGCGGCAACCTCCAGGGCTGAAAAATGAAGCCAACGTGAAGTGCCAAAAACTAGAGCTAATACTTAACTAATTATTAATCATAATTTATTGTATGGCCTTCAGTTTTAAATGTGTCATGGTCTTCAACAACTCCATCAGATGAAGTAACGCTAGATATTTGGTGAAAATCCAATCATCCCAGTAATGAGCTGGGTGTTAGTGTAAGAGGCATCACAGTAAACTTGAGTGCTGCAATAATGAGCTGTAACTCAGTTAGTTCAGGTTGCTCTTTGCTGCAGCTGTTTGTGAGGCACTGTTAATCATATTGGGCTGGAAACAAATGAGTGCCATTGGTAAGACAGGTTTGCCTGTGAGTGTTTGGTTAGATGCACCACAGCAGTCAGACAGGCTAAATGTAGAGCTTCAATATTGCAAGATAAGATTGGGATCACTGTTAATATGTGATTAATTTTGCAGCCCCAATTTGACAAGAAACTTTGAGTCACTTCCCCAGACCTTTTTTTCAAATGCTTGACATGACGAGAGACCTCTTGTGGTCATGTAAATAATGGCTGTCCTCACAAGAAAAATCTGACTGACATTAGAAACTGTGCCTCCAGTCACCCGCCAATAGTCATGCTTCCTTTTAACCATGACATTTCATTGATCTCATCTGAATACGTTTGTATGTTGTGAATTCTGTGCATATACGAAAAGTGACTGACTGAAGTGAAAGAGCTCTGATGAAACACTACCAGCCCAGCACCAAACAGCAGACTGGAAAATGGACTGGGTGTGTAAACAGGCAACCGTTTGCGAACATGTTCACCATTTCACCTCTACAGGGCGATAATACATCAATGTCCCTAAAGTTCCCAAAACACCAAGAACCATCACTAGTTGTGACCATAGCTGGTCTGGGAACAATTGAGAGATTTTTATTTTTTTTTGTTATCTATATTTTAATGAGTGAAGCTCCTAGGTGATTGGGAAAAATCCAAGTAACATAATACACACACACACTCAGATACGTGGACATTTTGCCTTTCGGCATCTCAGCCGCCATAAGGTCCTATCCCCGTGTTGGCCTCATTGAAGGTGTGTAGGTGTGTTACAGAAAGGGTGTGTGTTGTCAGAAGCTCTTTCAATCACAGCGGTCTGTTGGGAGAGCTCACAGCACAAGTGTGAGGTGGGGAAAAAAAGGCCTGAGGGGGGATGTGTGTGTGCGTCGATACTTGCCTGTCTCATTCAATCTCTCTGACTCTGAAACATTTTCTCTGTGCATCTCGCACTTCCCATGAATCAAGCCATGCTATATATAGAAATATTTATTAATAACATCTGAATGGACAATTTACACAGTTTGACTTAGGTTCATAATATCATCTTGTGTTAACGGTTTGATTAGTATCTCAACACAGGAGAAAGATTTAAAAATGATTCAGAAAAATTATGCATGCATTGTACCTACAAACAAAGAAGAAATTGTCATTGTTATTTGTGACAGTACAAAGACATAAACAATACTGGTATAAAGCTAAATTTAAAAAAACCAAACACTGGCTACTTCAAACAACCACAGGGTGTGGTCTAAATTAATGGAAAAAACACAAAGTCCCATTAGGATAGCGCTGCTGCAACTGTGTATTAAGAATGGAAACAATCCAGTCTATACCTGCCAACACTCCCGTTTTTCCCAGGTTTCTCCCATATTTCATGGCCATCTCCTGGTGCCCTCTCGGTTTGTTGTTTCTGATGGGAAACTTGTAAAAACGTAAAGGAAAGACATCGCTATTGACATGACTCTTTCTAAATGGAAACTTTTTACCATGGCAAAGCCCCCATCTAAAAAGGCACAAGTAGTTACCCGTTGATTTGATAAGAATGATGTTTGATAAAAAAATAAACAAAAAAAACAAGCAGTCGGACTATTGACACCTCCAAAAGAAAGTGCGTACACCAGAAATGTTGTTAATAATGCATCATTCCACAGGAAAACTACGTGCACACAACTGAGGCAAGTACAGTTGAACCAACAAAGCTCATTGTTTTGCAGTCTCCAACTTTACTCTTTTGGTTTAGTCACACCACTATCATCAACCTCAATTCCAGCAGCAGCAGGCAGATTTTTTTCAGTGGAAAAGCTCTGAAAAACCCACTGTACGCTACCTTCCAAGCACCAAATGGCAGACAAAGTTAGTGACTAGCTGGTGAAGATAGTGGAGCATTTAGAAGCTAAAAAGCCACAAATGTCCCTTAAGAGTTAGTGGAGACAGAGTAGCGCTTAATGGAGAGATTTGGACTTTCATTCGTGAGAAGGTGAGAAACATGACTCCAAATTAATGCTAATGTTGCTCCGTGTCTGCTGGATGTGTAAATAGAAAAATGCTTATTAACATGTTTGCCATAACAACTTTATAAAGGTTATAATATGTCAATGGTGTGTTTACAGCTCTTTCTGCTGCCTCCAAGTGGCCAAAAAATCCATCAATGATGCTTTCAAAATCACAATATTTTGGCCCTGTCCTGTAGAAGGGCTCTGTTTGAAATCTTTTAAGACCTTAATTATTTTAGCTTATTTTTATGCTCACATGTTACATATTATATATTCCAAAATGATGTTGTGTTTAATCCAATTGCCTCAAACTAGCTAAAACACACAAAACATGATGCCAGTTAGACTTCCAGCATAAGAGTACTGGTTGAGACCTCATCCCCCTTCACATTTGAGTACATATTGAGTAACATTTCTGTAAAGTAACAGTAAGTTTTACTTGAGAACAAATTTCCAGTACTATTTCTATCCCTGCAAATATAATAATTATCCTTCAACACAGAAGCCCAAACTTTTCACTGAGAATCATTGCATACTTGGCAATGACAGGAGATCAGCAGACCTGCCCTTTGGCCAGAAAAACATGCCACTTTCACTGCCACCAGCAACACTTGTGTTTCCTTTATTTTGACCACACCCTGTTGACAAAGTATGACAATTTACCATGCAGTAAATAAAACACTTCATGTTTCCTTTGTAAGCTGCTTTACAAATTCTTGGAGCACATCCTCTGCAGTTTACATCTTTAGAGGAATGGTTCTGTGTGAAAGTCAGCCCATAGAGGTAAAACTAAGGACCGGGAAAATCTCCTTCGTTCATGTCTGCTGTGGCTGTCACAGAGTGTAGGCAACACTTTACTAATGCATGAGAAGTTTGAATGTTCAACACAACAGCCGAACAAACTCACAAACAAAGTTCAAAAGAGCTGAAACTTTGTAGATCTGAACAGGAATGCCCTCCCTGTCGTTTCTACTTCTTTAACCTCAACTGTCTAACTCTTACTGTATCTATGATAGCTGATCACTCACACAAATCACAAGTAACAGCTTCACACCGTGGCCTGATAATAAATGGTTTTGGTCCACAAACTGCAATTTAACTAAAAAAAGCTTGACCCGTTAGATAATCTCAACTTGTTAATACTGTCAGTAACAACTCAAAATGACGAATGAAAGTACTGTAGTAGGTCAGTTGGAATGTAGTTATGTGGTTCTTGAATGTGAAGACAAGAGAAAGTAAGTCTTAGCACACTTCAACCTCATGACTCACCAGTTTGAGAAATGGCTTTTGTGTATGTATGTGCCTGTGTTTGTATGAGTCTGTGTTCCTTGCTCTTATATCCCGGTGGGGACTTTAACCTGAATGCACACAGATCCATGAGGACTTGTGTCACTGTGGGGACAGAAATTGAGGTCCCCTTAGGTAGAGACTGGTTTTTGAGGGTTAAGACTTAGTTTTAGGGTATATGTTACGATTGGTTATGGTTAGGCATTTAGTTGGTTATGGTTAGGGTAAGGTGCTAGGGAAGGCATTATATCAATGACTGTCCTCACAAGGATAGTGAAACAAACGTGTGTGCGTGTGTGGTCATGGAGATGGTGGTGTCTTCAGGGAATTGGTGGATCCTCCTTGGCTTCCACTGACCGCCGCTCCCTGTCCGACCCACTGGGCCACAAAAGAGAAAGAGACAGAGGAGAAGAAGAGAAGGAAGAGGGAGGGGGAGGGGGAGAGAGAAAGATGGTCAGGTTAGCTGCAAACAGAAGTGAAACAAAACCAAAGATTTGTTTAATATTTAATCAAATTTTTTATTTACATAATATAAGTGAATTATTGCTCTGATATGAGAGCCACTCTCTTCAATGGCACAAAACCACACACCTCATAGGGGACCAATCACATACCCGTTATATTGTAACTAAACAAAAGTTGTTTACCAGGGTACCATCTATGGTCAGTTCTGTGAGCTGCCTGGCAAGGCTGTGTAAAGCTGGCAAGGACTTTCCAGAATTTGGGGTTTTTCACTGGATCATTCACCGGGGGAGCACTTGGTGCCTAAAAAACTGAATTTAGACCACATCATGACACCAGTGGTGGAAATTTTCAATTTTATTTGCACACATGCTTGTAATCACTGGCAGTTCAAAGATCTCATCGTGGAGCTTGAATTAGAAAACCAGTGAAAATGGTCTTGGAAGAGAAGCCAAGGACTATCTTGAGCTCAATGATCTCCTGTGGATATTTTGAAACAAACAAACTTGAGCTCTTCAGAAAATATCTTCAAAATGGAGATCTAATGCCTTTTTCTAATGTATCCAATCCAAGTAGACAAGCAGCTGATGCACTAAAAGTGAAGGAGTTAAAAGTAGCTAAGGAATAAAAATATCTGAAGAAAAGGAGTTGCATTTTACTGCGTCTATAAGGATTTACTGTGTCTGAAGGATGCGTTCAGGCTCAGAACTGAGTGTAGGTCATCTTCTACACAGGATGCATCTGATGTTGACAAGTGATGATTAAGTGGACATTTTGACATCATGGTGGTGATGCTAAGTAAAAAGTTATTAGTTCACAACACCATAGGAATAATCCTAGGCTGACCACAAACATTAATATCAAATGGCATGCAGATCGGGAGAGTAGTTTAGGAGATATCCTGGACCAAAGTGGTGGACAACCAATTAAACAACTGACTCACCAACCTCCATCATAAGAATATGTATGAGCAGCTTACTGTGGTTTAAGGTGGGTGAAACTGTCAAAGCAATTACACAGATGGTCCAAGTGTCATGTCAGCCATTTAGGATTTTTCTAAATAGATCACTGTCAAAGCTACAGTGATGACAGCTTGTTCCACTGACCGTACACAGATGTATACACAGTGATGTGTACACAGACTTGGATGAAACCTCTGTCTAAACGCCTCGGTTATGTTCAGTTTTTGTAAACACTGCGTTGAATTGTATTATTAGTGTATAAGTGTTTCAATTAATAGAAACATTATTGTCACATGGAAGCTGTTCAATGGCTTTCTGTCATGTTGAAGGATTATTAGGGCTACAATGATAGATTATGACTTCGATAAACCTTTTACACGACTGACGTTTTGACATGTCTCAGCAGGAAACGCACAGGTGTAGTTGGTAACATTAATTAATAAATGCATTCCATTTAGGTGTGCCAGTTCCATGGCCCTGCTATTGGTCATTCTGACACACTATCATGGTAGAACTACGCCGTCATTAGCATTATTAGGTACGCCTGTGCTTTTCCTTCTAAATGTTGCCAAACTACCGTAGCTGACGACCTAACGCACTATCCAGTCGGGACATGCTAGTGCTAGTCAGTCGAGCTTCTTTCTGTACTGCCCCTTTTACCCCTTGCAAACACACTAACCTTGCTTCATGAGAGCAACCCCTGCAGTAGGCCTTTCTATTATTCAACCACTCATTCATGTGATACAGTGGAGGCAAAGGAGCTTTCTGCTTTCTTCATTTCCTTTGCTTTCCGCTCAATAGCATCAGAACTGGCTTGAAATGACTCTGGGGAATTCCAGAGCATTTTGTTTTTGTTGGTAGTGTGTGTGTGTGTGTGTGTGTGTGTGTGTGTGTGTGGGTGTGTGTGTGTGTGTTTACAGTTCTGGCTGAAGACATCAAGTTGGTGAATTATTAATGCTCTCAAACTGTGGTCAGAGGGTCAGCGAGGCTCACTCCAACACTTCAGAAAAGCCATAAGTGGATAAGAAATTCAAGAGCATTTTGTTGTTTTTGGTCTTGGTCTTATGTGTGTCTGTGTGCGCGAAAGACAGCATTTTGCAGGTGTTTGCTGTTACGTGTTAAAATTAATCTATTAGTTTTTATGTATGAATACGTTGTGTGTGCCTATCACTATATGCACTTTAGATACATATATGTGCATAATTGTGTGTTTGTGTTTGCGTGTGTGACAAAACCAGTAGGCCAGTTTCCCTCTGGACTTCAATGTGTATCTTTTAAAGAAACACAAATAAGCAATTAGTCTGGATCTCAGGGCCTGCTGCTGCAGACCACTGCTGCTGCTGATGGCCTCAGATAAGACACGGCTAGTGGAGAGTGTCTGACAGAAACTCAGCGTGTACGTGTGTGGGTTTTGTTTTAGTGCTATTCAAATGGCCCCAAGACAACAAGAGAGCTCGTCTAGCTTCGCCACTGTTGGCAATATCCGGGTCACTGACCTCCCACTAATACTGCAACTCCTGTGGTAGACAGTGTGACAGCTAGCGCTTCATTTACTCCTATAGCTCGATGCAGTGCTCAGCAAAACACCGAGTGGTTAACTGGGAGAAGGCGGAAGAATCCTAATCTCAGCATGCAAATAAATAAAATAATCATATGGACTTATGGTGTAAAAAGAGCTCTAAATGCCTGCACAACCCTCATTAAAACATAACAATTCCTGGTTGAATTTTTGCATCCTGCTGCTCCTCTCACTCACACACATCAAGCGCACACACATGTACATAGAGAGACTGAGTCAGGACCATTTTCAGGTAACCTCTACTCTGGCTCTCTCGTTACCAACGAGATGAGGAAAATATTTCTGAGCGGAGGAGACTTAAAGTGTCATTTTATTCCAGAGGAATTACTTGTGTGTGTGTGTTTCCGAAGGTCACAGTGTTCACATGAGTGTGAAACTCTGAAGAAAGCAAGCTGTTGTTGAAACGTCTACATATCCATCATTCTAAAGTGCTCTAGCTGCTTTTCTAAGTATCAAAATATAATAGTTCCAAAATATCAGTGTCAATGTTACAGTTATACTAGAGTTATACTACCTTTCTTATGGATTTACAAAAACAGAATGGACTTCTGAATTGGCATTGGAATGCTAAACTCACCATCCATTCATTCAACCTTTATTTATACTTGAGAAATTATTGAAGGGCGACCCCTCTTTTACAATGAAATCGAGCCAATTACAAAAGAAAAGAAAAGGGACAACAACAAAGAGAAAAGGCAATACCACCATTAGCTACTAAAAGCCATTAAACCTTTCAGATTAGGGAAGATAATTTGATAGATAAATTAAGATAATTGTAATGTAAAATTAAATAGTTATGTAAAAAGCCTTAAAACTTTGCAATAGAGACACAGCGCAATGCGTCATACTTCAGAAAAAAAAAAAAACATTGGAGAGGAAAACAATCAGTGCCCTATAAGCAACCAAGGGCTGAAATGCTAACAAAATGCCTGTAGCTAGCTGAAATCTATGTCAAAAGGATTATTTTAGCACCCTTTGTCCACCAGAGACGAAAAGGTATACTGACAAACTCAATATTGCGCTCTGTCTTGTTAGGGTAGATCATTTGAATTAAACATATGTTAAAGATTTGAACAAATAAAGAAATAAAGATCATAGAAAGATATTTGATCTGCTGAGGAAGATGCAGTTCAAAGCCTCTGAAAAAGAAAGTAAGTGGACTGTAAGTTATTTTTTACTTCAAGAAGGAACTTTCATATACAATGCTAAAGATGAACTTAAAATGAAATCTATACTTTAATAATGATTTTTGTGATACATTCATGATACTGAATCCAGAATCATCATCATAGTTATGTAAATGTGACATTGTAAAACTCCTAATGTACACTGTATAGGACCCATCTGCAGTGGCGAGGAGTCACGTCAAGGTTAAAGTGCTTCTTCAGCATGTTTTTACATTATTCTGTGTAGGCACTGTAATGACTAATGCCACCACTAACAAGACTATTAATACTACCACTAGTACTAATAATGACCAGTACTACAGTACCTCCAAAGCCCAAAATGGGGTTAATAGAAGGGCAGAAAACCATATGCACTGCCATACACTTTATTGGCTGGACTTTAAATGACATTAATGCCAAGAATGCTAAATTAAATTTAAGTTCTGAATTCTGAAAATGGACTGAAAAACTGGGTTACTTTTTTTTTCACTAGAGATTTTTAGTAGTCTCAGTTCAAATTTCTCTGGTAGATAAACTAGTCGTGGCAGCCATCAATGTCGAGCATTAGTATCACTTTGGGAAAGCAGGACACGTAACTTAAGTCATTCATCTGGATGGTAAAATAATCTAAATAGATACTCATTATACATTAGTTGGCCTGATTTTAGATGGAAATGTCATTAGGGTAGCTGAAGAAAATCAGACATGTTCATTAGAGATGGAATAATTGTCCTTGGGTCCTTAGCCTCTCTCTTATAATGAGCATCACCTCATCTGGTAAAAGTAATGGTGTCTAGAGAGGGTCCATAACGACCAATTCTACCAGCTAACAAGCTTGCTTCCAGCTAGCCGGTGTCATTGACATTTAGAGAGGAATGCTAAACATACCAACACATCTCTTAGTAAAGCGAAAGTGAATCTTTAAATCCTTAAAGAGAGAAAAGACACAGATGAGCTGACAGATGCTAATGCATGTCATAGCTGATGCTAGGCGTTACATTTACCCGGACAGCAATCCATTTTGAAGCGTTTTATCTTCTGACTCCCTCAGCTGAATACCAATAGATTAAGCTTTGACAACTCAACATGAATTAACATGAATCAGTCCAGCATCTGTTTTAGCGTGCTCTGTTTTTTTAATGAGTGTGGGCTGGGAATTCAGAAATAGAAACAGCTCAGTGAATGTAGCCACCTCTCTGGGTCTCTCGGTAAGCTAGGTGCCTCTGATGTGGCAATCACAGCAAAACAAGTCAAGTATACATGAGGGTTATGCAGTTTATGTAATGTTTTATTTCTTTTTTTACTGTAATGAAAATGAAATACATAACATGGCAACATGTACTATGACTCATTCAGAAGTTATTTCTGTTAGAATTAGGACTCTTTTTAGTTTAGAGAAGCTTTTGTACACTCTACTCTATGTTGTGCATACCTCTGTGTGCTAAGCTTCAGCCTTTTGTGTATTTATTCTTTAAATATTCTTACACAAGTATGTTTTTACTTGAATATTCTGCTTCCTTTGACTGATAATCAGTCTGGATTGCCTTTTTGTTTAATTTCATTCATCTATTTGATGGCTGATCAAATCGGACATGTAGGTTGTGATTCAAAGGTTGGGGACTGGGCTACTGATTTCTTATAAAACAAATCAAACCCATTACAGAGTGCACATCAAAGGCTCTTTACGTCTTCTGCATCAAAAGGTGGTCAGTTTTTATTTGTGCAGACATCAGAAATGAACGGTCATTCAACGGAGAAAACAATTCTGCTTTCATATTGATTATATGCCTAATTTTTAGTCATGGTCAGTCTGTTTGGTCCACCACTTTGGTCCAGACTGACCAAACAACTATTAGATTTTGTACAGACATTCATGTTCTCCTGAGGATGAACACTTACTACTACTGACTTACTACTTTATCCCCTCAATTTTTCTCTAGCGCCACCATGAGATATTTTGCTTTTGGTGATCTTGACGACTAGTGGATGAATTGGCACACAATTTTGTACAGACATTCATGGTCCCCAGAGGATTAATCCTTCTGACTTTGGTGATCCGCCTGACTTTTCCTCTGGCACAATCACAAGATTGACATTTGTGTGAAATGGCTAGATACCTATTGGATGGATTGCCATGAAATTTGGTTCAGGTTTCCCCTCAGGATGAATTGGAATCACTTTGGTAATCAACTTTTCATATAGCACTATCATCAGGTCCAATTTTTTATTTGGCCAATATTTTGTTTTATCACCAAATACCAGCTAAACTAGTGACATCAGCCTCACCTGTACTTTGTGTTTAGTGCTAACATGCTAAACTAAGATGTTGAACATGGTAAACTTTTGATAACCATCAGCGTGTTAGCATTGTCATTGCGATCATTTTAACATGTTGACATTAGCATTTAGCTCAAAGCACCTCTGTACCAAAGTACAGCTTTACAAAGATGCTGTTTGTTTTTCCCAATTATGGCGCTTTTCCATTACCAGTACCAGCTCAGTTCGACTTACCTCGCCTTGTCTTGACTCGACTCGCCTCGGCTCGCGTTTCGCTTCGTTTTCCATTGCAGAAAGTACCTCCACAATAGTACCTGGTCATCATAGCAACGCCGCAGGAAACTGCCGCTACCCGCACACACGGGAAAATGGTGGAAATCGAGTGTGTGCTGTTTTTGATAGTCGGGATGTGGCTGTTTCTCACAGCAAGAAGACAAACATTGTTTCGTTTGACCGCGGCATATTCTTCCGAGTTGCTGTAATAGTAATCAGTATATCACGCAATCTCTGGCCAAACAATTTAAAAAGGCCGGGGTTATTTAGGATACCCCGTCTGGCGCTTGCAATGATGACGAAGTGAAAAGTGATGATTCTCTCTGATCAATCACCAGTCTACCTTGTTTTCATGTGACTTTTTAGTATCGCCTCAGCTCGCTCAGAACCTCGCCGGAGGTGATACGAAAAAAAGTACCTGGAAGCAGGTACAGGCACAACTTTTACACAGTGGAAAACCAAACCGAGTTGAGTCAAGTCGAGTTGAGGCGAGCTGGCACTGTGTATTGGAAAAGTGCCATTAGTCTAGTTTACATCTTTTCTCTAGTCCTAGATGCATGAAAAGGATTATCGCGTAAGAATATTTACTTTGTAAGAATGTTTATCGACAGAAATATATTGTACCAATACACAAAGCAGCCCATACCTCTATGAGTGGGTGCCAGTGTGCAATGGGTTTCCGTGGGTATGTCAGCATCTCGCTCCAGTGGTCTCGCCCCAGACTCTCGGCCTCATTGCCCACCCTGCACACCCCGATCACCTCATTATGTCCGACTCTGCAGGACAGAAAGAACAACACATGAAGACTTAAAAATATTGCATCAGTTAATGTACCGTAGATGAAACCGATATTTGAAGGTACGTTACTAACCGATCATAGTCCATGACAGCTATGAGCAGGCTGATCTGGTCGATGTTCTCAGGAGGAACATCAAACACAATGGCTTCATTGTATACCGGGTTCAGAGTGTTACGTTTAGTTGATGTCTTCCTCTTCTTTAGTCTTCGGCCTTCACACATAAGGGACACTTTCACATATGGATCTGGAGAAAGATAACATGTGGCCAGTTCAATAATGATAACAAAAATGTATTTGCACGGAAAGCCAAAATACTATACTAACAATAATGCAGCAACTTATGTGTATATTTGACTACACCACCTTTCAGTGGAAATATTGCTCTGTCAGCACCCACCTGAAGCTCCAGTGATGTCCATGGCTTTGAGATTTCTAGCTTTGATCATGGTGATGGTGAGCCTGCCAGCCGTGGGGAGATAGCACAATGAGAACATCAGCTCTCCCAGGTCCACATTGTCCTGTAAAAAAATATATTACATGTTTACATTAGTACCATCCATTATTATATTATCAATATTTTAAAGACAAGCTGTGATTCAGAGTTAAGTCCTGATTTGCCATGACTCTTCCAGGAGGAGGGAAACACCAATGAAGGAAGAATCACACTAGAGGTCTGAGTGATCCCCATTCTAAGTATCACATCAAAAACATGAATCTGACTAGGGGAAACATTTATTAACATAATGGTACATCCCTTTATTAGTCACAAATGACTGCTTGATGTTGTAACATCATAAGATCAGAGGGTTGATGAGTATGACTCTGACACATGACTGCTGCCAGCTTTTGCAGTTCTGAACTGAACATAACTAATGATTTTATAAACATTTCAGTTGTTGAAAAATCAGCCTATGATTTATGAATCCCTATTAACAATCTAATAATGTCATTGTTGTTTACATCATGGATGTATTATAAAAACTGAACAGCAGACTCCAAGATGGCGTCTATTCAATTGAATGAAAAATGCTCAGTACACACAATAGCCAAAACAGTTTCAACGCCTCATGCTTTGGCTTGCCCTGAAAATCAATGGGTATTATAAAACGCAACACGAGTCTTTGCACCTCAGATATGGATCATGCCTGTGACACCTCCGGTAGAAAAACATGGAAAACCTTTTTAATCATATCTGCAACATGCAGCAATGGCATGACTCATCATTAATCAAGTTTTTTCGTGTTACAGGAATGTAACATTTAAATGATATGCAACCTGGTTTTGGTTATTTGTTCCATCTCTAAATCAGTATGTGGTTGAAATTGTGGAATCTGCCATCACGTTTAACAACGCCCGTTTTCCTATGAGAATATCCCTGCTTTCACAACTTATCCACAGTCACGAACATGCCGAGCTCTTTTCCCAATTAACACATCTGAAAATAACGTGATGGTGTGAGAGTGAGTGGTGCGTTTATGAGACACAAGCGCTCACAAGGTTTCTTCCCGGAAAAACTTCTAGTTTTACGCTTTCTCCTACACATCAGGCTGACACAGAGCTCCCTGTTACAAAATTAAATAGGAAGTGAAAAGAGCAAACATTTTTAATTTTACTTTGGATCACAAAAAAGCGATTCTAAAATATAATGGCAATCGGGAGATGTGGTTCCAGCTGTTTTAGCATCTCCAAATACAAGTCATTAAATTAAATTAAAGCCCTTCTAATACAACAAAAACCCTCTCTTGCTACTCTGATTTCACCTCCTTTATGTTTCAACGGACACAGTTGCAAAATAGGTTAACGCACCTATCTATGTCTTCTGTAATTCTGTCCAAATGAATGATTAATACACAGGATGTTAGTGATTTTGTCTGAAGCAACCAATTACCTAGAAAGGTCAGATGTAGCCTACTGTAGTGGTTATACTGAAAAATCATTGTATCACTCAGACATCAGTATGTGCTCCTTCAGATGCTGATTAAGATTAATCGGAGTCAGTCTATATAGCAGCACACATACACAAACACACACACACACACATTAGGATGCTACTGCTCTGGGTCTTCTGCTCAAAATCGCTGAAAATCAAATTAAACAAAATGAGTTGATTTATCACAGTTGTTGGCATGTACACGCCTGCAAGCACGTAAATGCACAATACACTCACATATGTGCACACACACACACACATACACAAGCAGAGTTGTCCAGGATCCATCACATTCTGACTGTATGAGTTGATTCATCATGCGGGTTGCTGAGGCAGAATTCACCTCTGACACTGCATACTGTTACTTTGAGCCTCTGGCATTAATGATGTACAGCTTATGATGTCTCCAAGGTGTTAACACACACATGAATTTTGGCACAAGTACTGGAATTCACATGCTGACACACACAAACAGGCAGACACTCACGCAAACGGTGGATCTGCAAACCCTTCAGCTCTCCACAGATAATGTGATATCCTTCTTCCATCTCTCTCTCACACACACACACACACACACACACACACACACACACTCATGCAGCACACTTAAGTTTTCAGGCTGCAGACTGCTGCTCACTACTCTTATGAGCACTCAAATCAAGCCTGCGGTCAGGATTATGGTCACTTGTGCTCAGCCAATGAAATTAGACCAGTGCTCTTAAGCATTCCAATAAAGCAGAGAAAGAGTGTGGACAGTCCATCTTCTCAAATTATAATACTCGCACCTTCTCTCCCTCAGGAGCAGCCAGGCTTTATCTACAAGCCTCTCTCTTGCTGTGTCTTTAATAATCACAGGCTCAGTCGAACTTGATCCCTTTCCTCTCTGTCTTAATCTTTTTTTCCCCTCCTTTTTTTGTAGCTCCCTCTGTGTGTTTTTGCGTATTCCTGTGCAGGGCTTCATGAAAGTGTTATGTTTAACAATTGCCACTATGAAATTAAGTGATAATTTAAACAACTTCAAAGACATTTCCCATAAAATCCTGACAATTCCACTCATGGATAATTATGTTCTTGTGCTAAAGCAATCTCTCTTTGTGCTGTACAGCAAAGAAGCAGATGTCTTGTGAAAATAAACCTGGCGTCCTGCGCTCTTTCTTTGAACATGCTCATGTTGTTGGTGGAGTGCCTTCACATTCTGCCTTGTCTTGTGAACAGACAAGGCAGAATGGAATGATTTGGAGGGGAAAAAACAGCTATTAGACAATAGAAGTTAGCATCACCCTGGTTCCCTCGACAAAAAGCCAATGGATTTTTTCCTTTGGATTTTGGATATATGCAGAAAATAAGATCTGTGGCAAACACAAGTTTGTGACACCACCTTTATCATTTTTGAATCGTAAATGTAATCACCAGAAGTAAAAAACTAATGTTAGGCTATAAACGTACTGCGGTCGCATGACCTGCGCTAAGCTTCCAACTTGTATTGTGATTTCGCACGCTTACCTCTTCAACAAAAGCCTTTCCTCTTAGCGTGACCTAGAAGAGTTTGGAAGAGTGTGAGTAAACCATGGAGGTATAATACATCGCACAAACTTGACACAACGAGGCTATAAAGAAGGACAAGTGAGCAGATAGTTTTCGTGTTCGGCGTGATGAAGTTTAATGTCCCTGACAACCTTTGTAGTCTCATTTAGCCACTTGTTAGCAACTGCCTTTTTTAAGACACGTAAAACCTTCAAAATGCAAGAGTGAGGTATTTAATGACATATTTTATGTCGTAGAACAAAAAGTGAAAATATCTTAAACTTGTGTTCTCCACAGATCATATTTCAGGGATCTAACCAAAAACACATTCAAAAATCCCATTGACTTCGAGAGAGAACCGGAAGTGCTAAAATGCTAACTCATTTCTAGATTTTAGGACTCATTCCTGCAACACTCTATAGCTTTTTTTTGTAAGTTAACTAATGAAAGCTGTGTCCGATCTAAGCTATGCATGGTATGAAAGCTATAAATAATGAAAGCTATGTCGAGGGAGAACATTGAAAAGTTGAACTTGAGGAATCCTAATTCTATAGGCCCTGAACATGCATTGCAATTACCATCAGAGGTGTCAAAAGTGCAAACATTCATTACTCAGGTAGAAGTACAGATACAAGAGTTTAAAAAGACTTTTGTAGAAGTTCAAGTATCAACTCAAGCTTTTAACTCAAGTAAAAGTGTAAAAGTACTGGTTTAAAAGTAATGTAAAGAAAAAAATGCCATTAAGGACAAAAGCTTAGGCTGCGCCACAGGGGCCTCTAGTGCACTATCCCACCTCCTGAAAAAAACTTTTTTCTAAAGGCCATAACGACTATAATGTTATATTAAAATGTTAATATTGAAACATTTGGGAAGCACTATACCTGTTTCTGTTCCATATATGCCCATTGAAAATGAACGCATTTTAGGACAATGCTAATACATCAAAGAACCATATATCTTCGTACTCGGCTACATACGTCTGCTGTAACTTAGAACTTTTTTTGAGCAGCGACCCCAACACAGGCTGTGTCCCTGCTGGAGTGTCATGTGATTTGTGTCATGTGCAGGTGCGATGGATTGCGTACAAACCAATAGGGTGTCGGAATGGTATAAGTTTATTCTTCTCATCCAACCACAATCAAATTCACTCTATCCAGATGGCGCCATTTATCTTTTCATTTTATTTTTACGTTGAAAAGCCGGAATGAAAATAAGCCGAAATGAAATAGGAGTAGAAAATACAGATAATTGCGTGAAAATGTAACAAATATAAGTTAAAAGTCGGCTGAAAAATAATTACTTCAGTAAAGTATAGATACCCCAAATTTCTACTTAAGTAATGTAACGAAGTATTTGTACTTCGTTACTTGACACCTCTGATTACCATCTAGTCAAACTGTTGTTTCTAAGATTACACAGCCATTTATTTGGAAGATGTTTGTGTATGATTTCTTAACTTTTAAGGCCAGGTAGGCATATTAATCGACTAATTGTTTCAGCACTAGTGTGATGTTAATGGTAATATTTACAGTACAATCTACACAACAGCTTGATGAACCTGTCTGCCATGTTCAAAATGAAACAAGTACTGTCACCTGATTCCAATTTCCAATACATGTATTAGCCTAATTTAAGTAGTTTAAAGAGAGGAAAAAGGTTGACTATTTTTACTAACGTAATGACTTATCATTGACTTAAACTGGAATAAAAAGTTTTTCGTTTTTATCGACTAAAAGTATTAAGGATAAAATTGACTTAAATGTGACTAAAACATATTTCGTCAGCTGCCAAAATTAACACTGGGGCTGAAATAACCCTGAGGGTTAAAGCTGGAAAGCTCCCTCCAGACAGTATGAAATATATCCAAATGTTTTTGTAATTAGTATACAATATCAATATTAATGTGCACATCGGTTACACAACTTGTTTCACAGGCTGACTAGTACTTTTCATACCCAATAATATGAGTGTATAAGATGTGAATAGTAAGGATACCCTTATATAATATTATTAATATTTTACTGAAATCTAATGTTGGCATAATACTTTTATACTTCGTTTCATTTTAAAATATTCTAATCTTAAAATTTTAGAGCAACAACAAATGCACCCACAGTCTCATGTACAAATACATGCACTGTACGGTGGGGTTTATGGTCTAAACAAAATTGCAAATAGTTGTCATGTTTTGGAAATATAATTTTTTTATTTTAATAATGCAGTTTGAATAACTAAATTCAGTAACTGAAATTAGTTAACTTAATACTAAAGTATGAGGACAAAAGGCAGGCATGAGAATTTGTTCAGCTCACTTAAACATTGGAGATCCTGTTACACGAGGGCCACTAAACAGTAAAATATATCTGCCTGGCTGAACATGGTGGAAGTAAATAAATCACTGTCGAGGTTGAACTTTAGCTTTATAGATGAATATACCCTGGCAGAATCAGGTTAGGCTAAATGATTCTTCATAACTCTCAGTAAAGAAGTGAGACAGTTCCACACACAACTGTGTGGGTAGCTGATTTGCAGTAAATACAGTATAAACGACCGAGTATGTTGCAGCTTTCAAAGAAAATGTTTAAATACTCCAAATTTTAAAGTCTACTTCATATGTTGCAAGCGGCACTATCTTGTGAGTGGGCGTTTTTTATCAATTAAACAGTGCATCCATTATGTTATATCCTGTAGATTTGTACCAAAGTAGCTAAGAAAAGAGTGCAATGTATATAATATAAATGTTGCTTATGAACAAATATCCTCTCTCTATATATATATACGCACTATATGAAATGTGAGTGTAATTACTGTAAACAAACCAATCAACAGCTGAGAAGCATCGAGCTTCTACACTTTCACTGATGTCATGGTGAACCCGATCTAACCACCTGATTGGATTTCGCTTGGCAGTCTTTATTCGAACACTTGTCAAAAAAGTGAACAAAATGCTGAGCTATTTTTTTAAGGAAAGAGAAAAAGAAACATGCTAATAGTAGTTGCTAATTCATGATACACCAGCTAAAATAAGAGAAAATGCTGTACGCTTACTTCGTCTGTCTATAGGTTCTATGTATTTTTGCCCCCCGTAATATGTTCAGGATCTCCTACTGACTCAGTTGACCAAATGCTATAATCATAGGTCACACTCAGTGACTAAGGGCAAATAAGAGGGCAAGTGCTTGTTATATGGTACCATTTGTCATTGTTAGGAAACGGGAACCTCCTTTACTGAATTAACTGCACGCACACACATGCACGCACGCACACACGCACACACACACACACTGTATGCACATGCTGACCCCATTTATCATGGCCGTGATTACAGGCCAACCAGACGGCAGCCAATAGTATTGACTGGGCCCGCAGGAGCTGCAGGTTAGTGTCTCTGAGCACTCCATTTTCTTTGTCTCTAAAAAACAAATCTTCAGGGAAGGAGCAAGAAGGCAGGAACATGCATGCAACAACTAGTGATGGGAATTACGGCTCTTTCGGCTCCCAAACGGCTCTTCATTTTTTACCACTTCTGCTGGACACTGCCTAGGTTACCTTCTTATTTGCTGCAAGAAAAAAATATTTGTATATTACATTCTTCATCTGCAATACAATGAAATATTGATGGTCAAAAAGTGGATATGTCAAGAATAACTATCCTAGTTGTATAACAAAAATAACACCCTACTAATGAAATAGTATGGTTCATTAATAATTACACAACTCCATACAGACACATACAGTACATGTTAATTTCATTTGTATGATATAGGCCTAATTGTCATGGTTTTTGGTTTGCGTTCTATGATTTCCTGTTTTGTTTAGAAATGTCCTCCTTCCCTCCCCCGATTGTTTCCACCTGTGTTAATTTGGTTCACCTGTGTCTTGTTAGCCTGCCCTACCTGAGTCTATTTAAGTTGAGGTTTTTCCTTTGTTGGTTTTTTTTTGTCATTGCTGTGTTGATTCTGTTTGAGTGTCTGTTCTGGATTTATATAATAATACACTTTATTTATATAGCACTTTTCTTAACAATGTTACAAAGTGCTTTAGAAAAGAATGGACTATTAACCATTCAAGGCGGGTAAAATGTAACATAATTTTATTTAATATAATAAGATCAAATAAAAGTGGAAAAATAAACAATAATAAAATCAAACATTTCCAAAGGCTTTCACAAAAAGGAACGTTTTAAGAAGAGATTTAAAAGCGTCTAGAGACTTGGTGTGTCTGATTTATGGCAGCCTACTACCTGGTTACAGCCTGTTTGCCTGCCTGGAAGTCAGGAAAGATACTAGTCATTATCCTCTGTTAAGTGGTCTGTGTTTGGGTCCTTTTCCATGTTGCCAACCCCAATCCTGACACTAATATGAAACAAAACTTTTTCTGCTCTGTTCAAACCTGTCATTTGTTTGTTGTCATGCATTTATTTCCCACGGGGGGTCGGCTCCCATCGTTCACTTAAAGGAGCTGGCTCAAAGAGCCGACTCTTGCCCGACCGATACATCACTAGTAACAACTTGATGTCCAGAATGCAAATTGAATCTACTCAGTAGACACCCTGGGAAGTCCCTTGATACTCCAAAATCATTCAATACACTATATCTACACCAAGATACAGCAAGCAATGAGGGATATATCTATTGGGTGCACAGGGAGCTTGGTTCCCCTTAATAAGACGTGAGCTCCCCTGAAGATCTCTGGGGGATCTCTAAAATATTGACAATATGCTATTTTTCTGTACCTTCATTAGCATGGTTCATGTGTAAAATTAGGCTATTGATGTATAATTTATGCTTGAGGGTGATTCATCACTAATTAACTAATTAAGATATCGGCATGCATGCTATTCTTGCCATCACCATCGAAGCGTGACAGCACAATATCATAAACTTCACTCACTTTAACTCAAAGATCAGAGGAAAAAAACAGGCTTCTGTTTTAAGGTAAGGTCCATTCCCAATTAACTGTATTGTATTGTATGTGATGGGTGTTGACGAGGACTGGATCCCTTGTAGGCAGCCTGGACTATTTTTGTTGGTATTTACATTGCTCATGCATTAGGCTGCTTTGTTGATACATGACCCTCGCATCTGATGTCTTTATTGTACCGAAAAATGATTGTGCCCATCTGTACGTGATGGGTAACTTTAACCATTTTTGATAAGGACTTGATCCATTGTATTCAGCCTGGCGTGCACTGTTTTTGATTTAATGTGTTTATAGGCTGTTTTGCTATTTGAACTATCCGTGTCTTATTTGTGTCAAACTATAGAATTTAGTCCATCGCTGCAGAAAATACTGTCCTGCTTTAAATGGCAGTATGGTACAGTTCGCACACTGGGCATACATGAATATACTAACGTGAACATCTCAGGTAGGATTTTTTTTGACTGTACATGATACTCGTATTCATAAAAAGTACATTATCTGTACCGGATACTCGTTTCAGCCGAGTACTCGCTCAACCCTAGTCTCAGTAATTATTGGTGTGTGGATTACCAGTGAGGTGCTATGGTTTCAGCATGAATCCACACAGATGAACAGTCTTGCCATGACAAGCTTGAGGTTGGAATTCATTAAAACTCACAGAATGGATGTGCCAATTTCTGTGAACTGTAAACAATTATACATTTTTCTAACTACAGTAACAAGTTCAGGCATTACACACTATGCTCCAATGACTTAAAACTTATAATTTAGTACGGCCCACAGGAGGAACCTAATTTATTTTTCTATAAGCGTGCAGCTCATAAATATGTGTACATTAAAGTCCAGTTCATAAGGCCGTGGATCGCTAGAGGCTCGTTCTGTGCCAGGAGCCATGATTAATGCACACTGATGGGAGACTGGACCAGCGCAGGGTCCCTCCCCGTGATCCCAAGGGAGGTAACCTAGTTCTGCTGGGGCCAGTGTTTGTGAGAAAGAGTAGATTTCACATTTCTACATTACTGTAGACCTCCCTTACATATGCAAAATGCTGGGACATAAACACAAACAGAAACACACGCGCAAACACAAATTAGATCAAAGCAGATTGTTCTCTATGTACTGTCACATACAGTAAAGGTATTGTAACCAAGTTAGGGTCAATATCACTGGGAGCATAACTCAAGTGTCATATCTAGTTTGATTTATGGTACAAAAATGCAATGGACACTAACCCTTACCTACTGTACATTAAAAACTATGGTAATAATGTGTTCATCAACTGCACTGCAAACTCGTAATCTTAAAGCCACTTTAAATGCAGTAAAAGGAAAATGCCATTTCACATCATTTAGAAACATTCTTAATAAACCAAAAGTAACAATATTTAAAAAAATGATGTATGTTAAATTCTAACATTTTTTATTCATCCAAATTGCGAAAGTGAATTAGTGACACTTGTATATATTCTCTTACTTTGGAAGAGAAACTATCCAAACATTGCTCAAAGTATATCTTGAGTTGGAAAAGTCCAGTAGTTTGCGTTGCTGATAGCTGTCTGTGTTGGGTAAACTGAGGAGAAGGGATTATATTTAGAAAGTGGACTCCTCAGGCACAGGAGACAGGATAGCTATAGTTCACAAGTTGGATGCCTCAGAGAGGTTCTAACCCATTTATACTGACCTTATTTAGCTGTTAGAGTCTGGAAGGTGTTAAAACTATATTTGTGAACCGAGAAGATTAGCGTGTGTGTTTTTGTGTGTTAAAAGGTGGGAGCGTTATCCCACCGGGTCTTTGCATGACTGTAGTTAGCGAAGCCATAACAGGTCAGAACTGGCTGAGTGCTGACCCAGCTAACGATCATTTTCTGGCTTTGAACTTAATTACTTGACGAGGAGCAGCTTTGTTGTCGGTGTAGGTTTCAAAGTCTCTCCCAAAAATCAGGCTGAGTAGTGGCCACTCTCCAGACACCAGGGGTGTACTACGCAGCAAGTTCAACATAGCCAGGCTTTCTTTGTGTGAGCTGGCTCGACAAACCCTAAACTTGCAATCAGAGTTAATTGGTATCACGACGGTGTTTATCAGCTTAATTTGTTAACCCAGGCTTTCGGGAGGCTCTGTGCGCATTATGATAAAAGTTTGAGTGTCATTTGACACTTCCTCTGCACAAAATGGACCAGCCCTGCCTCCTAGAAATTACATTTATGTGTAACTAATTTGCAAACAGTAAAAACGTTTTGAGAGAAAGGTAATCGCTGCAGGGATTATACCAATCACAAATGCCGCCGACTTTAATTGAAGTCTGTGTAAAGCAATAATAAATATGTTTTCTGAGTTTCTCACACCATTAAACTCCGCCAAATTTCAATGATTAAAAAAATTGTCAAGTAAATGAAATAAGCTATCAAAATCTTGAAAAAATAAGCAGTATTCTCTGCTGTCAAATGCTGGGGGCGTGTCCACTGAGTGCGAGGCCAATATAATATTACATGCAGTTACGTTAGCTAGCTTACGTAAAAAAGATTGTAGGCTAACGTCACACATTGTAAAATCACACTAGGATGTTGCAAAATGTAATAGCGGACTACTACTAGAAGTAATATTGTGGACTACCTACTATAATTATAACATAAGCACACAAGGCAACTGCCACTCATTGGTGAGCGCATAATCTACTGCCAACCAGATGTCGGCGGGACGGAAGGATGAGGGCCGGGGCGCGCCATCATCGGTTCGGCCCCATTCACCAGTAACAGCGGATTATCAGTGAATCCCAGTTGTCTCAGAAGAATGTTTGTAAAACTACCCTGGGTAAAATGTTCACTGCAGAGGTGGGTGTTGCTAGTGATCCTCAGCTCTCCATCAAGGTTGCACTTCACAAAACCAATCCACCACTTCTGATCTCATCATTCTTTGTAAATTTAAATAAGGAGACTTTTCAACTTCTACAGCTTTACTTTTATATTGTGAAGGTACAACTGATACACAGTGCAGATAATTTACAGTACATGTTAATACAAATGGGAGCTGCCTGGTGAAAATGTATGTTTTAGTAGCACAGCAACCTTCTAGTAGTAACCCATAAGACCAGCTTCTATTGGTTACCATTGAAGCTAGAGTATATGAACTGAAATGCATTAACCTTTTACAAACCACAGCTGCTATTCGACCAAAAGTACCAGAAACTTATTTTCCAAGGAACTTCGTGTCAAGAACTAAAGATTTCCTTCAGCCCATTGTTTGTGTTTGCACTGAGGTCTAAAGACCGGAGAATATTAGGCAAAATACACCAATTAGGTTACACCCATCACCCCATCACACAGCTGCATAACTCTACTGTTTTAAATTTTTAAACACATCACCTGCAATTCAGCATCAGGACCTTTGATTATTTTCGCCTATGAACTCCCACTAGTTTTAAATACTGCGCTTACCGGTGTATAATGGTGAAATTGAGAGCCACTACTTCCTCAGAGCGTTGTAAATATTAGAATATGGTAACACAAGCATAAGCAATATGTGTCTTTTTCATATATAGTAATATACTTCAGAAAAAAGAACAGCCACAATACACACATTTTGTTCTATTTATTTATCTGTAGAAATATAAATGTGCAAAATAGAAGCATTTGTGTGCTTCAGCAGGAGGTATGGGATGAGGGTTGCAGGAGTAAACACACTAGTCTCTGCAGCCAGCAGTTCAGTGTACCCGTTCATTTTATCTGAAAAAAACAGTGAAAAATGTTTTAAGTTATGTCTTACTGCGACGACATTAAAAGATATTATTTGAGCCAACCCTTGTCTAAAGGAATGCCAAGATTTTACGCCATTATTACCGGTTGGCATTAGCTTTTGGCTAGGGTAGCAATAGCATGACAACAGTTAGCTGTTATAGCATTTAACAAGCACCATGTAGGCTGTATGTGATTTACCTGCAACTGACTGCTCATCAATTTTTATAGCTTCCACTGTGGCTTCCAGCACAGTAGCTGAGTCTCTGCACCAGAGAAGACAGGCCTGTGACCCAGCAATGCATTGATCCAGACGGTCAAATCACCGCTGCTCAGCCGGTCGGAACTTGACCAAACAGAAATGTTCAGCACAGTAAGCACCACCCCTAAAGACCTGGTACTTCTGAAATTACTACCCCCAGTGCAGGGACCTTTTTGGGTGGTAAAATGTCCCCGGTACTTAATTTACACCCTGGTCTCTGCAGTGGAAATGCACTTCCTCCAACGGTTCATAGTACCTTGGGAAAGTTCCAGCAGTCTATGGTATTAAATCACTAATGAAGCTGCTTTGACGACCGTGGTCACAAGATGACGCATTACAACCTGAGCATGTCAAATCAAGGAGCTTTATTGACTCTTCATGGTGCATCATAAAATCCCATGCTTAAAAACGTTTATGTGAGGACGAAGAATTTCACCAGTGGGTTTAATGCAGGAAACCTTGCAGACTGTAGGAAACGCTATTTATGTGCGCTTGGACTGTAGCCTGTTATGAAAGTTGGAGTAGTTTGAGCTAAATACTAACGTCATTACAAACATGCTTACCATGGTCACCATCCTCATTTAGCATGTTCTCATGCTGACATGTGCTAATTAGTAATAAATACAAAGTACTGCTGATGCTGATGGAACTGTCATTATATTTGTTTTTTTTAACTAAAATATTGGACAAATTCTAATTTTGCTCGATGGTAGCACTTGATAAAAAGCCATCCTGAGCGGAACATTGACGTGCGTACCAAATTTTATGCCAATCCATCCAATAGTTTTTGATACATTTTACTTGAAAGAAAACAGGTCAACCGGCTGGTGGAGCTAGATGGAAAGTCAGGGGATAAAAAGAGTCAATAGGATTCGTCCTCTGGGGACCAAGAATATCTGTTGCAAATAACATAGCAATGCATCCAACAGTTGTTAAGACATTTCAGTCTGGACCAAAGTGATGGACTGTATATCCCTATACAGCCACATTGCTAGCATGGCTAAAAGAAACACTGCCTTATTTTTGGGCCAGTATGAGTAGTGTTATTCTGTAGAAAGGATCCTTGAAGTGGCAAAGCAGAATCTTAATAAAGCTTACCTCTAGTACTGTAAATGTATAACAAAACCTGTCATGCACTCTTATATTTCTATGGGGAGTAGAAGAGAAAAGACTGACCAAAATCACTTAAACCACAGCTCAGACCTACAGAGATGCTAGCTATAGATTAAAATGCACATGCAATTTGCATATATTAGATTGTGTGCACCAAAGTCGTTATTATATCAGGGAATAATATAACCTCAGCAATGATACTATGACTGGAATGAAAAATCCACAGCCTATACAGCCTGCACTGAGGCCACAATTGTTTTCACAAGGACAAATATAGCTGTTTTCATTCCTCTGTCCAAGCAGTACAACAAAGAGAAAGCACAAGAAACAATGATTGAATTAGCAGTCAAGAGTACTGAGTACCAGTGCAATGTGGATTTGGTGGCAGTCGAAGGCGGGGGCCTCGGCCTCGCTGGGGGGATAGGAGCCTGAGCTGGTGTGGGAGGTTGAGAGATACCGACTAGAGATAGTTGGGCTCGCCTCCACACACAGCTTATGGGCCAAAAAGCAGAGTAGAGTACCCGATCTTCTTGGCGTCTCTGGGAGGGGTGCTGGAAAGTGCTCCAACCGGGGACTCCAGAACACGGTGGTGGACCCCGGAAGTAAGGGATACCGTCAAGCTGAAGAAGGAGTCCTATAGAGCCTGGTTGGCTCGGGGGACTCCGGAGGCAGGTGATAGGTACTGGAGGGCCAAGCGAGCTTCAGCCCGGGTGGTTGCGGAGGCAAAAACCCGGGTCTGGGAAGAGTTTTGTGAGGCCATGGAGAACGACTATCGGTTGGCCTCAAAGAAATTGTGGCAAACCGTCTGGCGCCTCAGGAGGGGGAAGCAGTGCCTTGCACACACTGTTAACAGTGGGGCTGGGAACCTGCTGACTTTGACTGGGGACATCCTCGGACGGTGGAAGGAATACCCCACCGACACTGAGGAAGCAGATGGATGGATGAAATCCTCCCTGAATACCTCAAGTCTCTGGATGTTGTGGGGCTGTCTTGGTTGACAGGCCTTTGCAACATCGCGTGGCGGCTGGGGACAGTGCCTGTGAACTGGCATACTGGGGTGGTTGTCCCCTTGTTCAAGAAGGGGGACCGGAGGGTGTGTTCAAACTACAGGGGGATCACACTCCTTAGCCTCCCTGGAAAAGTCTATGCCAGGGTACTGGAGAGGAGAATTTGGCCAATAGTCGAACACACTGGAGGGACTATGTCTCTTGACTTGCCTTGGAACGCCTCGGTATTCCCCCGGAAGAGCTGGAGGAAGTGTCTGGGGAGAGGGAAGTCTGGGCGCCTCTGCTTAGACTGCTGCCCTCGCGACCTGGCCCCGGATAAGCGGAAGATGATGGATGGATGGAAGATGGATGGATGGAGTATTGATCTCATTTCTTTATGTTAATTGTTTACAGCCGCAAAATTTCACTGAACCTTGTATCCTCGCCCCTTGACTCACTTGTCAAAATGACTTGAGCATGTTGTTTGAGCTTGAACTTGTTCTTTCAAAAGGTGTAATTATGTTCAGGAGTACATTTTGAAATAAAATTATTAGGCACGAGAGACTGAGTCTGTTTCCAGGCTGAGTAATAAACACATAGGAAGATAGCAAAATGTTCAACCTTACTTGTTTATCTATTCTTAGCTGATTATATGTGATCGTGCTCATATGCACTGTATATTGCCCACTAATACTGTTGTCCCACACCAGACTGCAATCCTCACTCACAGGCAAACCATGAGGAATTCCCTGGCAGAAGGATCTAACTTCTTTACCGAGTTACTGAGTGTATACCAATGCTGTAGATTTATCCTAGTGAATAATGTAATATAGACAGTGTCGCTGTATCTCTGTCAAACCAACCCCAGTCTTATGTCAGGGTAGATCTGGGTCACTACCCCCAAGTGTTTCCTACTGCTTTCATTAAACATTAACTGTGTCTAAGTATATTTCTATGTCTCTGCATCGTGAAACCACAGATGAGTTCCACATGGAGGGGAAATGAGATACGTCCATTAATATAGCTCCTTCCTTCCAATGTTGTAACTAGGTTTTACAGGGTTTTTTGCTCTTGTTGGTTGTTTGAGCAGATTCTGGCCAGACTGAAGAAAAGACATGGGATTTAGGCGTGTATGGATACTGCTGGTCTGATAAACCTTCAAATGTAACCAACTGCAAATATTCTAGTCAGTTGCTTTTGCTATTAACAACCTACCTTGGCACTGACAGTAACAAATAGAAAGCTATACTAACAAATGCAACATCAGTGGTGTAATTGAGAAGAAGAAAAGACAGTCTGATAGTAATAGAATTTAAAGAAATGGATAAAAGATGGTATCTCACCGAGGTTACATATTGTATGTCCCGGCACAGTTTTGTCTCCCGGGGAAAGTCAGCAAGATCCAGGAAGTTGTCCACCACCACTTGGCCAATCAAATCATGGCGAGAGAACCTATCAAAGTCGTAGACACTGAAGTGCAGCTTACGGCTTGACAGCTCGGCGTACGCCACAGGAAAGAGAAACACCTCGTCGAACACTGGGTTGAGTGTCTTGCGATGCACCTTGGTCTGATGCTTGGTTTTGCGGTCAGGCAGCAGGTAGATCTTGACATAAGGATCGGAGGTCCCTGAGAAGTCCTTGGCAGGAAGGTCCTGGGCCTTGTGGATCTTCACAATTAGCTGCTCAATGTCAAAGTCAAACTTCAGGACAAAGTTGAGACGCCCGCAGCTATCGGTGCGACGACCATCTTCTGCGTCCACTGAGCGCTGCTTGTAAAGTTCTGGTTTGATTCGACCCAAACCAGACAGAGACTCCTGACGCTGGAACTGAGCAGGGTTGAAGTCTGGATTGGACAAGTTCATCTGACGACGAATGGAGTTGTGCCTGTAAAAAATTGTAAAATTTTGACATATAAGATCATTCAAACTATTTTCACTGGCTATATTCTTTGTGTATATATACTGCCATTTTGTCATTGTCATCATAATTGTATGTACTATGATTTTCTGCTATGAATCTATTCTGTACATACGACATCTTATTGCATGTCTGTCCATCCAGGGAGAGGGATCCCTCCTCGATTGCTCTTCCTGAGGTTTCTATAATTTCTTTCCCTTTTAAAGGGTTTTTTTGGGTAGCTTTTTCTTATTCAAATTGAGGGTCTAAGGACAGAGGGTGTTGTATGTTAAAGATTGTAAAGCCCTTTGAGGCAAAATTGTGATTTGTTATATTGGGCTATATAAATAAAATTGAATTGAACTCAAGTGTTGAGTCTGAAGACACTGTGTTCCCTTAAGTCGGATGTTTTATATGTTGTGAACCTTGTGATAAAGTATCTCTGAATCCAGAGGTCTAGGTGTCTGGTAGCTGTGTGTCCATCTGTGTATAACCTGCCAACACCAAAAGTTGGGCAATAACTTCGTAGATTGATGTGTACTGACCGTACAGATGAGGTAGGCTCAGTAATTTGTCTCTGGACCCTGTCCCTAGCCAGAGTGTGGACCAGGTTTTTCTCCACCTTGGTCTGGGTCTCCAGTGGGATGTCAGGCGACGTGTGGCTTATCTTCAAGGCTGACTCTGGGACAGCCACAGCCGAGGGGGGCCCTGAAGGATCCTTCACACAGCCATCCTCGCTGTACTCCCTTTCCTCCCCATCCACCTACACAGTAGACATCAGTGCTGTCAGTGAATCCTATTGCAGAAATGCTAATTGGGGAAGGAGAAATTAGGTTGGGGGCCTTGAGTTGTAGTGATAGAAAATTGGTATATTTTTAAGCAGAAGTGATGCTGTGCCTTGTAGACCAGTTCATCTTTATTTAAGAAACCCATTTTTGGTAGCCATATTGAAAGTACTTAGGCTCGCAGTGACCTCTAGGGGGCTTCATACTTTTTTTTTTTGTTGATACTGTCTTCAAAAAGAAAAACAAAAGAAGGAATTTGCAAAAACCCAAATTAGACCGTTATTTGAATTTGGTTTTCTTGTTTTAAATTGTTTGATTCTGACTACAAAACAGGAAAAAAAACAGCTCTGTTTTTCAGTTTTTCCATTTTTGGTTTTAAACAAAAAAAGCATGGTCTTGCCATTTTCGAAAAAACAAACTGCCAGAACGTACACAGACCTTTGACTCCAACTATAGAAGACTGTAACATTTACTCAACAATGGAATCAGAAAATCTAAAGTTTATTTCAGTTTAAATGTTAAACTCAACAATGCCAAAGGTACATTACTGTTTTTCATAAACATGTTAAAACAACGTCTCAACTTAGTTGTCAAATTCTGCTTTTCTGCTTTATCTTTAAAAACCTACTGCTTCTGTGGTAGTTACAGCAATCCAAATACTCAATAGTGCATATAAAAAGTGGCAACAGTCTACAGTTTAGCCTGCCATGCCATCTTGCTCTTGATCTTTCCTTTTTTGTTGCGTTGTCTGATCGGATCCGGCAATGGCTGACATTGTGGTAGTAGATAGGTGTGTCCTATGAGGCTACCCTACTACTGCTAGATGTAAACAGGAAGAAGTTGAATGAAGCTGGAGCTCAAAATACAGCAAGTTTCCCCCCTCATATTGATAACACAAAGACTTATTCAATACTTTATTTATCAAAAGAGTGGAATAGTGGCCAAAAGTCTCTGCTTCTCTAATGATAATCTACTATTATTGATAGTGCAGGAACAGGGACCTCCTTGTGTTGGTTCTTGATTGGCTACTCAGCCATGAATCCCATTGTTTTATTGGTTTTAGGGTGCTGTCTTTTGAACCCTTTTTTATATCAAATTACTTGTATTAAAGGGATGCAGGATCAGGAGGAAGCTAGTTTTGAATTAGTGTGTATTGCGTGGCTGGGACGGCATCTATTAGGAAAGAGAATACAATGTAGTCTCATTTTTGTGGTTAATTTCATACTGTATATCCTTATTTGAAGTCACATTAAAATGCTTCAAAAGTATAAAACCAATGCTCATTTCAAATATTTAATAAAAATGTATTAAGCTTTGTGGCATGTAGGGCTTCGCAAAATGGGAAAAAATAAATAAATTTAGGATTGCAACTTTAACATCGATACTCAGTATACAATAAGAAAATATGAATGAGTAATCTATCAAACTAAATGTACCAATACTTTCACTTTTGAATGTTAGACTCTCCTCCCTACCTCTGTGAGGACAGGCTGTTGGTCTCCTCCCAGGAAGTGTGCCCCCTTGAGGACATCCGGGAGGAAACGGCCACTCAGTGGCACCCAGCACAACTTCCATGAGACAAAGAGGGAGACACTGAAGAGAGCCAGACCACAGGTGGTCACCAGCAGGGACAACAGGCTCACTGATACATCTAGAGATGGAAAAGAGAGAGAGAGAGGGACTAAGTGAATAGTGAACACAGCTTTGCCAGTGGAAAACGCTGGCACAGACAAACCTGGCTCCCCAGCGAGGACAGACTGTGTTTGTTCAGAGTGCTTAATGAAAAGGAAAAACTATAACATTTCCTCACTGTGGGCAAAAGTTGAAGAATCCAAATGAATTATCCAAATATGTAAAGAATTAGAGACAGCAACACATTACCTTGATCATGGTAAAGTGCTGAAATGCATCATTGTCGCTCATTAACTCGAAACAGCCTTCACTACCAAAGAATAATCACTGGAGCCTAAGACTGATTTGGTGTGATTATGAATTCCTATTTACAGGGAGTTTGGCAGAATCATGTGTGCATCTCCATTGTTGTTCTCTTTTTCAGTAACGCCATGTCATTTTTCTTTTCATCACAAGCTTCATAAAGCTGGGAACATTATATATAGGTTCAGAAGACAAATGATCACCTCCCAAGTCCACCAGAATGTTGACAAGGAACCCAGGTGCTTTGGATTCTTCCCATTTGGATGTTTCAACTCAAGTATATTAACTGCATATGATCAAATCCAAGCCATTAAAACCTGAAACAATTATCTTCATGTGGGGACCTTTAAATTCACCATCACTGTCTCACCCTGTCTGCTTTCTCATCCCTCTTCCTGCATAGATGCCCTAACCCTAACTTATTTTAGGCACACAAGATGGATTGCTCCCATGTATTTCAGTATATGGTTGTGGTTACGTGTGTATAACGGTTTCTTGTCTTTGAATGTTTGAACATATATGTGGTAACAAATGTAACAAATGTCTTAATGACTACACAGGGGCAAATACAGTATGAACAGGGAGAGAAATAGCTTCAACCACATCTGCTCTGTATTGCATTAGCAAATAAAGCAAATAGTGCAAGTTCACTTACGTTTTTTGTGCAGACTATACATATAATGAATGCATTGTACATATCTATATTCAGATTTTATATTTAGTGTCACTGGTCAAAGTTATCTCTCCCCTCATTTGTTTTTGTTGCAAAAAAAGACGTGTTAGTCCATTTAGTCAGTACTACAAAATGATGTACAGTTTGTAAACTGTAAATTGAAGTAATAAATTAAAGAACAACTTAAAACCTCCTGATTTTGAAAATGTTTTGATCTCCAGGGGTTTCAGTTCTCACCTTGCTGCTGTGATGTGAACGTGTACTCCAGGTTGTGTCAGTCAGTACAGTGTGGCATCACTGTTGGGCGTGGTTACAGGTGCAATAGAGCCTACTTCTGACCACACCCAACCTCAAGGTTACTCTTTCGTTATTTTATAGCAAATGTACAATTTGTAATTCGATTCCCAAATCTCTCCCATTTGACTCGAACTGCAGATTCCACTGTAACCCATGAATTTTCGGGAATTTTTGCTTGTTCATTTATTTTCATTTAGTTCGTTTCCGGATTTTACTGTAATCTACGATGTTTTTTTTGAGTTTGTATTTGCATTTCTGATGGACATTTGTACAGAAAAATCTGAGATATGATTCTCTGCTTGAAACTTTAAATTACAAATCACATCATTTGTGTTAAACTACAACTGGCTATTGATATAGGTATGTAACCTGACAGTCGTTTCACTTAATTTAGCCTGACGTTACGTTCATCTGTCATTTTCAGTTGACATGAATGCTAAGGTAGTGGTTGCTAGAAGCAGTTAAAATGTTCCCGTTGGTCAAAAATATGTTGATTTAAGACTTGTTGTTTTTGTAAGTCCTCTTACAGCAACTTGAGTCAATCTCATTCATGCTTGTTGACATTTTCTGTCACTATTTTTCATGAATGTAGTGAGGTAGCTAGCTAGCTATGTAGGAAAATGATATTGCCATTCTAAAGCCTGCCTGCTGCACTCTGATTGGTCGATTGTTTCTGCATCCAGGGGAAACCATCAATAGGCACAACATCAGACCTACTTGAATCTCTAAACAAATCAGAGATATGGGAAGTGATTCAAAGGTTTTGTATTAGGCTGATGGGGAAGGACCATGTCAAATAGAGGAACATATACTTGCTACTGGTTGCATCTCAAAAATAGGTACAATGTAAATAGTGCTCACAAATAAGTATTTATTCACATGTGATATGGGCTTGTTGTGAACTGCGCTGCAGCTCGGTGCTCAGGTGCTAATTGGAGATATGTAAATTAGGTAACATGCAAACATTTGACGCAAAATTGGCCCGTTTCTATGCAAATGAGCCTCATTGAAAAAAGCAAGGCCAAATTCACAAACAGCAGTGCTAATAGCCCCATGCAGTTAGAGTGAAATTATTAGCGTCTTTGAAGAGTTGGTGGTAACTAAAGCACATTCATATGGGGCGTCACACCCAGACTTTCCACTTATCATGACAGCAGGGATTGTAGCCAGGCGAAGCAACAGCTCATCACTGTACGTGATGGTTACGCACTGTAACAGTCCAGCACAAAGCAGAGTAGGAGAGAAAACAGCTCTCCTTGCGCCCAGAGGCATGAGGGAGAGCGCACAGTTAATGCACCCCAAATAACAATCACTTCATACAGAGTGAGTCATAGAAAAATAAGGGATATCCTGCAGATAGAATTAAATGAAAGAGCAGGGGGAGTTATTCGATCTTTAGAATAGTTGTTATTATTATAATTACAAGTTCTCTTTCAAATTAAACATCTCTTTCCACATGATTGGAAAGTATTGTTCTTGCAACTGCATGTACAACATTTTTTGACTCAAACATTTTTTGTCCATGTCATGTGATATGCTACAAATACAGGACTTTAACCCAGGAGTCCTGTGTGTAACTTAAAGTAAATGGTTTCTTTTAAGTAACATACGCAAGTGAACTTAAGTTACACGAGGTACGTAACGTAACTTACATCTTACATCTTTTCTTGAACCCAACCAAGTAGCTTTTGGGCCTAAATCTAACCAAATGCGCAACTGTTTCACAACGTTAACCATATTTATTGCTGCTAACTTGACCGTGGAGGCCTGCGTGTCCAGAAATGACGCTAGAGGGGTACCTACAGCGCAGGGCCACTGACCAAGTCACAGTATTTGACGCGTTGCATAGAACATGTAATTAACTGGCACAAGATGTGAAGATTACAGTGTTGAATGGTATCCATAGCAACAACGATCATTGACTTCTTCGGCAAAGCAGGTGATGGTGAACATGGATGCTGAGGAACTGTTTAATCAATGTTTTCATTCATGTTGGCCTTCTGGCCACACTGATTTCATTGCGCCCCTTCCATAGGCTGTCAAAGGCAAAAGACCAGCTGTGACTTCACTGATTAGGGTGCCTAACGTGTTTGAACATGTCAGACCACAGACAGCTGTGCAACAGTCCTGCTCTGTGATTCGGTGTTAATTTACCGAGTTAGCAAGAAAGACAACTTTAAACAATTCAATTGATTTAAATTTTATTCATATAGCCCAATATCAAAAATCACAATTTTATCTCAAAGGGCATTACAAACTGTATAACATACGACACCCTCTGTCCTTTAACTGTTGATTTAACTAAGGGAATTTACCCCCCAAAAAAACCTTTTAACAGGGAAAAAAAAAGACAGAAACCTCAGGAAGAGCAACAGGGGAGGGATCCCTCTCCCAGGACGGGCAGACATGTAATAGATGTTGTGTGTACAGAATAGAATCACATCAGAAGATCATGCAATTATAATGACAAAATCTAGGTTGCAAAACATCAGTGTAGAGGACGGATGCAGAAATGATAGTTAGATATAATCTGTTAGTTGGTTCTCCTCACTGTTTCCAAGTATCAAAGCTCAAGCTTGAAAACAGCTTGAAACTTCACATGAAATAGATGGTAATGGTAAAGTTCTTTTCAATACTGTGTTGCTGGAGTTTTCATACTTCAAGACTAACTCCTTCTCCACAAACCTAGCAAGTAGCTACAACCGCTCCTCGCTGTTTCACCATTTAAACAACTCACTCTGAGGTTCTATTTCAGAGTCTGGATCAGGTTAATATAGCCATAGAGGTGGTCCTGAATAAAGCCTGTCAAAGAATCCAAAGCCAATCAGAGTAACTGCTCAAAATAGTACAATTGTGTGTTAATTGAAGGGCCTTTTCACACCTGAAAGTCTGAACCAAGGTTTGCGTTTTTGTTACATTGTATACATTTGATCCAGTTAGTTTTGTTTATACATGACATACCTACGTCCTGTCGTCATCACCTACGTGAGCTGCGTCTCCCTATACTTGCAAGTGATTGGTTTGTAGACTGGTGTGCGTCTGACGTTGGCGTGTTGTCAGTTCAGCGGGTAGCCTTCTATCAAAGTTTGAATGAATGGAGAAAAATGAATGAACAGATTCATTTCGTTGCCGCTATAATAAAAATAATATCCTCCTCTTCCCATGTGCTATCGCAGCTCGTTTTGTTTTGTTGCATTGTTTTGTCAAACAGGGTGGTTTGCATGGAAACAGCCTAAATAAATACATTTAGTTTTATTTTAATAGCACAATAAAATTGGCAAAACCTAAATGAGTCTGAATAGGTTTGCAAAGCACTGTGTTGTACAGTAAGCTCATTCGATCTAGCGCACAGTCAGCACTAAGAGGAGGGTCGAACACAGCCAGGCCTCTTGTGTGCAGCTCTGCGCTGCCCATCAGCTGGGATGAATAGAAAGCAGTGGAGATGATATAGAGTGTGTCCCGACACAGTGCAGGGCTTGTGTTCTCAGCTGGCACAGATGGAGAGCTTGGTCCACCGTGCTCTGGCTTTGATCTGCCAAATAGTTGATGCATTTGTCTCATGAAAAATAAAAACCCAAAATTCAGCTTTTTTGCATCTAAATGAAATTGCAGCTGAAAATATCAGTAATTTCTCCTCATATAAACCTTTTTTTCCATCAAAGACTTCTTTTCAAATCCACCTTTATTTTTAAAAAGTTGACTCAAAAAAAATAATATTCAAAACACTGTTGCTCCTTCTCTGATGACTTTGGCTTTTAAAATTATTAAAACAGCTCAGACAACCCCATGGCTTTATTCAATTACCTTTGTTAGAGCCTTTTCTAAAGCCACAGGGTATCTCCGCTTTTCAAGTCCCCTTGCAGGGTGCAATCAAGGCACCAAGGCCTAAACCCTGTACAGCTGGTGGCAGTTAATTGGATTCAGGAGCTCCAATAATCAATAAGCTCCCTCCTAACTAAAGGAAGTCGACAATTGTAATTAAAAAAGGTTAGAGAGGTTCTGATTAGTGTAATTGTCTGTGGTGGGGTTGCTTGAGTTTATGTGAATATGCATGAAGAAATGACTGGTACAAGTATAAAGTGCCTAATACTTACTGAGGTATTAGTGGTCAAGAAGGCAGTAAAACCCCTTACTGAGTTCTCAGTTTAGCGCATTAGGTACAAAGAACATACATGTCCACCCTAACCATAATTTAACATGAAGTCTTTACTTGTACTATCTCCCCGCATACATGTAAACCCATTCAACAAATATCTACTCATTATGCTTTGAAGACCTATATAATAATTCTGTGGCCGTTATTCTTGTGACTTTGAAACAGGGAAATAATGAATAAACTAAAGTGACCATTAGACCCCTCCCCTGTTGAAGCGGAGTGCATAGTAAGATTGAGACAAAAACAAAAGAATCTTGTTTGGAGGGTGGTGTCTTTTTTAGCCTTTCCAAAACTAAAAACACAAGAGCAAAATTGTAACGTATGGATTAAACAGTGAGTTTGCATGCTCTATCGCAAGCTGCAGATTTTAGCATGCCCAGCTAGTTAATTACCAACAGTAATAATCTGAGCAGTTACTTATATTCTGCGGCCAAGTAGCATTTCATACTACATTATTATGTGGGTTTACTGCTTACATTTAAAAAAAAACACAACTAGCCCATCCACTGTGAAGTATTACCCTACTATGTGGGATCCTGTCCTGGATGATAAATTGTACTTAAAAAAGGTTAGAGAGGTTATTTGTTTTTCTTTGTTGTCAGAGTCCTGGTCCAAACTACTGAAAATATTTTCTCCATAAATCATGGTCTCTGTGATGTTGCTAATGTAGCTCTTGTGAAGCAAGAATCATTTCAGACTCCATGTGATAATAAAGTATCATCATCATCCAGTTTTGTAATCTGTGTGTCTATTGTTTTTCAAACCTAATTCTTGTCTCATTTGTGGTCTGATGAACAGCAAATTAATCAAATTCAGTGCCACGTATCACAGGTTTCAACAAATATAGTGAATAAAGTAATAATTTTGTGTTTTTGTACAGTAATCCAGTAGTCAGTGATGCCCAGCCGCCTTCTCGCCTTTCTGCCACATGCGGGCTACGCACATAAGCAAAGCAGCAGATGTTCCAGCAAGTGACGTCCTAACAGAAGACCCTCCATGATGAGAGCACTGACAGATTTCATTTTCATGTTGACCCCAAATGAGGTCACAATAAATGGTGACATGCTAAATGCAAAGACTGAGGGCGCTGTTTTGCTAATAGTTTTCATGTTCAAATGTTTCGAAAATTGCATTTACGTTTTCATTTTGACTTAAATATTGCTTGCATAGATGGAAAATCAGGTTACTTTCATTATATTTAATTTTCAAATTTGAATTGATATTTGAATATTCTGCACTGTACAGTGGTGTACGACTTTGAAAATTAAATATCAAACAGTTTTTCCATTTTCATTTTAATAGTCATAGAAAGCCCATACAAATATGTGAAAATGAAAATTGGATTTTTGCATTTTCATTTAAAGTTTTACTCAAATAATGTCATGCTTTTGGGGTTGTGTTTTGAGATTTCCTGTCTTATTTTGAATATGTCTGTTCCCATCAGGGTTTTGGGTTTAGTTTGTTAGTTCCTGTTTTATTTTGTAATTGAGCTGTTCCCTCAGTGTGTCTGTTAGTTTTGCTTCCTGTCTGTGATTTGCCTGATTGTTTCCACCTGTGTCATTTAGTTCACCTGTGTCTCGTTGGCTCGCCTTCCTTGAGTGTATTTAGTCTGCCTGTATCCCACTCTCTGTGTCATTTTGTACTACTTAGTCTCTATGTTGGTTCTAGCTGCCTGTCTTTAATCTGGACATTAAAACCACCACTCATCATCCTAACACCTCTGTCTACATTTGGGTCATTTTCCCCATTGCCTGTTTGCCAGCATACCTGATAAATAACACATAAGTGGAAAATTATAATGCTATTGTGGAATTGCATTTTCATTCCTGTATACGCTTCCATACTACTTCACAAATGCTATCACCAAATAGTGTCATAAAAATGATAAAAGCAATACATTTATGGTATTGAAGCCACATGGCGGGCAACAGACAGAATGTCTCACCACCAGGAAGCACAGCGGTGGAAGAGATCAGTGTTAGATTCATTGTCCAACAATGCGAATGGATTTTCCTGAAGCCTTGGCAGAGACATTCTCCTGCCTCTGAAGTGAATCAAGCTTAAAACCCCAAAGTGAACAGACACACAGATGGCTGCTTTTATTAATTTGGACTAAATCTCCCTTTGATGAGGCGTTGTGTAAATCAACAAGATGCGCTAGGGTGGCTGATTATCCAGCTGCTGCATAAAGGCTATTTGTATTGAACCTCGGAATAGGTAGCAACTGAAGCAGAAAGAGAGCACTAACTATGAAACCTGAAACCCTACCAGTTCTGCCTGTTTAATTTTACATGCACTGACTCTTACACATGCATACACACCTTCACATTTGTTTCCTGTCGGGGGCTAGGAGAATTTCCAAGCAAGAATAAGGATATATTCATTAAAGGGACAGTTCACCCCAAAATCAAATATACATATTTTCCCTGTTACCTTTAGTACTATCTATCTATCTATCTAGATCGTTTTGGTGTGAGTTGCTGAGTTTTGGAGATATCGGCTGTAGAGATCTGCATTTTTTTAAATAAAATGTGACTATATGGCACTCGTCTAGTGCCAAAAAAATATTTTTCAAAAACTCAAAACCAATGTCTTTCCAGAAATCCTGACCCCGGTTACTCAAGATGGTCCACAGCTTTGTTGCGAGCAGTTTCCTGTAGGGACTATTTTCTTTCTACTGAAACTACTCACAACCAGGTCTTTGGATTAGTTTGAGGAGTGATGACTCCGACCCCTGCTGTGGGTAATGTCACAGAAGGCCTACTCATAAACTGCACCGCCTTCACCAAACTCCAAACTAAATTGAAAAGTTGGCAGCCCTGCATGATGACCTGACACCGTACATGTTCTGATGGAATCAGTGCAACATACTCTTTCCAGTTATAGTTTAGCTTCTGTCTGGTGACAATAAACATCCATAAACCAGTTTAGAAGTGTATATCACGTAAATAAATAAATAAATGAAATAAGACACTCCTTATAAATCCAGATTTGGTTTTAGACTTTTTCTTCAATATCAAAAGTAACCCAGTACAGTTGTCTGTACAGCTGTGGTTACAGTGCACACTGAAACTGCTCACAGGTAATTTAGCATGACTTTTTTTATTTTACACATCAACATTTTGTGACTTTACTGAGGCTCAGGATGTCCCATCAACAGTGTCTGTGTTTCGGCGATATAAAAACAATCTCCCATATCTGTTAATATACAGACAATTTGGGACAGGCAGTGTGTTGAACACCTGTGGAAATATAGGCCAAACCCCCACACAATATAAACCTGCATGATATTTGTCTGTAAAAAGTGGTTTAGAATATGTACAGGGCAGAAGTGATGGCTTTGCTGAGCAGCCCTGGAAGAAAAAAAAATATATATGGCATGTCTAGCTAAGACGTGTAATTTATTGTAAGCCTGTAAAGCCAAAGCCAAGCCAATGCAGTCTAAGATTGTTAATAGGAATTAAATGTCACTCAAATTAAATTGAAACATTAAAATAAGATATCAGAAAGACTTTTTCGAGAAAAACATAGTTTAAAACACTCACATTTAAGAACAAGACTAAGAGTCTACAGCCACACTAGCTCTGTCAGGCTGTATTTAGACACAGCAGTGCTCTGAGTGAAATGCTAAAATCCATATGCTCACAGTGACAGTGGTAACATGTGACCTGCTGAAGTTGAGCAGTTATAATGTTTACCATGGCCACTTAGTTTAGCATGTTAGCAGGCTAACATTTGCTAATTCAGTCAGGCCTTCACCAAAGTTACTACACTTCATCCAGAGGAGAACATGAATGTCTGCACAAAAATGTATGACAATCCCTCCAAGACATTTCAGTCAAAACTGCAAAATTCAGGTTGGAACCAGAGGAAAAGTCAGGACATCACCAAATCAGTAAGCTTCACCCTATGGGGACAATTAATTTCAAAATTTCATGGTAATCCATTTAATAGTTGAAGTGCATGTTGGCATCCCTAGAGCCACACTGCTACCATGGCAAAAAAAAGCATAGTTGCTAAGAGACATGAAGCCTCGCTGTAGCATATTTTGCAAATTGTATTAACCCTGGTCTTTATTATAAAACTATTACAAATATTTAAGACCTTAAATTTAGCACATTATTGCAAGACTTTGTTGAATTCCTTAAAGTCCTGCTTGTAACCATTATGAGGATTATGAGTCCTTACCAATGACCAGAAGTCACCAAGCACACATACACACGATTTCCCCTTGTCATGATTTAGGTTGTCATGTGCTCCCACTGACAGGAAGGGTAATATATGTCAGCTTACCGATTGCTGAATTATTTTGTGTCCTGTGTTTTCATATTCCCTGCTCTCTCTCTGACTCCCTCTCTCCGACACAACTCCATTTCATTCATTTTTTTACTCTGCCTCCATTATCATCAGGAGTGAAAATGCTTTTCCCTGGAACACATGCCCCGTTCTGCAGATTGCTGCTCAAGGAATATTTGGTGAATTCCAATCAAAGGAGATATAAAATACACACAAAGCCTTACAACTATCACAAATAATTTATTTGGTTTTCTAAAATGCTGCGTGTCCAGCTAAGCAAGCCATTAAGTCTGAAATGTAGTTTCTTTAGTTTCAATTTCTCAATTTCATGTATTAAATCAAGTCAAAAATTCTGACAGATGTGTAAAATAATTCCACTGTCAGAAACGGACATTAAAAGTGAAGGGTGAAGGTGATTCAAAGGTATCAAGTAAATACATCTTTTTGTCAGCTTTCCCAATGGCTCATCAAGTTATTGAGAGTTATCAAAGAACCTCAAAAACGTCCAGAGGACTCCGGAAAGATTTGATTAGGCGAACTCCTGGTCTCTAATGGACAATGAGGCCATCCTGATTCGCCTGTGGGCTGAAGCCTGAAGATGGCTGGGCTGATTTTCAAAGACTGGCGGAGCCAAAGGACATTTAACTTAAAAAAAAGACAAGAATAAACCTGAAAGAATGAACAAGACAGAGTTCAAAATGGAAATGCATCTATTTCATCGGAAGGCTGGAGGCTGTAAGGTGGATAGGTTGATTTCCAGAGCCTAGAAGATTCAAAGGACATTTGACACCAAATAAGACCAGCAGATTCGTGAAAACATTGACAAGAATGGGTTCTGGTCAATAATGGAAAATGAGGCCATTCAGGCTCACCTGACGCCAGAAGCTTATAAAATGATGGAGTTGATAGCTATGATCAGTCCACATGTAAGTCCAAGAACAACTGGAGGACTCTTCTGAACCATAACAGTAACTGAGTCCATGCAGACTTATCTGAAGTAGCATGCGATCAGGCAGCTGCAGCTAATTCCGAACGCTGCTGCCCGCGTCCTCACTAAGACCAAGAAAGTGGATTAGATCACTCCAGTTCTGAGGGGTTTACACTTTATTCCTGTCCTTCAGATAATTGATGTCAAAATACTGCTCTTGGTTTATAGAGCACTGATTGGTTTAGTGCCAAAGTACATTTCTGATCTTCTGCTATGTTGTGAACCATCCAGACCTCTGAGGTCGTCTGGGACAGGTCTGCTTTGTGTCCCCTGAGTCAAAACTAAACATGGAGAAGCAGCATTTAGTTTTTATGCACCACATATCTGAAACAAACTCCCAGAAAACTGCAGGTCTGCTGCAACTCTTAGTTCGTTTAAATCAAAGCTGAAGACTTTTCTGTTTGCTGCTGCCTTTTATTAAATCAAATTTGAGGCTTTTTACACTGCACTCTAACTTACTCTCCTGTTTTATCTTATTTTTTATCTTATTATTATTTTACTATTACTATTTTCTCTTTTTAATTGTATTTAAAAGTTTTTTATATTGCCTCATGAAGCTTTTACATTTTGTCTTGATGCCTTTTATATTTAATGTAAATTTTATTTGAATTTCCTTGTTCTTGAAATGTGCTATACAAGTAAACTAGCCTTGCCTTCCCTCGGTTGGAAAAACAATTGACCAATCACAGCATACATCCAAGAACAAAAGTGGGAAATTGCCACAAAAACGACGACATCCATAGATGAGATTGACGCAGTTGTACAGAATTAATAACTCTTAAATTAACATAATTATTTTAAGGTCTTGAAAAAACTGATGATTTTCTGCTCCTAGCAACTGCTCCCATAGCGAGACAGATACATTATATCACTTGCTTTTGATTGGTTAGAGGAAAACAAAATAACCCACCACCAAGCGGAAACTGGCTAACACCAGGCTGATAATATAATAATAAGCTGACAGGATAATCAGGATAACCCATGGTGTAAAAAAATCAACCCTATCAATGGAAAGAATGTTGATATTGGATAATACTGCAAAACCCAGCATTACGTTGAGTGCCAACATTTTAGAAATCTATTCTTTCCACAATACCAGTGCATGGCAACAATTTTTAAGACTAGGACAAGACCATGGTTAAATAAACACCATGGTTAAAAACACTTGATAAGGTTAGGGAAAGATTGTGGTTAAAATGGCTTTAAAAAGCAGCATTAATTGTTGTTACACGACAGAAACTGCGGTCACCAGCGTGAATGTCGAAGTTGCTACACACCCATCCACCACCCAGATCTCCAAACCCTTACTTTCCGTTTTGCTACAGGCCACACTACTTCCTGAACGTTCACAAATCACGTGCTTCAGATTTGTCCAGTATGAATTCCTAGGGATACTGAGACGTATAAACACAGACTACAACACAACGCCTGTTGGTTTCTTATTATTAACTCTATACATCATAATAACTATCATGAACACTATGATTACTGACTTCAGGGAACATGCCAGTCTGGCCTATTTTATTGTTGCTTTTATTTCAGTGCGGTATCATCTCTGTGGTTGGAAGCGTTAGTGGTGATGAGTGGATACAGAGGTCCCTCGGCCTCCGAGGAAGGTTCATTATAGGCCCATCACACCTTCTGTTTAATCCCTGAGCAGGGCAGACACCGATCAGAGACACACAAGATACTCGTAATGATGCCAGTTTATTCCGGTTTACTATCCAGCACACCTACACAGATAAGAACCTGCAATTAAACTACTGTACTGGTGTAAACATCGCAGTTCAATGGCTGATTCATTCGGACAACTCTCATTATTTTTCCATCCCACACATATAGTAAACTTTGTATTTTCATGTATGACTATATATGACAAAATGGTTCACAAAGATATAGGACAATGCTGTATTGTGAAAAGTCCACATTAAATTTATTTTAAACCACACCAACTACGTGGATGTATGGATGGCAATTGCAGGTCGGTTGGTTGGTCAGTCTACCACCAAACTGAAATAATGATTGCCATGAAATTTGGTATAAACATTCATGACCCCCTAAGAATGAATTTTAATAACTTTGGTGATCCTTTTAATTGTCAAGGATGAAGAGTGGAAAGGCAGTTGGTCCTGATGACATACCTGTGGAGGTATGGAAGTGTCTAGGAGAGGTGGCAGTAGAGTTTCTGACTAGTTTGTTTAACAAGATCTTGGAGGGTGAGAGGATGCCCGAGGAATGGAGGAGAAGTGTACTGGTGCCAATTTTTAAGAACAAGGGAGATGTGCAGAGCTGTGGCAACTACAGAGGAATAAAGCTGATGAGTCATACAATGAAGTTGTGGGAAAGAGTAGTGGAAGCTAGGCTAAGGGCAGAGGTGAGCATTTGTGAGCAGCAATATGGTTTCATGCCTAGAAAGAGCACAACAGATGCAGTGTTTGCTTTGAGGATGCTGATGGAGAAGTACAGAGAAGGTCACAGGGAGTTGCATTGTGTCTTTGTAGATTTAGAGAAAGCGTACGACAGGGTGCCGAGAGAGGAGCTGTGGTATTGCATGAGGAAGTCTGGAGTGGCAGAGAAGTACGTTAGAATGGTGCAGGACATGTATGAGAGCTGTAAGACCGTGGTGAGGTGTGCTGTAGGTGCGACAGAGGAGTTCAAGGTGGAGGTGGGTCTGCATCAAGGATCGGCTCTGAGCCCCTTCTTGTTTGCTCTGGTGATGGACAGGCTGACGGATGAGGTTAGACAGGAATCTCCATGGACTATGATGTTTGCAGACGACATTGTGATTTGTAGTGAGAGCAGGGAGCAGGTGGAGGAGAATCTAGAGAGATGGAGGTCTGCTCTGGAAAACAGAGGAATGAAGCTTAGCCGCAGTAAGACAGAATACATGTGTGTCAATGAGAGGGACCCAGGTGGAATAGTGAGGTTACAGGGAGCAGAGGTGAAGAAGGTGCAGGACTTTAAGTACTTAGGGTCAACGGTTCAGAGCAATGGAGACTGTGGAAAAGAGGTGAAGAGGCGAGTGCAAGCAGGTTGGAACGGGTGGAGAAAAGTGTCAGGTGTGTTGTGTGATAAAAGAGCATCAGCAAGAATGAAAGGAAAGGTGTTCAAGACGGTGGTGAGACCAGCGATGTTGTACAGCTTAGAGACAGTGGCACTGAAGAAAAGACAAGAGGCAGAGCTGGAGGTGGCAGAGCTTAAGATGTTGAGGTTCTCTTTGGGAGTGACGAGGATGGACAGGATCAGGAACGAGTACATCAGAGGGACAGCTCATGTTAGATGTTTCGGAGATAAAGCCAGAGAGGCCAGATTGAGGTGGTTTGGACATGTTCAGAGGAGAGACTGTGAATATATTGGTAGAAGGATGCTGAGGTTGGAGCTGCCAGGCAGGAGGTCTAGAGGAAGACCAAAGAGGAGATTTATGGATGTAGTGAGAGAGGACATGAAGTTAATTGGTGTGAGTGAAGAGGATGCAGAGGACAGGGTTAGATGGAGGCGCATGATTCGCTGTGGCGACCCCTGAAAGGGAACAGCCGAAAGGAAAAGAAGAAGACTGTAGCACTACCAATAGGTCCCTTTTTTTAATTGGTCCAGTACTTTGGTTAATGACCAATTGGACATTCCAGTTAGCCTCAGCTGTACATTGTGTTTAATGCTAGTTAGCTCATGTTAACAAGCTAACAAGCTAAATTACAATGGCAAACATGGTAAGCATTATACCTGTTAAACATTGGCATGTTCTTTGTCATTGTGAGCATGTTAGCATGCTAACATGCTAAACTAAGATGGTCAACATGGTAAACATTACCTGCTAAACATACAGCTGACGTTAGCATTTAGCTCAAAGCAACGGAGCAGATATCATAGCTGTGGACGCTTAGTCTTTCTGTATTTTCCCAGTTTAAGGATTATGTGGTTTTCTAAATTGGATCACTTTTGGCCTTATAAGGAAACCCTTTAAAACCCACCATGTAGTTTAATAGTTTAATAGCTACATGATGGTCAAATCTATAACATGGCCACTTAGTCCAATTTAAACCGTCACTGACATAATTTAGAAAGCCAAAACAACACATATATCACAGTAAAAACAAGTCTATATTTCAATACCTACAAGATGATGCAACCTTTATTTTATTTTATTAAGAGCAGATTAAGCAAAGACAGCTTATGATTGTAACCAATTTATTGTTTTCTGCAGAGTCCATCACCTGCTACTGTCAGAGAGCAGGTCTCAGGCTACAGCCATCTCATTAAACTCTTCGATGTACTGTAGTCCTTCCTCTGGGGAGCCCATCACTGAGTACAATTCAATAAGCTGCAACAGCCAAGTCCGCAGTGGGTCAATAAGAGACTATGGCTGAGGTGAAAGGGCATGGGAGTGTGGGTCTAAGGGGAAGCATTATGTCCTGGAAACCACTTTTACAGTGCTGAGTGGGAAAAAGTGGGAAAGTTGTGCATTGAATAACACCTGGAGGATTGTGCTTGTATGTAGGGGATTCAAGAGAATGTTGTGGTTAAGTGGATTTCAAATTAAGAGAAGAGAAAAGAAGGGAAGAGAGGGACGAGAGCCATTAACTTTATTGAGCTCATTCAAGAATATCACCAGAGACTCAAAGATTTCTAAACCAAATATCCAATAATGTTATGTTGCCTGGCAACAATACCTCGGAAATGCAATCAAGGGTGTAATGAAACCTAACCTATTTCCTCCAACATTTAATCAATCCCTCATCTTGGAGACCAAGACATAAAAGTGCTTTCCAGTGGATCATTGTTCCCATGACTATGACTTGTATCATTATCTTCTGCTTTAGAGTGTAACAATATGAAACCATCATATTCCATTCAGAGGCAGATATTGTTGTCTGGTACCATGTCATAATAAGTCCATGCATGCTGTCAGCTATGAGTTTGAGCATGAGAAGATTAGACAGACAGGGGTTGAAATTCTATTTTCTTCTTTAACTGTGGGATAAAACTTTGTTACCACGAGCCGGTTGCACCAGCTGTTCTTAAGTTCAAACTTAGCCTAGTCACAGTATATTGTAAGTTTTTGTTTACTAATTGGAGATGTACGCATCATTAAAATGAGTCAGACCACACAAACTAGTTCTTATGTAGAGATTAGTTGTTACTACATATTTACACCCAGTAACCGCCATGTGAAACTGTTCTGCAGCTAACTAAGGTTAGCTTGCTATGTTATATACTGTATGACTGGGTAGGGGTAATAGGATATGGTCAACATATTTGACCGGACATAAAATGTTGTTTAATAAGGACGTAACCTGGGAATATTCTAAATTATAGTTCACAAAAGAATACAATGTATTTCAAACTACAAAACCAATGCCAATAATAATGACCAAATAACATTGGTTAGGTTAGCATAAAGTAATAGCTATTATTCTAAATTGCATGAATCCTACACATTACTTAAGTCTTAGCTAAGACATTCCCTAAGTCTTAATGGTGTAACCCTATTCAGTAAGCTTGTGCTTACTAAGAACTGAGGAACTTACTCAAATTTAGTGATGGGTTTACAAATTGATGGTGCAACCCAATCCCGGTGAATAAAAACTATCCAAAACTTGCCAAACTCTGGAGTAACAAAAAAAGCTCAAAAAGTGGCAGCCACATGGTGGGCCTTTTCTTCAAATGTCCATTATCAGTTTTTCATATTATTTTGTTTGTCCATGTGCTGAGTGGCTGTGCGTGTGGTGCAAAAAAGAAAACACTTCACCAGCAAACAGAAACCCTATATGTATAAAAAGGGTTGAAATGCAGCAAAGTAATGTATTACTTTAATTGTTCACTTAATTCTTTATTGTTTCATTAAGTGGTGATCGTGTTACCAGTGATCTGCCAAGTGATCTCAATCTGCTTGCCTGAAATAAATTGTTTCTGTCTCCACGAACATACTGAGGGGTACTTTCCCCATTCATATTACAAGTTCTTAGTGAGGAAGCACCACCCAGTTATTTTTTGTGATTATCTCTCCCCATTCGTCAGGTGTGTCATCATTATTTTACACTTTTAAACTGGCTGTGATGATTTTCTAACCTTCTTAAAATACCGGTCGAGTGAACGTGTTGCATTTAGAGTTTAGGTTCAAGGTTCATTTTTATTGTCATTATGCCCCCTCCACACTCCACACACAGAAAAACAATATAAGCAAAAAATCTATTCAATTACGTTTTGTCAACGTAATGTGAGTAGGTGAGCAGAGTACTCACTGGTTTAAAGTATATGGTGCGTAATTTCGCCAAGTGCAGCAGCCATATTAAGTTGAGTGTGAATTAATCTCTACATGTATTTTTATATACTTTTCATTGTTATTTACGTATGATGTTTTGTAAAAGTGTACTGAGAAGTTAGAAGTTAGAAATACTTGAGGGTATGTATTGTTCGGAGAAAGACCTGTTACATACAGTATGTCGATTTCAAAATTGCTTATGTTTGCATTTGCTAAAGAGTCATGTTAAGGTTATCAGTGATGGGACACCACCCTGTAACTCTCATGATTATTTCTGCCCGTTTTTCACAGGTGTAACACAAACGCCCCAAACACTAAGCAACTACCTGTGTTGCTAGTGCAGCCATAACAAACATGATCCCTCACTGGCTTCGCCCCATGCGATCAAGAGCAACTGCGTTCAACAAAATGTGCAACCAAACTGAAAGCATGTTAAAACTCACCTCTCCATTCAAGGAAATGTGATCTGTACAAGTTTCCAAGGCAGTTCTTTGCCAACAGTATGCCAATATTGTTTTAAAACTTGAGTAAACCCCTTTCTTTGGCATCCGATTAGTTGTTAATAACTATAACTATACTACTGTACTGTATCATATATATATAACACCTATTGCATGTTAGAAAGATTGTACTATACGTTAAATTCAGGATGGATTGGTATTAATGTGTACCTTAAATGATCAAGAACCTTTTTGGACATTTGCAGTAAATGAATTAGTACACATCATGGTCTCATGTGGGCCCATTATGTGCCAGTTATGGTGCGAGTAGAAAAACTGATTCAAACTGTGGCTCTGTCTTTGAGTGTGAAAACACTTGTTTGGGTGTCTCAGCTGGATGGGGCCTTTTTGAAACAGTTTTAAAAAAAGTGACACTCCCAAAACTTCTAGTGTCAGAGAGCAGTAGCCGGGCTCCAGTCTCTCTCCCCTCTGCACTCGGAGGGATAGTTGTTTGTTGTGGATCAAACTGTGTGTGTGTGTGTGTGTGTGTGTGTGCATTTAGAGCAGGCTAATAGAAGAGGAAGTGGGTCACAGCTCCTCAGGGGAACCACTCTGGTAGCTTGAACTTCCTCTTCATCATACATGTTTAATGACGGATTGTAACACGTTTAAAGGCAGGGGCCCAGCTACAAAGAAAACCCAACATACGTGTAAACACCAACAAACACATATACAGAAGAGGAAAGAAATACATTCACAAACATGCCTACTGTACTGTATGTACACTGTAGAGCATATGTTCATGGGGAATATAATCCAATAGCCTACATGCTCTGTATATATACGCTATTTATATGCACGCCGTCCTCTAACACCAGCAAAACCACACACACACTCTGTACTGAACATTTTATCACAGTAGAGTGGAAATTTTGTGGAATCCTCCCGAAAGAAAATTTTCTGGTATTTAGGGACCATCCCTGAGTGGTATCCCTGTAATATTCCCGCAATTTTGATGACGATATTTGCAGTGAAATATTTATACCAATTAAATGTTTTTATAGTGCCGATGGAGCCTTTTTAAAGTTTCAAAGTGTGTGCAAGAACGTTTCCCACTGGTTTCTTTTCAGGGAACTCCTCCTGACTTATTTCTAATGCCAACATTGACGAATTTCCAGCCAGCTACTTCAGGCTGGAGGGTCTAAAATAACTGGATTAGATCGCTGGTCTTTGTTTTGCTCGACCCATGTCTGCAAAGTGGTGGGAGCGATGGGGAATATCGGGTGGGGCTTTTTCTCTCTCTCTCCAGCCCGCCGGAGTAAAAGGGAAACCAAACCAACCCTCACACAGTTCAGTCTGTTGGAGGGGGAGGATGGATGCTGTGGCGAAACCAATACACACATACTGTATAGGTCTGAAATGCTTTGTAGATTCTGCTGGTGCTAATGGATGCAAGCAACAAGTTCACAGATCACACTCTTCTGGCATTTAGCGAACTGGGAACATAGTGTGGTGTGTGTTTACGCTACTTTTTATTTGAAGAAAAGCAGGTTTTTTTCTTTTCTTCTCAGACTGACCACTAAGGGACAAAGAAAATTATCTTTTAATGTATGCACACACCCCGTGATATAAGGACCCCTTAAATCTACTAATTGCTGACTCAAAGCAAGAGGATAGATTGCATCCCAGGACAGAATAAGGAGTAGGACTATATAAGTAACATTAAGTGCTTGATTTTGGTGTATTAAATTGCTAATTTCTTAATATTTCTCTTTAACCCCGGTTTGGACAATTTAAAAGAAGCTGTATATGAAAGGAAGCATGTCTGTTTGAGATTAATATCTTCTGAATGCTGCTAAACATAGAAATTCATTTTGATCTGCCCCTGGAGCTCCTGGTGAAATTAACTATGCGTTTCAGATGTTTTTTAAGATTCTAAATGTTTTTCAGCCTATAATAAAACTCTAGTCTACTTCAGACTCTCAGAAAGAAGATTGTGAAGCCTGACCTGAGTCCGTGTAACGCGGTCTGGCCAAGTCCCTGAAGTAGTAAATGAAATCCAGGCAGTTGTCGTCCTGCACCTCTCCCTTGGAGCACAGGTCGGAGAGCAGTTCCAGCGCCTTTCGACAAATCTCATCCTCTCTTTCTGCAGGCATTGCCCTCCAGCATCCTTCTGACTGGTCGGCCACTCCGGCTGATCCTCCACCAGCTCCCTCTCTCACACACAACACACTTACTCACAGCCTCTCCCAGCGCAAAGACGCACGAGGAGCACCCCGGCTACACCCCTGGACAGGTCCGGCGCGCTCGACGCATCCGCGAAATCCGGTGAAATTCGAATCTACTGCTGTTTCAGTTTTAACATTTGAGTAAAAGCTGGCGGTTTTAGCTGCGAGAGAAGTTTTCATCTGTTTAAAGAAATCCTCTTTTGCATGGTTTTGTTGTTCAGCAATTAACTCCAATCCGGCGCGCAGCTCTTCCGCGCTCTCCTCCTCCTCTCTTTTTTCCCTTTCTTTTCCTGCACTTCTTTCCTTTCTGTCTGTCTTTGTTTTTGTCCTCCTCTACCTCCGGTTCGCTGCTCCGGTGCTGCTGAAACACTACTGAGCCTCCAGGCTTCAGCAGCGCCAGTCAAGATCCTTGAATGAATGCTCGGCTTTCACTGCGCTCAATTATTTCTCAATGCACTGGGATGCAGAGAGACAGCGAGGAAGCTCTGCCTCCATCAACGCCCCCCCTCCACCACCATCACCCCTGCAGCCTTCCTCACAGAGAGTTCTTGAGGAAAAGCCAGTAGAGACCTCTGTGTGCCTCACCTCTAACACTGCAAATGTCATGAAATCCCCCAATGTTCCTCGTTTTCTCATTTGTCTAATGACTAAAGTCAGATCGGATTCCTCTCACCATGTAAACACATGAGTAATGAAGTAATATCCCCATGTGCTGCTGGGTAGCAGATGTTGAAATGGGGTAAGGGGCCCAAACACCTGAGAGGGCCCACATGCACAAGCCTGACCTTTACTGATGGTAAGTAATGAAGGGTGAGAACGACAGATAAATGTCACATTAAAGCCCCGATGAAGGAGCTAATAAAGGCCTCCCTGCCTCAGTCTCTTTCTGTGTGTGTTTGTGAAGTATTAGGAGAGGACCTTTAAGTGTATCAACAAATAGCTCCAAGCTACATAAAAATAACTTGACTGTGAAGATTTTGTTATATTAGTTGGAAGTGTTTCAGCTGCATATATGTAGATACAAGGCTTATTGCCAGGCTGATGTCAAATCACTAATAAGAAGGCCTTATTGCAGACCTCACACCTGTACCCCAGAACCAATGGGAAAGGAGTAGGGTCCCCAGAAGTGAGGTGCGTTACCTTTTTACCTCTAAAAACTTTATTTAAAGCTGCACTAATCAATATTTATATATAAACAACTGATCACCTGACTATGTGTAATATGACAGGGGTCACTCGTAGCGACAAACCCACAGGGAATCTACAATTCCTGTGTATCGCTGTGTTGCTTCTTTCATCTCATTTCTTAACCACTTTGATTCACTCTCACGGCACCCATCGGTGTCGTTTTTTCCTCAGCAAATAAAGCCATAAAAACAGTGGAGCATTTAGCAACTAAAACACAACTGTTTGTCTCATGAGTTAGAGACCAAAGCAGAGCTCAAAGAAGAGTGAATGTTAGTTATATTCATCAGGTGGCCAGGAATGCGACTCAGAATGAATGCTAAAGTTGCTCTGTCTCCGCCGGATGTGTAAATATAGGCAACTGTTGGCTAACAATCGCCACAACTGCTTTATAGGGTGATAATATGCCAAAGCTGGGGTTACATCTTGTTCGATATCTTTTTCACAACTATGAAGAATAAGAGCCGAGGGCTAAAAAGAGTGCTGAATGTTGAGTCTTGTAGTGTGTTACGTGTAAAAGGAGTTTTGGGGTAAACTAAAGTTTAAGCGATATTAGCCTGTTTGACAAACTAACATAGTAGTGTATTAGTTCAGTAGTTCAGAGCATTAGTTTCATTCTCAAAATCTGCAGTAATATAGTATGTAGATCAATGCTAGCTACATACGCTAGCTAAAAGCAAACAAATGATCTGAAACTCACTATAAAGCCCCGTAAAGCCGAGGGGCGCTGAGGATGCTCTATAATTCTCTGTAGGTTCATCACCCTTTTCACATTGTCACATTGTTTTCACGTTGTCATTTGATAGTTATTATAAAATTTAGAAATTGTAGCCACTTATATTATATATAATATATATTTGCAATGGAAACAAAACGTGCGGTCCAAAAAAATGAGGCAAAAGACAAATAGAAAATGATTTTGTCCAGTCAGGAACCCACAGGAACTTTCTTAGAAAGTTCAAGCATCTAGCCATCATTTAGCCTGACACAAGGGTGACAGTCAGTCAGTCAGTCAGTCATTTTCTACCGCTTGTTCCCGTTCGGGGTCGCGGGTGACTGCAGCCTATCCCAGTGGCCCCGGGCCTTGGGCGGGGTACACCCTGGACAGCAGCCAACTCATCGCAGGGCTGACACATAGACAGACAACCATTCACGCACACATTCATCCACTAGGGACAATTTAGAGTCACCAATTGACCTAATGCATGTCTTCGGACGGTGGGAGGAAACCGGAGAACCCGGAGAAAACCCACGGTAACACGGGGAGGACATGCAGACTCCACCCAGGGAGGAGATGTTAAAATGCTCATCTGAGTCAGTTATTACCATGAGCCCACAGAGGAATTTTCTGTTTTTGCACTTGATTTTGCCTCTCCGGCAACATTCAGGCTGCACTACCTTCTTGGTGGAGGTTGTTGGGGCTTCATATAGCTTGTGAAGAAGGCTGCAGACACTATTCTGGTCTGAAACATGTCCCCAACATTTTTGGGTAAAAACATAATTCAGCTGTTTTTATTTACAGATAATTCTCCTAAAAGGATGCTAGAACTGATCATCAATCAAAGATAATGCACCCCCCAGCGACATTTGAAACCAAACCTACACCCTTGGCCTGACCTGACCTTGCCTTACTTGTCTGGTAATAATAGCATCAGTGACAAGACTTCAGCATATACCAGCTCTCTTTAGCAGTTCGACAAAAGATTCATCAGAGGAGATGTGATTCCTTCGCAGCTGAATGAAGCTCGCCAACTGAGGAGGCCTTTATAATGAAACAGAATGATGTCACTTTTTCACAGTTTGAAAGAAAACGTTTTATTTTCAAAGATAGATCAATTGACGGATTATGTTGAAAGACAGGATATACCATTATTTAGTGTACAAATGATGTTGTCGATTCTGAAATGTCATCGCAAAGAGGCAGCGGGAGTGCAGCTGCTGTTGAAACTGCTCCCATATGACACCACTCAGTCTTTGATACTTTGTAAACGAATAGGGGTCATGGGGAGCTTTTTCAACACTAAATACCTCAGCATGAAGACATATCACTCTACTGGCAGCACGCACTCACACACACACACACACACACACACACACACACACACACACACACACTCTGACACTGCTGGTGGGATTTGGCCGGCTATAATGTGCAATAAAACTGCTCTTCCACTGAAGTGATCACTCAAGATGTTATCTGCTTATGAGCCAGATGATGTAATCCTGTCAGCTTTAGTGGTCAGCAGGTCCAAAATATCAGTAGATCATCACAAAGCAAGTGCTGTGCATGATGATGTGGAGCTGTTGGTTTGAAACCGGGGTCTGTTCAGCAGTTAGTTGTGTGCGTGGGTGTGTGTGTGGGAGTGTGTGGGGGTGCCTCTGCCTTTGTGTTTGTTTGCATCTCTGTACACATGTGCATGTTTATTTGTTCATTTTACAAGTGTGTGTGTGTGTGTGTGTGTGTGTGACTGACAGTCTGTGCATTCAAGTGTGCACATGGACACATGGGTGCGTCTGTGTTTGTGTGTGTGTCACCCTGGGGTGTGTCTGTGTATATCGTTTGGATGTGGGCGAGTTTGGTTTAGCATTATTTGGGAGGATTCAGCCAGGCTCGGAGCCAGCCCAGCTGTCTCAGAGGAACAGAGGGCATCTGTTCAGCCTCCACACCGGTCGCTCTGTTCTTAAACGCTTCTCAAAAAGCAGAATCCACATATAAACTCCTAACTGAGGTTAAAGGGATCATCGCTGTGAGTTTCACTATCCTGTGGCTCAAAAAGGAAGGAAGGTATATTTTTTTCAGTGCCACTGACTTCACGATTACTTTATGTATGCTGGAGATTTCTGGCTTTCCATACTTGCACTGAAGGCTGTGCTTTGAACAAAAAGCCTCCAATTATTGGAACGTTAACGGTCACAGAAGTTGTGGTGAGCTGTAACTGATTTACTTGCTTAATCAATGCACCTCTAACTGAAAAACATATTATGTTGTAGCATCTGTGACGTTACCAGAATGGTGATTTCTAGATTCGAGTTTACCTGTGCTGCTGGAGCCAGTAAAATCCAAATGAGCCTATGGATTATTAGTGGTGGCAGGCGTGCAGTTCAAGTGCCTGTTTGTGTGAAGTACTGCAGGTAATTAACAACTGTGCTCATTAAGACTGTATCTGTGTGGAGGATTTTCTGAGCAAACTGGGACACACCTGATAAAATGAGGTCATCGCTTTGCTCAAATAAATAGGTAGCATGAGTGGTGGGATTTAATTTGATCTGCCTCAGTATTAAGATATCTGCTGAGACATTTACTGCTTTGATGGGGGTGGATAGCATTTAATATTGGCACTCAAACCACTGAAAAATGACATTTAAAATAGGAGGAATTCAAACGTTCCACAAATACAGTATGTCCTTCTTCCTCAGGATGATCCACATACCACACTGTGGACAAGTATCCTTCATTTCGAAGGTCTTTCCAAATTAACTGTCCACAGCTAGTTCTGTGGAGTTTTGTGTTGCGCGAAGCATTGAAAACCACTGTAAGAAATGCCATGCACCCGTTTGTATTGGGCTTTGTGAGATCTCCCAGAAGCAGATAATGTGCCTCGGGAACATGGGCAAGTAAAACCCAAATTAAGTGCACAAGTACCACTAGGAGCGAGTGACAAAGTAGCTTTTCTTTGTGATTTGGTTGACAGTATCATTCATTTATTTTCAAAGTGTCCACAACCCACTCATTAGAAGACGTGAACATCTGAAACATCGTTAACTGACTGGAAACAAATATACAGACTTTGTATTGTAAGAGAAACTGTGATAGAGTTTGAACAGGGTTTCTACTGGAGCTTGGAGTAATGAATGGAGATTTTCTTTTGGGAGCCAGCATCTAGTGACCATCAGTAGTTCTGCACCTTAATGGAAGAGTTTGACATTTTGCAAAGTATGCTTATTGGCTCTCTGCCGAGGAGTTAGACGGTGAGATTGCTACCAGTCTCATATCTGCCTGTTCAATATGAAGCCATGCTAAGCTAAGCCAGTTAGCTTAGCTTAGCATAAAGACTGGAAACAGCTAGCCTCGCTCAGTCCAAAGGTAACAAAATCTGCTGTAACTTCCTGGTGTCTTCGCTGGTTGCCTGGCGCCTGCTCCCGGCCAAGAAATAGCCACAACAAACATACAGTGAGTTTGTATTTCAGAAACGAGGTTGGAGTTTTCTTGGGGCAAGCATCTATAAACGGATGGAGTATTCCCTTTAAAGCTGCAGTAATTGATATATTTGGCCACTTGGGGGCAGCAGAAAAAGCTGAAAACAGACCATTTACATATTCATATATTGACATATACATCACAAGTTGTGATGGTTAAGGGGTTAGCAAACAGTAGACATGAAGGAACTTTGGTATTTATTTGGAGTCATTGTTCTGTCCAGCTGACGAATGTAAATGCAGTCTTGACTCTCTTTGTAGCTCCGTTTTGGTCTTCACCAACACCTGAGGGAAATATCTGGCACTTCGACTGATATATGCTCCGCTATGTTCATGAGTTAGTCTGCTGCATCTGGAAACATCCAAAATAGGTGAAAAAGCTCTGTAGATTTGGGTGATAATTCTCTGTGGGTTCATCCCAATGTGTAACCCTTTCATTTAATCCACTGTTGATATTAAAATGGCAGAAACAGTACTGAAACAAGTCATCGTAATCACTACTAAATGTTCGAAAATTTACCATATAAAGGAAGAACACACTCAAACCATGGTAGAAATAAAACTGCAAAGGATCAGTATGTGACATCACCGTCTACTCTAGCTTAATCACTTATGAATTATTATTCACTGAGATAGCTGAGACTTCAATCAAGTTGGTTCAATGTAAGAAAAAAAAAGCTTCGATGTAGTTAAGCCACTTTTGCAATGTTGCTGTAGCTCAGCTTGCTACATTCCTCTGGGGGGATAGCTTCAGTGTAGTAAAGCTTCATTTAATGTGGAGTAACTGGTAGCTTAGCTCGCTACAGTTTTCAAGTGGCATGCCCAACACTGTCAGATAGTATGACCATGGACGTTTCACCACCGCCTAGGGTCTAAACTGGTCCCAGAGCAGCAGTTCTTCACCCCGATACTTAATGAACACATAAAACCTTGACACAGATAGAGAAGGTAAATAGTGTCAGCTGTCTTCCAGCTCTTTGGGTGTGGGTGTGTGTGTGTGTGTTTGCTTCATATCATCTCCCATAAATAAAATCAGTGAAACACATTTAGGGGCACAATGCTCTGCATTCTAATTGAACAGCGCAGCACTGTAGTCTCAAACCCCCTGTAGTCAGATCCTTTATACAGTATAAAACATCAAGCTCACTGTCAATGGAGAGAATTTAGATTTCTCTGTATTTTCTTCTGCATTTGAAGACTTATTTATTAGCTGATTTTCATCATTTTGTCTGGTCATCTGGCATCCGTCTGTCAAGGATGGCAAGAGAAATTTGAGCACAGGTCAAAGGGAGAGGAGAAAACATCCGCTGTGGAAAGTAGGAGGAGAAGGGATTGAAGCAGAGAACATTGAGGTGGTTTTAAGAGTAGCGCCGGAGTGGAGGCGCTCTGTGAACAAACAAGTGAGTATTTGTGAGGCCTTGGCATTTGACAACAGGATGTGAGATAGGAGGGAGAAAGATGCGAGGGAAAAAGTTAATTTGCTTTATACAATGGGGCGGCTGTGGCTCGGTGGCAGAGCGGTCGTCCACCAATCGGAAGGTTGGCGGTTCGATCCCGGCTTCCCCCGGCCATGTGTCGAAGTATCCTTGAGCAAGATACTGAACCCTGAACTGCTGCGCCTTCGGTGTCTGAGTGAGTGTGAATGATTAGTTTAAGTTGTACTGATGGGCAGTTAGCTCCTGCCATCAGCGTGTGAATGTGTGTGAATGGGGTGAATGTGATGTAGTGTAAAAGCGCTTTGAGTAGTCAGAAAGACTAGAAAAGCGCTATACAAGTACAGTCCATTTACAATGGAGATAGAGTAGTCTGAGAGGACACTTGGACCTTTTCTAAGCATCCATCAGTGTGGAACTTTTTTCAGAGTCCGACCAAATATCAACTAACTCTTCTTTAACATCAGTCCTGCTGACATATTGTATTTCTGGGCATAGATTCAAGGTTCAACAGCCCTATAAAATAAACACACTATTATCAATATGAATTTTGCTATTTGAAATCGCCAAATAATACAAAAGAATGACAAATCATATTGTAAATACACTGTCCTCTGAGTTAGCACTGGTTGTAGAGAGGTTGAAAGTTTTGTAGGACAAACAAAATAGTGTACCAGTAAAAAAATGTCTATAATAATACTAAAAAGCCCATTCCATATTGGCATAAGTGTCAGGGTTTTGGGAGTATCTTCCCTCTACTTCCTCATGTTTCCCAGTGTTTTTCCCTGCCTTGTGTTTCCTGTCTGTCTTGTTTTGTTTGTCTGGAGCCTTCCACGGAGCAGACCAGTCTCTCTCTCCTCCACACCTGCAATCACTCACCTGCGCCCCGCCTACCTGCACACCTGCAACTCATCCCGGTTCATCACCATCTCCTGCAGTATTTAAACACCGGTTCAACCACCCAGTCTTTGCCAGATCGTACTATCCCTACCGTGGTATTTACGTCGGGCTCTTCCCTCTACAACTTCCTATGAAGATTGTTCGAGTGTTTTGTCTCAGCAATTTATTGTTTCCCTCTGTCTCCACATCCAGAGATCCTCCCGTCTGCCTGTCTCGCTCCGTGGATCCTCCAACCACCTCTTGCCTGCCTGCCTCGTTCCTCCCCGCTCCTGCAACTCCTCCAGGAACTCTCAGCCTACCAGCCAACACCCTTCATCCCCTGGTTATGCGGACACGCTACCTCCACCTACCTGTCTATCTGGCTTCCAGCCGTTCCCGCTCTCACCTCTCTGGAAAAATAACAAATAAACCTTATTTGTTCCCCTACCGCCGACGTTGTGTCCTGCCTTGTATTCTGGGTTCAACCAAACAAACTACCTTAACCGTAACAATAAGTTAAAATTTTAGCAAACAAAGTAAAGGTTTTAAATGAGTAATTCCAGCAATTTGTTTTGCACTTCCATAAAGTCGGAGCATTAAGAGACAAATAAAACAAAGGGTTAAAGAAACATGGTCACTACTATGTGTGAAGCTCCAAAACTGCTGAATCTTACATTTCCCACTCTGCAACTTGATAGCGTATTTTCGTTAAAACCCAGCCTTGTACATTTCCATGTATTCCAAACTCCACACCTCCAGAGTGTAATGCAGGCTTTCCAGAAAAACGTCCATATAGGTCATCTGTGCAAGCAGCTTATTATCATGTTTACGTTTATTGTAGGATGCGACTTCTAGTGGTCGTGGTAATTATGAGGTGTTAGTTGCGTGACTTACATAATGTAATTATTTTAACCAGGGCTGCCACGTTTCCAGTTTCGTTTCAGAGACTGTTTTCCTGCATTCTAGCGAATTTCGGGTAATTTTGTCGCCGAAATGTGGATTCTGGAGGACGAGGGTGGTGCGTTGAAAAACTGGACTCTCTGGAGACTCTGGAGGGTTGGGGAAGTAGCTACATCTACAAACACTGTATAAAAAGCAAATGAAGGAGAAAAACACATTGTTCAAAGACAGTGGATGCCACAGGATAACTTTGTCCAGAAAACAAACAGACTTTATAGATTTTATAAAACTATAAATAGAAGAAAAGTAAAGGGTTCTTAGTTGAACTATTTTGTTTGGATTTGTCATATTTTTCTTATTGATTATTTTAGAGGTGCTTTCGCACATAACTGCTTCCCAAACAGCTGTTTTCCCCTTAACTATCAGGACTCTGAACTCATCCCTCTAGCCCCCTCCTCACATGCTACTGACATGCATTACCATGCATCTACTGTGGGATTGTGTTGTGAACTATGTTTCTGTGAGGATATGTTGACTGTATAGTAATAATATGTGAATTGATGCTGTCCATTTATGTATTTGTGCTGCAGAGTAGCCTATAACATACTGTACCCGGAAACATATTCCACCTGTGTTGGTCGTGTTCCTATCTGTCTGTCTGTCTGTCTGTCGACACCTTGGCAGTTAAATGAAGCTATTAACCAGTGGTACTGTCTGATAAATAAGAGCTAGCATAAATACCAACGCATGCATTATTGCTGAGCCTAATTAATCTAAGTGAGGCAAATCTCTGCCTACATGAAAGGTATTTTTTGATTTTGGAGCAGTGTGTGCGTGCTGAAGCCACACAGAGTGTGTGCTTTCGGCTCTGGAAAAAAAAATCCTTAGCACAGAAAGCCTATTTAACACATTATTGTATTTTTTCACAAAGGAGCGGCTATGTGGTTTCCTGTTATTTGGTGTGAGATTTGTGAGACAGATTTGAGGGAGATATGAACGTGTTGGCAACCCTGTCTAATGTTAACCAAAAATGTAAAATACTGTTATATTAGTTACTAGATTTCAGCACTGAGGCACAATTACATTCATGATTTTGAATAGGTACACTAACGGCGCAAGAGGAGAGATGGTGTGCTGCTGCCAGAGAAGCCGCTGACTAACATTACTCTGAGCAGCATGCATGGAAGTAAATTACAATAGAATAGATTTGTGTATATTTCTTGCTTTCCCCCTGATGGTCTGGATAACTTGCTGCTGTTGCGCTGTGCTGCTCTGTCTTGTCTGTGCACTGTCCTCTTTCCATGTCCTTGGCCTATCATTTTTCTTTTCTCTGCGTGAGAAAATGGACATGTGGCGTGAGAGCGTGTGAAAAGTGCAGTCAGTGCGTGAGACTTGGCAGCTCTGTTTGAACCCAAACCATGATCTTTTCCTAAGCCCAACCAGGTAGGTTTTTTTTGCCTAAACTGCAACTGTTTCACAACGTTAACCACGTGAATTATGTCATGTGATTTGCTTCCATGTTCAACTGCCATCGGTAGGGGGCGTTAATTTAGGAAACGCTCCTGTGCGTTGTATTAGAGTGCACTTGCACCACGCTGTGCGATGCAACACACCATTGTAGTACTCACTCCCTCAAGCTAGTTTTGAGCCAATGGAAAGGGATATGTTACGACACAGCAGGAAAAAGTTGCCTCGACTGCTATCATTTAATCAAGGCATGATGGTGCTCAGCGAGCTGAGCTTCACTGACCACAGTGAATTCTGTAAAGTCAAGAGCATTACAATCATGTTTGTTTGGCTAGCTTCGCATGGAGATGGGTGCCGGCCACGACACACTGCTGTTTCACTCTTAAATGCAGTGGTTGTACCGAGCGAATCTGTTGCAGCTGGCATTCGAGCTATGCAGTGAGGACACAGAGTTTATGGAGGGATGTGAAACCGGCCATTGCAAAACCGTTTTTTCTGACCCAAAGTGGCTGTTGAAATTGGCCTATCTGGCGCACATGTTCAACATCCTCAGCCTGTCTAACCAAAGAGGCTACACATCCATCCTTGGAAGTCAGTGACAAAATCACTGCATTTACGAAAATGAAAAAATAAAGGAAGAGGTATTCACAGACATATTTCCCCAGCTGATGGATTTTCCACCTGTCTGTGGATGTAGCGAAAGAATCCGCCACCACTCACCTCACTGCACTGAGTCAGCACTTCAGCTCCTACTTCTCTGACTTGAACACTGACGCTTGGGACTGGGTGTGTGGTCCTTTTGACCCATCTGCAACAGCTCCAAGAGGCCTTACTGGTAAGGCAGAGGAGCAGCAGCTGGAGTTATCCTCTGACCGGAAACTGAAGGTGAAAGTTTTAGTAAACTTTCCTGATATTAGGTTTGAATTGGGCAACCATTACGCATCTAATTCTGCGAACCAATAAACACAAATCCACATCATTTTTCCCACATAAACAGGTTGGACTCTCGACTCGACAATCTGCCTCTTTGAGTCTGAGCCAACTCGTCTCTAGCTAAGCTACCTCCGTCTTTCCCTCCCCATGATGCTTGTTTGTGCTGTCCCTGGGTGCACATCCACGGGTGAAGATGACAACGTGTCATTCGTTTATTTTCCAACTGTGGTGGACTCCGCTCATAGAGGAGGACCACCCTCACGGGGGTTAAAACCTGCAGAGAATTTGCACCCGGCGTGAGCGACAAGAGGATTATTGGGCGTTTAGTGCTGACCACAGATCATCTATTCTCGGCCGTTGTATGGCACTAGCTAATGCTACGGAGCCATCATTTTACATTGCATTCATTCATTCATTCTGAACAAATAGGGGCCTCTTCACTAACTTTGCATGTGTATGCTAACTTTTCTACTCAGGAGTAATATGGCTCGCAAAGGATTTTTTTAACTCACCGACTGAATTGACCAGTTTTCAGATCTGCTGTGTCCTCTGATTCCAAATGACACGGCTCACACATGCAGGGCTGGACTATAGTGAATGTCGCTTGCGCCATTGCTGTGAGTAACTGTTGCCATGGTAGATTGTAGATGGAGGTGGAGCCAGGGAGATGTCAATCAAAATGTGATCTGCCACGCCTACATGGTCTTGAGAAATGGTCTAACGTGTTTGATATTTAGGATTTCAAATCTGGATGATTACGTCAAGGGACCACAATAGCCAATGAGAGGGAAAAGTCTACAAGGAGGTGGTAATGCTGGTGGTAATAATGGTGTTGCCAAGCAACAGTAAACATTTTAGCCCTTGCTCGCTCTGGCCCGATTATCTTAATAATATCCTGCAGTGTCTGGCGTGCCTTTATTTTCAAATCTTGTAGTGTGCACATGTTTGAGATTCGAAAGAGAATCACACGTGGGAAGTTTCTCCTTAAGTGTGTGATGCAACTCGATTTCAAAATCGGTGAGGATTTTCAAACTCCTGTAGTGTGAGCCCAGCTTTATGAAGAAACATTTTGTTCTCACTGTGCTTTAAATATTTGAGGATGGAGGAATAAAAGCCCCTGCATAGGTTACAGCAGTCTGTTGGAGAGCTATATAACTTTGATGGGAAACCCAGAGAATATTTGCAGTTCCTCACAAAAGCGTCTCCATCACTGACATTTTTGGAAGGCTGCATTAAAGAGCCATGGGGTGTGCTCATGTCCAACAGGCAGACTGTGTTGTCGTCTATTAAACATAACTTGGCAGGGCAGCTTCTCACAGGAGACTCGGATGAACCGAGGAGAGCTGCTTGCTTGTTTTTTTCATCTCTACACGGGCCTGCTTGTCGAACGTAACAACTTCAGGGCCTAAATGAGTTCCAGCACCAGTTGTGTTGTTATGCACCTTGACATAAGCGTTAAAACAGGCATACAGAAATAGAGCAGAATAAAGCTTTTAATGAGCATCTCACCACTCTTTCTTGTTTTCTCCTCTTCTGTGTACAACAGATGAAAATGCCTTCAGCTATTAAAAAAGAAATGTAGTTTTATCTTTACAGCAGCTTTTGAACTGTAGTAATTTTAGAACAAAAGCTTTGCTCAACTCTAAGAACCAATATGAAGGATTTTAAAAGAAAGTGTCGGCTTTCAAGTTACTGAATTGAGTTAATGGCGTTACTCACTGAGGAGCCATAAAAATACGATACTATATGTCAACTGTTATTAAAGTAGTTTTCCTTCACTTAAACTTTAAAAGAAGTACTGCTCGTGTGTCTTCGAACTGATGGGAGCACCAAATCAGCAAAACACTCATATGAGCTGCTTTCGAATGCACTGACCTATTTTGTCATTTAGGTATGAGGACTCCTGATCCAGCTTTTTCATCCTCCAGCAGATGAACTGATACATTGTTTGCACACAGCCGACTGTCAAGTGGAAAGAGGTCTAGTACTGTAGATAGGAACCTTGTGATGCAGCTGCTAAGGTTCATTAAATATAAAAAAATATTAATCGAGATTTTTTTCTTTTTGGCCACGTGGGATTGCATTGGAACAAACTGTAAGCAAAACACTGACGTGTGAACTGGTATGGTGAACATGAAAGCAAGCAGTTGCCTATGTACTGTGCATATCCGGCAGAAATGGAACAACATTAGCATTCATTAAGAGTCTTGTTTCAGGTCACCTGATGCATAAGTCAAATATTCTCTGTCCATTCTGCTCAGTTGTGGTCTCCACCAACACCTGAGGGAAATATCTGGTTCTTTAGCTGTTAAAGGAACGAACGAACAAAAGTTATGTTCAAACTCAGTGTCATCTTCCCTGCCTTTGTTGGTGCATGGCTACGTTTCTTTGCACGTTCCCGCCATCAAATGGAATGTGTAGCGTGTCGCTCGTGTGCTCGCATGTGTGCTTGTTGCATCCTTGGGCACGTACATCGTACGAACAGAATGGGGACCCACTCGTAAAAACAGCGCTCCATAGTGCTACTAGTGGTAAAAAACTCCACGGTGTACCTTTAAATGTTCCACTATGTCCACCGGTTAGTCGCTGACTTTGTCTGTCTGCCATTTGGTGCTGGGCAGTTAGCGTACAATGGATTTATGAAAGCTTTTCGCACAACAAAGCTGCCTTCTGCAGCTGAAAAACAGGTTGATGAAAGCGCTGGGACTGAACTAAAACAGCAAAGTTGCGGGCCATAAAACCAAAACTGCAAGTTGCTAAAACTCTAAACGCTTGCCTTCTCTTGTCACTGCTCCTCCTTCCCTATTGTTTCCAGTAGTTTTTCCCCCATTCCTTAATGTTGTGAGGACTTGCCTTCCTTACGGGGACAAAATGCAAGTCCCTATCATGTAAATCACTTAATTTTAGGGTGAAAACTTGGTTTAAGTTTAGGGTAAGGGTAGGGTTAGGTTTAGGCAAGTAGTGGTTTGGGTTAGGGTAAGTCTCCAGGGAATGAATGTAAGTCAATGTCACGTCCCTGAAAGTGACGGAAACACGACTGTCTTCTCTCTCCCTCGGTGTGTGCGTGCGTGCATGTGTTAATCTGGGCTTGACACGCCACCTTCTCACCTGCTGCTCATCCAGTAATCAAGCTCCTGTCGTCTACTCACACGCACACCTGGGACTCAGCCAATCATCACCCTTGCAGTATAAAATCCCCTGCTCTCCTCTCCCGTCTTCACCAGATTGTTCAGGTTACCATGTGGTACAGGTGCCGTGGCCAATTAATTGATGACAGTGTTTGGGCTTGTGAACACTCTGACTTACCTGCATTGTCCCTGTGCTTCAGGTCCAAGCTCACCTGAGCCGCCCGCCCGCCCGCCTGCCTCGTCCAGCATCACTGCCTGCTTGCCAGTCTGCCTCACTCAACCTTCCGGTCTCTCAGCTCCGACCAGCAGCTTCCCCATCTCTCTGCCTACGGTGAAACATCAGATCTGCTCCCTTAAGTTCAGTCATTACTTGGATATTTTGAAATAAACTGTTAAAACTTTTCAAAGGATATCTGCCTGTGGTCTGCTTTTGGGTCCAGATTTATACACTGCATGCAACACCCCTGTCACACAACAGTCATTTGATCCATTGTTCACGTAAAAGCATTGATCAGAGCAGCTTGAAACGCTCGTTTTAACTTCTACAGGAAAAAAATTATAAAATTAACCTATACTGAGAATCTCAAAAGGACAAACTGTACTTCTTAAATAGCAAACATCCCACCTTTTGCTAAGCAATTTTACAAAGCCATTGTAACTCAGGGCGAGAGGTAGTTTTTCTCCCCGAGTAACTTCTGAACTTTCGTGAATGATGTGAACGATGTTTTTTGAAGTCTTAGATGAACTTTTGTCCAGACAATCATCTAAATGGATTGGGGTGATTTCCGAAACTAGCGGGGGATTTCAGTTGGAAGTATAAATGATCCAAAACAAAGGCCTTTCAAGACGTAGTTGAATTTAGTGCTCACTTTAGTTGCTTGTTTCAGCTTCTGCTGTTAGCCCCCTTTTTTTTTCCTAGTAGATGGGATTACAGCAGACCATAAGAGGGCACATTGATCAGCCAGCTCTTCGTCTTGAAGCTCCACATGTCTCGCTATGCAGCAGCCAAACACACTTCCTAGAGCAGAAATCACTGAGTATGTGGTCTTTCACTGAGAAAGACAGTCAATACATTGACCATGAATACATACATACATATATACACACTGCTGTTATGTGCCATCCTCCTCTTCAGTTCCTGGGTTAGTATTACAGTAAAGTGATGTATACCACATTTAATGCGCTTGGCCAGCAATGAAACATTAAATTATTAAAGGGTAAATCAACACCAAATGACAAACAGCAGAAATCTCTCTACGTGTATCAATACATTTTAAGCATGTTGCATTTTCTATCATAACACCTGCTGTGGCATAATTGGAATGTATAGCCGGTGTGTGTGTGTGAGTGACATAAACTGCAAACGGGAAATAAACTGCAAAGGCAGAAAAAAGTATACGGAGACCTCCTCAGACCCTACTTCAATGAAATGAGTCTAGAGTTGTATTGTATCAGGCCGCTGGACTCTGAAAAGATAAGCTGATGGTCAAATAGTCTTTTGCTATACAGTTAGATTTTTTAAATGTTTTTTTCCAGCCATTGGTTTCCATTCATTTCCACATTGTGTGAAAATCAGTTAGCCGACTTTTAAAAGGTGCTTCAGTTGCGTAAAGGCTTATCAACACAGGTGGCGTTTGAGCTGCGTTTTCCAGCCGTCCACGTGACTGAAGCTGCTGCCGCTGCTGCTAGGCTAATGTTCTGCTTTCGCTATGCAGCCTGTGTAGACATAATGTAATCCATCACAGTGAACATTGCATCTGCATTCATTTTCTTTCAGTGTTATAGTAGAAATCGGAATGATACAAGAAGTCTGCATTGGTTTACATGATTCTAATAACCTAATTGAAATTAATGCAGATGGCAATGGCAATTTTATGTATATAGCAAATTTCATTACAAGTATACTCAGTGGGCTTTACATTAAAATACAAAAATACAAAATATAGGCATAACCATTAGAGCATATAACATAAGCAACATAAATGTAAGCATAAGTAGAACGCAGAAATGTAATCAATAAAGCATACACCCAACATACATTTGGGTTTCTAGAGAATACTAATTGATTTTCATATTCTATGAAAATTCTTTTGACACATCCAGCAGAGTTGAACCAACAGTAGAATTCATTTGGAATCCTGTTTTTGGCCACCCCATGAATGTAAATTCAACATTTCCTCTCCTTTTCGCTCTGTTGTGATCTCCATCACCCCCACAGAAAAATATCTGGCTCGTTGGGCTGCTAAATGGTCCTCAATGTTCATCATCGAGTCACTTACTTAGTCTGTCTGACTGGCAAGTGGTGTCCAGTGGGTTTACAGTTGTGGGCCGGGAAATCAAAACAATGAGCTGAAACGTTCTAAAACACTTTGGAGGGCTGAGTTGAACTGCAGAGTTGGGTGATAATTCTCTGCAGGTTTGTCAATATACAAGCTTCCCCCTTCACTTCACAAATAGTAATTCCATCCATTGTTTATATGAAAATATTGATCAGTGCAGCTTAAGGCATTTGCTACTTTAAAAGGGGCATTATGTACGAATTGAGACTACTCTCCACCTGGCTAATTCATACTCCAAATCAATAGGGAGCAGCTTGTCATATATCAGGTTATAACTGCTGCTAGCTGCCATTAGCTAGTTAGCTCAGTCAGCCATGCAACTAACCTAATTATGGTGCTATTAGCACTCTGAGCCCCAGAACCAGAGTTGGGTGAGCGGGCAATGGAACAGGATCAGCAGCCTGCCAGACCAGGACCAAACACAGCCTCAGAGACTGACAGGGAATACAGTATCGAGGCGATTTACAACAATTCCAAACCAGGACCCTGTTGATGAAGAAGACATGGGGCGTTCAGGCGGGGTCAGGAGAGGTGTCACGCCGAGAGGAGCGAGAGAGGGAGGTCGGGCATCAGGGAGCCAGCGACAGCCGGCGGAGCGAGAATATTTTTTCACATCTAACTCGGTGGATTCAGGATTTATTTCGACCACACCAGAGGTGGTGATTGCTGGAACAGTTTAAAGACCAACCAAGACGGTTTTGGCGAGTTTTATTTTGTTTCTGTCGAGTTTGAATGAAGTGTGTTTTATGATCAGTTAAGGCAATCAAGCTGGTCTTGTCGCGATTCACAAACCTGGCGGATTCAAATGCAACCATTCAAAACACAAAACAAGTAAGCAAGGTAACAAGAATATTTATAGGTGCCCGGGGACGTGATGTATCACAAGAGTTGCCCAACGCTCTGGCGGTGAGTGGAAAGAAGACCAGGGTTGATATACTGCAGGGCTTTGATTGGTGGATAGATTGCAGGAGAGCGGCTTGGAGCATGTGCACTGGGTGAGTAATCAGAGCCCTGGGAGAGAGGGAATGCCACGCCCATAACACAGAACACCCAGAAACAGACAGGGAAAACGGAACACCATGCTAAGCCGATGGCACAGACTGTAACAGGTCATAGTTCGGTGAAAGAGAGAAACATGAATTCAAAAGCTGCACGCTTGTATTTTTCAGTTTGATAAGGAAAGGTGGCGTAAGAATATTCCCTTTCTTGACATTTTGTGATTTTTTGTTTTGTTTATTTATTTGACTAAAAAAGTTAAGAGAGCTTTTGTAACGTTGCGAAGTCACCGCTCACACATGTCTTTGACATGAGCACTGTTGCTTCTTCACATGCTATTGCTAATGTTAGTTCTTTTTTATCTTAGTTATAAGCTAAAATTCTGGCCAAATCTTACATATTGTGCTTTTTAAATATTTTAAGTTCATGTGAGTTCTAGTAAATGGGATAAAATAAGCAAAACGACTTTAAAAACCTTGTATAAATGCTGCAAAATAGTGCCTCAAAGTCTCTTCAAGAACAGACTACATTTTTGAAGAGCCTACTTATTTGTTCTTTACTACTTTGACACAACAAAAAATGCTTCAGATAAATTGCTTGAAGTATTTCTTCTGTTAGAACTGTGGGGCTCGATTGCTTGCGAGGCACACGATTTGTGCCTCCCATGCCTAGAAGAAAACCTCTGACTAGACAGTTTAGTCAGAAACTGTTATCTTTCCTAGAAATCTTTCAGAGTTATCCTCCATGAGGCCGATAGCCATCCTGTCCATATGAGATGACCTTCAGTGCGATCAAAAGCCATTAATGCCTCCTTTTATCCCCTCAGCCTGATTTGGACAATAGCCAGAGCATATCCATTCAATAGCTACTGAACCATCCCTACGCTTACGTCTTGTGCGTGTATGTGTGTGAGTGTGATACTGTGAATGCAGAAACATTTTTACCAAGCTTCAAAATCTTGTGTAGTTGCAGTGTAAATATGCATTAAAACGATTTAATTGCCTCTTATAATTCAACCCCATAAACCAATGGTATAGCATTCTTTAGAATAAACTTGCATGCTTTTTAGGCTTTTTAATTTTAGCATTTCTGGGAAAAGCTTAGGCTCATCCGGACATTATCTCCATTGTCTGACACGCCCCGCGAATTGAAAGGTTCTTTTTTTATGGCCTGGAGTGAATTTCTAATGCAATCTGTGGAGGATTTGAATTAGATTTTCCTATTAGCCATTCCCTGACTAAACCAAGACATCTGCTTTGAATCTCACCTAATACAATAGAATTATCTGTGAGCCTGTTCAGTCGATGTCTTCCCGTCCTGTCTTTCTCTCAAGCACAGCTCTCCTTCGTGATCTTCCACTCCTCCTCCTGCTGTCTGTATTTCTTTTCACGAGTTCCTGACAATGTACTGCACTCAATCTGATATGTTCTTGATTGGTGGATTATAATGAGGTTGATATGTCCCGGGGCACATTTTGTTGAGTGAGAATCACACGAAAGTTTGCATTTCAGTGACGGCTGCCAGTGTACTTCACCTGTGCTCCAGTTGTATGAAAAGCTAACACCTCCTGAAGGACATTGTGCTAGAACATTTTGCTGTTCTGTCAGTTTCTCCAGTCAGGGATCTACATTCACACTGACAAAGTCCTTGGTCTCAGCCTGTCTCTCTCTCTCATCCTAAAGAAATGTGGTCCTCATCACTGAATTCAGAGTATGAACGGTTTCTTCTTTCTCTTAACATGTATATTCCATTGTTAAGTTAAGAGTTCAGTACATTTCCTGCCACTAATGATATTACTCATTATTATACGATATTAAACCATGTGAGACTGCAAGTCAAGGGCTTTTAAACCATTTAAATGTTTTAACATACCTACCGAGTGCGTACACAAGAATTGTAGGGCTTTTCTTACAGCATGTACACATTCAGTATAAAGATTTCCTTTAAGTTAATAATTCAGTATAATTCTATTTGCCTTGTTCATTGGCAGTTCAGGTTGTTCAGGAAATTAGAGTCCGTTTCCCGTTTAAATTTTCTGCCCGATTCTCCCAAAACAGTGTGGGGTTTTGAACCAGTTACCCTCCCTGACCATGCTTCTTTTCTACTCTTAAGGGACAGTTCACCTCAAAATCAAAAATACATATTTTTCCTCTTATCTGTAGCGGTATTTATTCAATTTATGGAAATATATGAACACTTTTCTTTCTACCGATATTTCCTACATGAAATTGCTCACAACAAGCTCCGTGGATTATCTTTGCTAACCGGGTAATGATTTCCAGAAAGAGACACATGCTGTTGAGTTTTTCAAATGTCTTATTGGGCACCACAGCTGAGTGGTAGTAGTTCCATTATGTTAAAAAAAAAAAAAATCCCATGGCTCCTAATATTCCTCTGAATGTTGTCATGTTTTTTTTCATACATCCCTTTTACAGGCAATGAACTATTTCAGAAAAAGTTATTCTTGTGTGTTGCCAGTTAGCTTCAGGCAGCTTGCCTGGAACAATACAGGGGAACACTGTTCACATTTTTTAAATCTATGTTTTTTGATTCCCTTGTAAAAACGAAAAGAACATCTGTTGTGAAATATTCTCCCTCTGAAACTCTCAACAGGGATCAATGGATACACCTGGATGCACAGCACACTTCGGTGAGCTGCACTCCCTGCTGATTGTGTGTTTGTTTGTCCTTGAATGAATAAGAGCATTTGCTCATTAGCAGGGTGTGGTTTCCTGCATATCCACAGTGGAAATGAGCTCCTAACAGTAGCACTTTACTGGGAGTGCTGTGATGGCCAAGATAGCCGACCACCATGCGTTCAAGAAATGCCAGCGTATGGGAATGGCTCTGTTTGCTGTTTATACCGTAGCCAGACAGTTAAGCCAACAGTCAGCAGAGACGCTATCTGAATAATTTCTCCTCGCTATAAGGGACTGTAATTTGTACCTAGAAAAGTTGTTGTATAAGTTGATTATCTACACTTCAATATAATATACCAGCTCTTAAATCAAGTGCAAGCAAGTACAAAAAACACATTCCCTGATAGATTGTAGTTCTTTAATTAGCTTACCATATGACTGAAAGGAAGACAAACTATACTTTATATACACTTAGACAATAGAAAAACCTATTGTATGCATGTTAACAACAAGTCAGATGGGGCAAGAAACAATCAGACAGGTTGTAAACAAGCAAGCAGTCAAGCCAGATTATCAAAACTACTTAATTTACATGGGAAAAAAACGTACCCAAAACGCAAATGAAAATCCTTCATCCTTCTTTTTGCAGGAAAACTCTAATAACTTCAACGTTATCAACTTTACTGGCCATCTATGTTGACATGTACAAGGAATCTGACCCCAGTTTTCAGGATTTCTCGTTATACTTAAACACAGACAAGCAAATGTATACTAAAACTGGAGACTGTCCTCCCAAGAAAGATGACAGAATCAGCCATTATGGCCAATGCCCCAAAACGACACTCTTATGTTGAAGGGACAAAGCCTTCTAGCAGCCGTAGGAATTATAACTCTTGCCCGTCGAAAGCCAAGGAGGATGTCGGGTGACGTGGTTCTACGGCGACAAAGTCCACAGAGGGAGGAGGTCGGCGTGGATGGATGCGTGGCTCAACAAAACACTGGACATTGACGTGGGAGTGCATTTCTCGAGATCGTTTCCCATTTCCAACCGGCAGTCAACATTGTTTTTTTTACGGACTACAGTCATTTCCCAACCTTAAGCACGTGTTCATTATTGTAACTATGACGACGAAGGTCCCCTATCCTTAACGACGTACTTATTTCAACCCAAACCACGATCTTTCCCTAAACCAAATCCCGAATTTCGTTTTTGTGCCCAGACCTAACCAAACCTTAAACATGTTGGTGTCAGGTAATAAAGCGGTTTTATCTTTGAAACAATGATTTGTAACAGTTTTGGAAGGCACAGACAAATGACGTCATTCAGCTGATAGGGAAGTTAGATGGAAGTAGAGGGAAGTTACAAATGATTTATTTGGAATTATAGGTAGTACAGCTCCTGGTATGCTGGGAGAAATACTGTATGGATAATAAGTTACTCGGTAATGCTTTAAAATCCCCCTTTTTAGCATTCATAAGCAGCATTTAAACATTTAATAAATGATTCATAACACACTATAATGTACTTGTAAGCAGATATAAGTACGTATTAATGTATTTGTCAACAACTATAACTCCTCCTGTGGGCACCCAGAAGTGGAGGCGGTGGATTAGCTGCTTCTTATAATGTTTTAAGTGCCTTCTCATTTCTTTTGTTAATTGCATTTCATTTGAGGTTTAAAGCTTTCTTATTACAGGTCCTGTTCCCTTACTATGTATTTTAGTTTATAGACTAAAGATACAGCAGTTATATTACAGAATTTTCTGAACTCTTGTCAATTGTTTTATCTATAACAGCGTGCCTGTTCTGGGTGATTTTAATATTCATGTTATTTTGCCCTTCATACCCCATGTCTGGTGAGTCTCTACATCTAATTGAATCATTCAATCTTCCACAGTGATTTAAAGGAGCTACACATTCCAAAGGACATCCTCGACTTGGTACTTTCCTCTGGTTTCTGCCCAGAGAACATAGAGTTAGTAGATGTCTTTGTATCAGACCACAAAGCTGTTTGACCATCACACAGTCCCACATTTCTACTAATCACTCTGCAGCCAAATTCAGGAACACCTTTTCCAATTGTTCCTTTCCCATTACAACACGTCCAGATGAAAAAATCCAGATGAATTATTAACCTCTTTCACTTTCTTTCCATTCTTGACCACATTTCTCCAATGAAAATCAGAAAGTTAAAATCAAACGCCCTCCCCTGGCTAAATGATCACACTCAATCAGGGATTGAGTGTGATCATTTACACACTCAATCAGGGGCAATCAGAAAGCGGGGCTGCAAATCAGCCTGAGATATTAACAGTAATTGGACAAAATCACAGAGGGGATGCAGTGGTAAAAAAAAGGTGGGTAAACTATAAATGTCCTCTGGTTAAACTGTTACCCTAACTGTTAAATGTTAGGTAATGGTAAACTCATTAAAAGGTGAGAAATCCCTATGTTGCATTTGAAAAAGGCGGGTAAAATGTGTTATGTGGGTTTACCCTCTACTACATCACAAATAATTAAATCACCTGGGCGAATGCCAAATTTTATTAGCCACATTACACTTAAAGGAGCCGACACTTTGATTTGGCTCCTTCGCAAACGTCCCATCTCCACAGCCGAATCCTATCCAATCGCAAATCAGTTCGGCACTTCAGCTACATTACTATCGTCCTTTTAGCTCGTTTAAGTTTGGCTGGAGTCAGTGGGTGAAGCGGGTTCATTCAACATACGCTAGCCTATCTTTTCCTATGTTCTATTTTCAATCCATGATCGCAGTTAGGCTAAATGGCACGTCTCTCACCTTTGCAAACACCCAGACTCCTGCGTGGATTGACAGACTGTGACTGACAGCCAGTGCCTGCTGTGGCAAACAATCAGCCACGGGTTCGACTGAAACCAACTCAAAGGGTGGTCCAAAAGCGTTAGATTTTTTTTTGTCAGTTGCTGAAAATAGTAAAACAATCATTGATGTAGGCTGCTGAAATATAAGCACCTGATAGCCAGGACTGTATGATGATACGTTTATTTTTAAAAGACAAAAAGCGGGGTAATAAATCCATAACTTTGTTTTGCTCGATTGCTCAGGCACCTGTGCTGCTTTCAGCACGACAGGTCACTCTGTTCTCCTGCACTGTCTAGAAACAGTGGTCTTAGGGGAACTGCTCTACATCTGCTTCATTCATACCTTTCCAACAAATGCCTGTTCCTCTGTTGTTCATTTTAATTGTGGCGTTCCTCAATGGCCCATTCTTGGCCCACTTGTTTTCAATATGCATGCTTCCTCTCAGCCAGATCATTCAGAACCATGGTATCTACCACCGCTGCCATGCGGATGACACGCACTTAATATGCCCCTCTCCCATCAAGTAACTCAGATAATCTCAGCCTGAGTAATATTAAATGTTGGGTGTCTCAAAACTTTCCATAAATGTAATGATGATCTGAGGTCATTGTCTTTGGTCCAACAAATTCTACCAGCCTGTTTCACAGTAAACCAGGTTCCCTGACAAAATATATTAAGCAGAATGGATTCTACGGATCCCTTTTAAAGCATTCAGTGGCATTGCTCCAAATTATATCAATGATTTATTAACTCCCTTTGTGCCTGGGCATTCTTTTATTGGTGGATGGGGCTCTACTGGTTATTCTTACGTCTCGGATAGTGACCAAAGTTGGCCGGGCCTTGGCTGCTAGAGCTCCAGACAGTGGCACACGCTGCATGTTGGGATCAGACAGGCTACATTTTAAGCACATTTCAAATCTCTTCTTAAAACATTCTTTTATAGGAAAGCGTTTATGAATATTTAATATGGTGCTGGATATTGTTCATACTGCTCGACATTACATTTTTTTATTTAATTTAATTTTATCCCACAGTGTTTTATGATCCCTATAGGGCTTTTTTTCATGACTGAGACTATGCTGTGGTGCCATTTCAGACTGTAGATCCCACAAACCTGAATGTTTTCATGGCTGTCACAGTGCTGGTGAGTGTGTTTAGCTCCATGTAACTCCAACTCTGTAATGGGAGGTCAAAGTTGAGGAAGTTCAGGAAGTTGGTCTGCAATCTCGGATGGATGGTTTCAACAAACGGTTTGGTAATAATTTTACATTTGCCTTGGTCTTCTTTTCCAAATGAGTTTGGCGAACCTCGAGGTTTATTTAAAAACTATATGATCATCTGACTACTTGTGTTTCTTGACCCATCAGATTCTTTTTAGTGGCGTTACTGTGTTCCAAGAGTTCCAGCAGTTACCTTGGTGAGTACAAATGGCCACGAGGAAAGATGGCCAAAACTATATAAAAATAAAAATTAACAAAATAAGACACAAGTTGTAAATAAATCGGAATAATCCTTTTAAGGAGGGATTATTTTAAGCTTACTGAACAAAGTCAGTGTAGTGAATGCAAGTTATTGTTCTGTCTTCTTTCTGCTTTTCCTTTGGGCTGCTCCCTTTCAGGGGTCGCCACAGCGAATCATGCGCCTCCATCTAACCCTGTCCTCTGCATCCTCTTCACTCACACCAATTAACTTCATGTCCTCTCTCACTATATCACGATTCGCATTTTTAATTTGGCATGGGTTTTATGTCGGATGCCCTTCCTGACACAACTCTCTGCATTTATCCAGACTTGGGACTGGCACAAGAAGACACTGGCTTGTGCCCCCTTGCGGGTGCATTTCAAGTTATTGTTCTGTCAGGTGCGAAAAAAAGCTTTCTCTCCCCAATTAGACGTCAAATCTTGGTAGCAACATTTCCCTCTGCATAAGTATGTTTTTTTCCTCTCACAATATATTTTGCAGCTTTGTGGAAGTGCTGATAAGGTCACCCAAAAAGCTCCAGCTTGTGTGTTGCTGTCAACGCCCGCGGGCCACGGCTGCTTTTGTGTGTTGTGACCTTGTCATTACACTTCTTCACCTGTACACCTATGCACATTCGCTCTAGTCTCTATAGCAACTAATGTCCTTCATCACTGCAGGGACAGTGGACCTCTTTGTTCTTCAGAGCCCCTCTACTGCAGAACACAAATGCCACTCATCATACAAAACGTACGATCTTGTCCCTGCAGTCATTTACCTGCTACTCAGTGTTCCATCGTATTCCTTTTTGATTTGTTTATCATCTGATTAAAAAACAATTTCTAACAGTGTTTCTAAGGTTCCACTTGGTGATTCGACATCACTTCCTCCGGCACTACTTGTTCTCGGCACACTGCACTGTGCCGAAGTTCTCTAATATTAATAGCCGTATGACATAATCCTGTCCACTCCTAATGCATGTCTGATGTCTCCTGTGCTTTTAGAGCCTGCTCTCTGTAGAGCCCGCGACTGGAGGTGTTGCTTCAAACCATCTCACATTTAGAGAATTGGAGGGCACGCATGAAGAAAACAAGGGAGGGAGAAACAGTGAGGCATAGTAACAGCGCTTAGGAAGGGATAGTGTTAAAATAAAATAGTGACAGGAATAGGTATGGTGGGAATTCTCTTGTTTGCAAAAAATAATCTAATGCAAACACTGTCTCCACTTTTGTTTGTTTTTTTTTTACACAAACTGGACACGCCTCAGGACAGTAAAAACAAGAGTAAAAAGGCACAAGTTAACAGCCATGAAATGCACCTGAAATATGAATTAGGCAACGCTGAAGATATTGTGATCACTGGTGCCAGATGCACCGCTTGTAATGTCCCAGAATTTCCTGTTATTCTGGCACCGCAGTGTTAATCTGACCAGTGGCATTCTTGACGGAGAAAATGCCTTTCTGATATAGAAATGCCAAGGTTCACATGAGTCGGGCAGCAAGTATGCAAATAACAGATCAGTACAATAGTGTAGTGATTTGTGACTTTTGAATGTGTGCTATAGGTCATTCCATTTCAGCACCACAGACAGCTCTGGAGGCAGCAAATCCCAAAGCTGTTAATGAGTTATTTTTCTTTCCCTGAATTCAGCCTTGCAGGCCGGCCATTCTCTATGGTTTCTACGCGAAGCCTCCTTTTAAAGGCAACAATTGGTTTTTGCATGAGCAATTTATAATAAAGGGAGTTGAAACATGATTAAAAATCTTTCTGTTTCATTATTCACTCTGTCTCTGGCATAACTGATGATTGTGTGTAAGTATTTAAGCTACAATGTCAAACGATCCCTTTGGTGACTTCTTTTAAAAAAAGCACCAAATGACTTACGTCTGAAACAAGGTTCGTGCCGTCTCTTTCCCCTGCCTGGTTTAAACAACTATATTTCCAGTCCGAGAGTGTTTGCATATTTCTGATTCCATTGCAATGCCTTGGGCACATATTATTCTGGAGATCACTCATAACACTCCTTTTACTATGTGGCGCCTTATTGCTCAAACGTAATAGTGTATTTCTGAGAAATGTGAGGTTTTTCTTTAAATCTGCCTTAAATTATTTGATAAACAGTTGCTAATTTACGCACCCAGCAGACAGAGCAACATTAGTATTAATATCTTGTGTATCTTTCCACTTGATGAATATGAGTGCAATATTCGCTCTCCTTTTAGCTCTGTTATGGTCTCCACCAACTCCCGAGGGAAATATCTGACTTTTAGCTGTTTAATGTTTGACTATGTTACCAGCTAGTTGCTAGTCTGTCTGCCGTTTCGTGCTGGGCAGGTGGTGTGCATTGGGTTTGTAAAGCTTTTTCACTGAAAACAACTGCCTGTTTGCAAGGTGAGAGCAAATGAGAGCTTTGCCACTGAACCATACATTAGTACGTTAGTATGGCCCGTACAACAGTACATTTACAGGCCATAAAAACAAAACAACAAGCTTAAAAATGATAAAAAATTGTAGAGTTGGGTGAAAAATCTCTGTGGGTTTGTCACAATGACACCTTTTGGCCTTCTTTGCTGCAAAATAAGGCCAAAAAATACTCTTCAAGAACAGACTTGCATTTTGAAAGAGCCTTTGTATTCATTTTTCACTTGTTGAAGTCCACAGAAATGCTGGCAAATACAGGACTTCAATGCCTAGAAGAAAACCTCTGACTGAACTAAATTCTCCTGTGGCTAATGCGCTATAGTCAGAAACTGTTACCTTTTTTAGAGGTCTTTCAGAGTTAACTTCCAAGCTCTCCTCAACCTCTCTGGTATCTGTGTGAATTATTAAGAGTCTCTCTATAGAGTGCCTGTCAGAAATAACCAGACCTAGTGAAAGCTTATGCAAAGCAAGAGGAAAGTGAATAACAAAGAAAACATAATATAATTGTCTGGTAGTTCCACTGGGAAATGAAACAAAAGTGTTTTTTTCACATTTACATGTCAATAAAAACACAATGTGAGGGATGACAAAGAAGCCTCAGGTTGAAAACCTGTCTGCAATCGTTGTGGGATTTCTGCATTATTGGTTCCTATTAAATTAAAAGTATACAGGAAGACAGGAGAAACAGTAGATGATGTATCTTAGGCTACATCTTCAACCTATATTTACACATGTGATATGCTTGCATGCAATTGCTTAGAAAGGGTATCTCCTCAAAGGTTTTACTTAGTTGTGGTCCTATTATGTTTGCTCCAATTACAGCTTTACAAAACATATCCTAACTACAAAATGCAAATGAAGATGAGACTACTTTGCTTTGAAATGTAAGGAATAGCAAGGGTGGAGTTCCTGACGATGGAAATGCTACAGTGAAGTAACGATAAATTGTACTTGAAGTGAACCTAATTAATTTCCATACCTGGGGTTGACTTGGCATTCACCTTGGCTTGCTGCACCAGGGAGCGTCCTGGTAATTACATTTTTAAGATTGGAACCACGGGAAGTCAGACGGCCCACAGAGTGAGAGGGAGAGAGAGAGAGAGAGAGACAGACAGATTAAGCTGAAGAGTGAGGGAGGGAACAGAAAGGGAAAGGTCAGAGAGCAATTGTGAAACAATGTTTGGAACGAGGGGGTCACTTTGGCAAACAGCAGATATCGTACATGTAGCCGTATGTAATGGGAAAGTGGTGATTTATACAGAACAGGAAGAGTAGGTGGGAGCTGAGAGGGATTGTAGGGAGAAAATACAAACAAAACCAAGTCTATTGCCATGCTAGCTGCTTTGTGAGGCTGCACGGAGGCTCATCTGTGCTTTGAGCCAAATGCTAACAACAGCATGCTAACATGCTCACAATGACATTAACATGACGATGTTCAGCAGTTACAATGTTAACCATGTTCACCTTTTTAGTTTAGCGTGTTAGCATGCTACCATAAGCTAACAAGCACAAAACACAAAGTAAAGCTAAGGCAGGTGGGAATGTCATGGTGGCGCTAGAGGTAAGTTTTAAGCAATGGTTTGCCATATTCGTAAATACTGTTTCTTGTAGAGAGTTAGATGAGAAAATACTGCTCTCACCTAAATATAAGGCTACAGCCAGCAGCCAGTTACGTTAGCTTAGCACACGGCCTGGAAACAAAGGAAGCAGCTAGCCTGGCTCTATCCAAATCCAAATCTGCCAAGCATCACCTCTAAAGCTCACTAATTAACACATTCACGTTTGCGACCTTCTGTAGTCTTGTTGACACAGCAGAGATTCCAGGAAGTCACTGCACCTGGCCAAGAAATAGTGAATTTTTGAGCAAATGTAGATTTCTGTATGCATGATCGTGTATCTATACTTGTTAGTGTACATAGTGTATATACTCTGTACCAATTAAACCAAAAAGATACAACATAGTGAGCTTTACACCGCTGACTTTGTTACCTTTGGACAGAGCCAGGCTATCTGTTTCCCCTTGTTTTTAGTCTTTATGCTAAGCTAAGCTAACTGGCTCCTGGCTGCAGCATTATATTTGTCATACAAGAAGGCGAGTGGTAACAATCTTCTCACCTAACTAGGCAAGAAAACAAATCAACGAATTTCCCAAAATTGGAACTATTCGTTTGAAGAATAATCAATTCTCACTGCTAGCATTTCCAAAAAACAGAATGGTCTGCCTGGTTCTGTGTCCACTGCAGTCACAGTGATGAATTAGTGTGAAGAACCTTTCCATTTCCTCCAGGGTTGAACAGTCGTACTTGTTTTATCTTACCCGGCTGTCCTCCCTTGATATGGAAATGTCATCAGAACATGTATCTCCTCCATTCTCTCCTGCCCTTGACCTTTCTTTTTGCCCATCTATCTGTCCCTTTCTCATCCTTGATTCTGTCACGCTTTACTAGAACTGAATACAAATGACCTCTGTCAGCTTGAGATGGTCTACGTCTGTGAGGTTTCAGTTCACTCTGATTGATGTTCTGTATTGGCACAATATTTTATTTGGATTTTTAAAAGACACCAGGCATCATCAACATCCAAGCAACCAGAGTTGGCAGGGGAACACTGACAACTGTCTGTTCACTCAATATGGATTAAATAATATTGTCAAGATATAATATACATATAAAACACTACAATATACATACAACCCAGTCTCATATACAAACGTACCCCGACTACGTTGGTCCAAAGTGCAAAACGTAGAGGGGTTACAATAATGGCCCTTGAATTGTGTGACTGTTAAATTTTTTTTGCCTATTGCTTTCAAAATATAACATGCTGATTATGTCATCTATGTCATTCTATAGAGATATTTTGGGGGAAAAAAGTAAAGAAGTTAAAACACTGAAACAGCAAACTGAAATGGCAAAGCGTTGTATCAAAACATCACTTGGCTATCTAGATAATGGAATTCCTAACCCTAACACCAAAGTGATGATTGGTGTTTTAGGTCGGGGTGAAACTGACTGAACCCCCTTTTCGGTAAAGTGTCAGAAAAAGTAGCTAAGTAGTTGGTAACGTTATGGCTGAACCTCAGGAATTCAAGCAGGGTGCTCTATCTAATATGTCTCCATTCACCTGTGAGCACCTTGGCAACATGACTCTAGCCCAACCCCAACTGGTGACAATAAATCCCAGCCCCATTTGCTGTCCTGGCCCAACTCCTGTGTTGGCAGCTGGCCCTGCACCCAGAGGTGATCTTGGGTTAATTGCAGGCCCCACTCCCAATGTGATTCAGCTGTCAGAGTCAGCTGTCTCCAGGTGGAACCTGTCTGCACTGGCTGGCATTAAAACCTCATCATCTGCCAAACACAAAGACTGGTAGGAAAGGTCAGTGATGATGTCAGCTGGGTGGTAGGAAGCTGACATCACTCACTAAAACACATACACACACACACATACAATACATAGATAACCATAAACAGACATGAGGTAAATGTAAACACATGGTCAGTCAAACCAGATAAACACATTCGCAAAAGTGCATATAGATGGAAACACATATTACCAGGATCATTTTACAGCCACATAAATACATAGGCTGCATATGTGCGCACACATAGATACATAAACACACACACACACACACACACACACACAGAGAAAGGCATTCAGTCATTCAGTAAATATGATCAAACAGGCCTACTGTAAACATACTCAAATAAATACAGAATCAAGCATAAACCTACACACGCACATACATAGAGACAAAGCGCTTGGCATTAGTCCTGTCAGTCCTGAATGTGAACCCAGCTGGATGTCTTGCTGAGACTCTATGGATATTTTATAGGTCTCCTGCACAAATTGTAATGAATCTTTCATGAGATAATAGCTCATTGTGTGTGTGTGTGTGTGTGCCTCTGTGTGTAGTTGGGGTGTGTGTGCTGTGCCTGTAGTATTTAGTAGTATGTAGTTATATTCTTGATGTGATTTGGCACCATCTCATGGTAGTAACCTGGCAATGACTGCAGAGGCCTGACAAAAGCTAAAATACCAAAGATCTCAACAGAAGATGTATAAGAAGATGAGATATGTGTTGCATTTTTAGCGTGTCTTATCCTCTATTATCCTTGTCTTGTTCACATACAGTTGCTATTTCAAGCGAAGCTCTGCGTTTAATATGCGCCAGATCTAGTACAGTGTTGAAAGCTGACAACCAGATGTTTGTCTGTCATGACAAAAACAGCCCAGGGAAACAGTCCCAGGTGGCTCTAAAAAGCACCAGATGGAGATAAAAGTTGTCAACCAACAGCAGCGTACCAGGAATGCGCCATATTGGCACTGACAACTTTTGGACCTAAATCAATCAGAATGTCGTCTGGTACACCAGGAATGGTAGGAAGGCCAGAAACCACACTGCCAAAAATGTTCAAACTGAGATTTTTAAAGTCAGATATCTGTATATTTTGTACATGTGTTCTAACTTTTTAAGCCCTCATCCTCCTCAGTCAGAATAACCAGTACTTTGGGAGGTTTTGGTGATATTAGATAATAGCATGTCTTTTACATTATAGTCTAGAATTAGGAGCAGATAAATTACAAGGCAACTATGTAATATTTGCTTTATGTCTGTCTGCCTGTAATCCTGCCAGTGGAAACACCCTTCATGTCTTGCAAGATAACGAAATACTTGTGTGGTCTCGTGAAGATGGAGTGTGTTTTTTTAGTTAGTTTTTTTTCTGATTTGAATGTTGTTAACTAACTGTGTGTATTTTTTTTCACACAGGATGATTTGGTGCTGATCCTGTTACTGTATACAGCCTAGTTAACAACTCTTTATTGAACAGCTTCTGCCCTGTGTGAGAACTGAGGACGTGTCAGCGGGCCATCTGGAGAGTATTACGATAAAAAACTGCAGGATTGACCAATGGGGTTTGAACTGTCTTGCTTGTTTCTAGCTCTCGCTGTCTTTCTTTCCCCGGTCTCTTTTGGTTTTCTCTCTCATACCTCAAACACACAAACTCAAACAGAGAAGTAAAGGGTGGGAGAGAGAGACAGACAGAGAGACTGGGAGAGAGAGGGGCTGGGAGGGACCGTGGGTGAGGTTCACTTGGATCCAAATCCACTGGAGCAACGACCGATTAGAGAAGCAAGACAGAACGTTCTGGAGCTACAACTCTAACAGGACTAAAACGCATACCGAGCACAGCAGGAGGGGGAAAAAAAAGAATATTCAGCCATTTGAGGACCAGCAAGGATTCTTTTCAACGCAGCAAGACTTGTCGTGAACTGTGACTGAAGCCATATGGATTGATCTTTTTTTCCTCTGGCGTATTTTCAGTGTGAAAGACGGAGCTTCAGAAATACAGGAACAGACACAGAAAGAGTGAAGTTGTTACTGCAGCAGCAGTAGTTTCAGTGCTGAGCTGTTGACAGAAGTGCTAGTAATGTCAGGGAGAGTGCTTCCTGCCCTTCTCCTATCTCTGTATCTGACTGTGGGTTCAGTCCAGAGCCAGGGTTCCTCCCAGGATGCCTTTATAATCCAGTACCTGGAGAGGAGACTGGTTCAGATGGAGGTAGGTGCCCGCCGCAGTTGTATTTGGCATTAGGTACCTGCATCCCTTAGGAGACATCAGAGCACTATAACCTCAATCTTTGCAGCTCTTACTTTTAACTATTGCTTGTGATTTTACTCATACACCTTAAAATATCCAGTACATTCTACTATCTTGTACTGATCTGGTGGAAAGTGTTCAGCTTTTCCTGCTATAATGTTAGAAACACCAGACCTTAAAATGAGCAGATTAATGAGACTGAAAATATCCCTTGAATTGTGTTAACACCATGCTCAGATCATCTGGCTGCCCAATATTTTGGCATCGTCTCAGCTGTCTGACTCATTTTTATAATGTCTTCTTGTTATGGGTAATCTGGCTGACTCAACAGATCTCAAGAAAATATCCATGAATATGTTAGCCAGGTCAATAGTTTATTGTATGTCACAGTGCGGTAATGTACTATAATGTACATTCACATCGGCAACGGTTAATGCTCATGCTAAGGCAAAGTGTAACAACAGTACAGGTAGAGAAGCGTCATAAAGTCAGGGAACTGACTCAATACTGACATCAGCTAGACGGCTAAATATGCCAACATACACCATCATAAGTTACGGGTCATGCCAGACCAAGTAAGGCTGTAACGGCAAAACCCCTGAGGGTATCAATCAAGCAGTGGTGTGTTTTATTGCTTATATGAGTTAAACTTTTTATTTGTAAGAGGAAGAATGTGTTATTTCTTCTTTCAAAAGTTCAGTTTAACAGAAAATCCCATGCTTTTTCATGCTTTAAGTGAGAGTATGTTACTTGCTGAACAACCGCATAGACAATAATGCTAAAATGTAGTTTAACAGTAGCACAGCTATAGAAGGCTTCATAGTCAGTGAGCTAACTCACTATGTCATTTATATCTACCAAATCTATCATAACCTACTGGTCATGCCAGACCAAGTATGGCTGGAGCAGGAAAAACTCCTGATTGCATTAAAATGAGCAAGGATGTGTTATATTCCTTATGAATTCATCGATTCTGAGAGGAAGAATGCATTTCTTCTTTCAAAATTCTGTATTTATAACACCTTTTCTCCGTGTCAATGACATCAGGAGCGTCTGAGTCAGTGTGAGCAAAACACAGTGAGCGTCACCCAGAAGACCTATGACCTCTCCTCTGAAATGAGGGGTTACCTGTCCACTCTCAGTGTTGTGAGGTAAGTAAGCCTGTCTGAAAAACCACTTCACAACATTTGCCGCAAATGGACAATAGTAACAAGAATGAATGAATGAATGAATGAAATAGTATGTGACCCAGTTAAGGAACTGAGAACTGAACTATTTTGCTCTGTAGATCAGAGGTGAAGAGCCAGGTGGACAGCGTGTCTGCGCGAGTAGACCGGGTGGAGAGAGAGTTGGAATATCTTGAAAACAAGATTCCCACTCAGTCTGACATCGAGATGGAGGAGGCCCTGCTGGAACAACAGATAAAGGCTGCAGAACTGGACCAGCTGAAAAAAAAAGCCAAGATCAAAGTGGAGAAAGGTAGACAAGGTGTGTGTGTGTGTGTGTGTGTCTGTCTGTGTGTATCTGTCTAGTGGTCAAGGCTTATGCATTAGAGGAGGAGAATGAAAGTGAAGGAAAATGTAAAAGATATTAAAAGTGCACAAAATGTGCTGTACGGTATGTTGTGCTATAGGTAAATCACAACCCATTCATTCATAGTCTTCTCCCCAACATCTCCAGACTGCAGCACAGCCCTGAGTCAAATCAAGTCTCTTAAGATTGTGAAGAAGACAGGAGACACCTATGGTTCCTGGTTCAAGGACCTCTCTGAAGGATCAGCTAAGGTCCGTTCTTTTTGAAGATGACGTAATTACAGTAATATTGGACTGTTTACAGTGGAGCGACAGCTGTGTTTCTTTCTGGGCCGCAGACAGTATTTATCTTCCCCTCAGTGTGGAGCTGCCCACTGACCTTTTTCTCATAACAATCAAAATGAATTTTAATTCCCCCCGGATCAGCACATACACTCCTTAATAGTTATATTTCGATGGGAATGATCGCTGACATTGTGATTTTGATCTCAGTTCAATGTGTCATTTTACTGAAATAGATTAAATACTTTGCGGCCCGTATAGTTCAGTGGTGTATTTTTCCTATTCGTGTGGGCATCTCAGAAATATAGATGATAAAGACTGATAGCAGTTGTTTTTCTACAAAATGAGTCACTGGTTAAACGTCAGGTTAATATCATTCTATTTAAACCAAGAATGGAATGGCAAAGCTGAGTGGCACAAAAGAACTTTCACTCACTTCGCAGCTGGTCCCAACTGTAAATCTTTCAGGTCTACCTCCTCAGTGGAATTCATAACAACACTCTGCTGGAGTATGTTTCTCTGCAAAGCTTCACAGAGAGGACCACCACTCCACCAGCTAAGGTGGTGCAGCTGCCTTTCCACTGGCAGGGGACAGGTCACGTGGTCCTCAATGGATTCCTCTACTGCCACAAGGCAGACACGCCCAACCAGATACTGAAGGTGGGTGACTGAATGTCGAGCAATCAAAGCCTAATATTATATGTGTGTTTCCCATCAAGGCATTTTGTTTTTTGTAGAGTTGCACTGTATTTGTAAAATATAAAAGGGGTTTTGTAGGTTTGTTTATCCAGTGGTCAAGCTGCAGGCTCTCATTGCTAGCAAACAGTTTTCTGAGAGCAGTTAATGACTGCTGATTGCAAGAGAGACTGACTTCAGGATCACTTCAGAGGAGCTCAGTCATTGGGGAGTTGATTTCTGTCCCTTCGCTGCTCTGTGTTAGCTGAGGTCACTGAGCTAACGATGCCAAAAGAAACAGTTTTGTTCCACTTATAAAGTGTTTTGGAGCACATGTAATTGCTACAGAAGGTTTACTGAGAAAAGGTATGTTTCCAAAATAATCTAATCAAATACACAGTAGAACAATACCTTGTACTATTGAAGGCACAGAATAGACCCATATCCACATAGCCTAACTATTTTTACAATGATTGTAACAGGATTGTCTGAAATATCTCATCAATTATTGGATGGATTGCCATGAAAATTTGTACAGACATTTATAGTTACCAGACGATGACTCCTACTGACCTCGATCCTAAATTTTCCCTCTAGCGCCACCATGAGGCTGCCATTTGTGGGGTTTTTTAGTGACATGTCTCAACAACTATTGGATGGACTGCAGTGAGATTTGGTACAGACATTCATGTCCCCGTCAGCATGAGTTGTAATAACTTGGATGATCGTTTGTCGTTTTTGTTTATATGGCACCATCATCAAGTCACAATTTAAATGTGTCCAGCAGTTTGGTTCATGACCAAATATGACATTCCCATCAGCCTCGGATGCGCTTTGTGTTTAGCGCCAGTTAGCAATTTGTGAGCATGCTAACACGCTAACATAAGACGGTGAACATTACCTGCTAAATATCCCCATGTTAGTGTTGTCATTGTGAGCACGTTAGCATGCTGACATCAGCGCTTAGCTAAAAGCAACGCCGTGCCTATGTACCTGTTGTACAGCCTCACCGAGCCACTTGCATAGCTGTAGACTCTTAAGTCTTGTTTGTACACATCCAACACTACTGAAAAGAAACCGAAACTATAATGATAGCAGATCTGAACTGGTCTCTTTCCATTCGTTTCCATCACATAAAGGTTGACCTGTTGAATGGTACAGTGGTGGACAGTACACTGCTACCAGGAGCGGGGCGTCTACCAGTCTACAGTCTGAACCCCAACACCTACCTGGATATGGCTGTAGACGAACTCGGCCTCTGGGTCATCCATGCTGATGCTGAGTATGGAGGAAACCTTGTCATTACCAAACTGGATAAAGGTAGAGCATACCACCCCTACGTAGTTATTTCCACACGTATATATGAGTGATGTAACCTGGTCTATAATTAACGCGTTTGGTTTTTTTTGTTTTGTTTGGACCTCAGGAACTTTGGCAGTAGAATATACCTGGGATACACAATGTAGAAGCCGTGATGCTGAAGGAGCGTTCCTAATATGTGGGACCCTCTATGTGGTCTACAACACACGCTATGGAGGGCGCTCCACCATACAGTGTCTCTACGACATCCATGACACCATGCACAGGTTGGATTACACACAGACAAACCGACAAGATACAGGAGCTTATACTCAAACAAACATGCATTCTCATAATCCACCATCCCCATGTGGAAACACAGAAAACTAAACTGAACTAAACGTTCGGTGACAGGGTTGAACAAACTTTTCCCCCAGATTACCACAAGCACAACTTTGCATCCACGTCACAGTGGTTGCACAACTGAAGCGATTTCTCAATTTGATGAAACATTTTCTCTATTCTGTACCACCCATCTGCAGTGATGAGAGTCCTGTGATGTTCTTCCCAAAGCGCTACACCAGCCACAGCAGCATCCACTACCACCCCGGAGACAAGCAGCTGTATGCCTGGGACGACGGCTACCAGACAATATACAAAGTGGAGACACGCAGAAATGACCAAGTCAGTGCAGAATGAGGATGATCGGGTGTATATCGTTTAAAAAACGTGTGGTATCACCTCAAAAATAATCCCAAATTATGCAATAAACATCACTTATAAAAGCATCAATTAAGGACATTTTCAATTAATGATGAGTAGTTTATAATCTACTGTTGTTCAGTACAGTGATCCTTTGCTTTATACTTTGTATCACCACAATAAAGTGTCATTTAAACCATTAAGTGTCATGTGTGTTTATAATTTACAATATTTATAATTAACATTTAAAACAGGCTCGTGGGATGCTGGTCCAGATAGCTGTTAGCAGATGTGTATGTGACATGTTCTGGTAGCCTACTACAACACAACTCACACACGTGTATGACCTATAATACACATAATATACCTGTACAATTGTCTAGTGTGCAGGCACCCAGTCCCCCCACTTGCAGCCACGTATGCACACATACATTTAGCATATTCCACCCGTGGACATACAGTACATGTATGCTGTTGCTTTAACTAAAGTTTCTAAACTAAATTAACAGTACTGAGCGCTATCTGGGAGGCATTGGTGTATGTTGGATAAAAATAGGGATTTTGAATAAACAGGAACTGCTGCTCTTCTGGAGTTTGTTACTTGTTTTGATGGTCACTGACTCCTGGAAAGCTCTTGGTGAGCGTGCATATGGTGTGTGTGTGTGTGTGGGTGTGTGTGTGTGTGTGTGCGTGACTGCTGTAAAGTTACTAAACTTTAGGCTATTTGATCTGGTTGTCCCATTTAGATTAACATCCATTTTTTAAGAGAAACCCGAGAACATGAAACAATAATAGTCAGACAACCAGTGAATCTTTAAAATCTGAAAGGGGAATGAAAAAAATCGAGTTTGAGAGCTGTTTGTAGTTCATTCCCTCTAAAAAAAAAAAAAAAGGGAGCTCTGCTGGGATTTGGGATAACAAAGTACTTTCTGTGCGTTGATGATGAGTACGAAATTTGTCATCAGTGTTTTAGCACAACACACAGTGTGAGCAGCATGAGTGCATGAGTGTACAGAATGTGTCTGTAATAAAATACAGACCAACTTATTTGTGTGTCTCAGTAAGAGTGAGAAGGGCATCATTTCAGGTTTTAATGGCAGTACTGTCAGAGACCCGGGCGGATGTAGAGAACATGGTCTTATGATTAAGAAAGATATTTGGAAAGCATCACAGTGTTGTCAATATTATTTTTATTTAAATTAATTAAATTACAGCTATGTTTGTTATGTCATGTCTTTCGCTTTTTGTTCGCCCTGTGCCAGTGAACCTGCAGCTGAACTCGAAAGCCGCCCTCCTCTGTTTAAACGTCTCCTGACTCATCCCGCCCATTTTCAGTTGACGGTGACGTAAGGAAAAGGGGCGGGTCAAGTGTGACCGTTGAGTTTGACAGCAGCTACCCACTAACCCGGCGGGGCATTGTTGACTCCCGTGATTTTGGGAACGGGCGAAAGTGCGTTCAAGCGGCTGTCTTTTATAACAATGAGGAGGAGAAGCAGCAGCAACGGCAGCAGGAGAAGCTCTACAGTTAGAAGGCGCAGTGAGAATTTGCGTTTTGATGAGTTCGGTTTTGCTCTTACTAAACGAAAGGACCAAAAACTTCATCACCGATGCCATGATTACAGGTGCGGGCAGCATAACGTAAACGTTAGCGTTAGCTCCTGAAACTAGTTAAACAGAGCTAGCTTTTAGTTAACGTTACCCTGTGCATTTAAAGTTCTTGAAGACAGTTATAGTAACGCTAGTATTCGTTTTTTTTTTTTACTCTGGCAGCGTTACATTCATATTATATTTTATTTTATTCCTTTCATTCGGTTGTTGACGGGAATTAATTAAGTTACAGAAAACGCCAGTAACATGGCGCTAACTTAACTTCGTGGTAAAGTTACGTTAACGTTAGTGGTATGCAAGCGCTTTTATACGATATCTTGTAACGTAACTTCTTTTGCAAACTTTAAAGTTAGACTGTGCTGTGTCGTTTGAAGTGCATCTCAAGTAACGTTAAGTTATATCCTACAATATGTGAAATAACTACGTGGGACCAATATGGTTATATTTGCCAACACTTGTTTCAATTTTTATTCAACATTTGGTGATCAGTAAATAAATTAGAAGTAAATAAAATGATGCTGAATTGGTGCTTTCTTGTCAGGGTGGACCACGTGATTTAAAAACAATAGTATTACCATATTCATGAACACTGGAATGAATCCGTACTGAAGCACATCAGCATAGATGCATCACCTCTGACTGGCTGTGATCCCTGACGATCGTCCTGCTTCCAGTCCGAAGTTGGAACACTCAGTGGCCAGTGTTTGCTTTTCTAGAAGAGGCCAATATCGGCCTGATGGCAGAAACTGATGAATCAGTCTAAGCTCACCGTGTTGTGCTGTCTCTGTCAGCTACCCCAAGCTGAGCTCCGTGAGGGTGAAAGAGCTGTGTGAGCTGCTCAGCTACTGGAATGGAGCCAGCTTTATCTGCAGGAGCCAGGTAAGAAGGTGAGGTTGAAGAAACCTCCAAAAAAAAAAAAAAACACAACCCGAATCGTTGGTAATAATCTGCCATGGCGTGTCTTTACCATGCAGTAATTGTAAACGCATCTTGTTTTCCCATCACACCATTGCTGCGTTTTCAGATCGAGCGATTCATCCGGATGGGTGTCCCTCCAAGCCTGCGAGGTAGAGTGTGGAGGTGTCTTCTCACCATCAACAGTCTCAGAGAAACCAGTAACTTCGACTACCAGGTGAGCATGGAAAGAATGGCTTGTGTCACCCTCCTGCGAGTAACGTTACTCACTGCAGCACTCACTTGCAAAATTATGCCATGGGAGTGGAAACATATATGGCATAATATATATATATACACACACACACACACACACACACACCCACAGCGGTTAGAGCTCCTGCCTCCCAGCAAGGAGATCGTGGGTTCGAATCCCGGACCAGACCAATGTCACAACGTCTCTCTGGGTGGAGTCTGCGTGTCCTCCCCGTGTTACCGTGGGTTCTCTCCGGGTTCTCCGGCTTCCTCCCACCCTCCAAAGACATGCATGTGTAGGATAAGTGACAACTCTAAATTGACCCTAGTGGATGAATGTGAGAGTGAATGGTTGTCTGTCTCTGTGTCAGCCCTGCGACGAGTTGGCCGCTGTCAAGGGTGTACCCCGCCTGAGGCCCAAAGCCACTGGGATAGGCTGCAGTCATCCGTGACCCCGAACGAGAACAAGCAGTAGAAAATGACTGACTGATATATATATATATATATTTAAAAAATTATTAAAAAAAAGTTCCTCCATATATATATTAAGACAAGCTTATGTTTATTGAGGCAGCGATATCCAGAATGACGTTAATGCGGTAGCTATGAGAAACATGTACTGTAATTATTTGCAACAGCCGTCTCTGCATCATTTCGGAATAATTCTTTAACATGTCAATGTCAAAATATTAAAATCAACTACAACTGTGTGCAAGTCGGCATTCATTCTACTGTTCTTTTTTGCATCTGAAACGATTAGTTGATTAGTTGGTCGCCAGAAAAATAATCTGCAGATATTTTTGATAATCCAGCCATATGTCGGGCCAAAGTAGCAACAACAACAAAAAGATATACATTCCGTTGTTTCAGCTTCTCAGATGGGAGGATTTGCTGCTTTTGCTTGCTGTATTATTGTGAACTGAATATTTTGGGGGTTGTAGACAGTTGGTTGGACAAAACAAGATGTTTGAAAACGTCACTTTGGGTTCTGGGAAGTTGTGATGGACATCTGTTCATTATTTTTGATACATTATACATTTCACAGACCAAACCGATTAATCTAAAAAAAAGAAAAAAAGATCAGCAGAGTAATTCAAAATGGGAAACAAAAAAAGGTTAGTTGTAGCCCTAGTTATTTTTTATTTTAAGATCTGGCGACTGCAAATAACGCAGTAAAAAATATCAAATCATGTTACTCTTGGATATGTTGCTATTTGGTGTTTAGATGTTAGAGTTTAAACTATAAGTTAATTAATCAATTAGTCATCAAAAATCCGAAACATAAACATGTCAGTGTTTTAACGGGTCATTTTTCACAGTTTTCTTACATTTTATAGACAAAATGGTTAATTGATTAATGGAGAACTTTATGGACGGATTTAGTCGACGATGAAAATGCTGGTGTTAGTTGCAACCCTAGTTTAAATTGACAAATGCATAATCGAAGTGAACTAGAGAACGTGATTTTGTGACTTGTGAAATGAGAAGAAATCCCCCAAACTAGTGATGTTACACTCGACGCGGTCTACTTGACACAGGTTCGACGTTGCGCTGGTTTTGAAAATACCATTGTTTAAAAGCCGACCTCTGGACTCTGTTTAAAAGTTGTCACTTTATATGCTATAACTTCTATTGAACAAAATATCAGTAAAGACAGCAGTGAGACCCCTTGTATTCTGGCTTGCAATTTAATCATGTGTCTTGGATTTCATCCTTCCTATAAATGCAACAACAAGGGTTGGCAAGCAGATGTCGCCATTTTCTCAGTGCTTCACAAAGCTTCAATTACGCCCCAATAACGTCATTGTAGTTTAACTAATCCAGGGTGGCTGTACGTTTATTTGCTGCCTGACCAAACCTGTTTATGAGTGATAATCCCTTCCCCTACTCTGGCATTCATTAACAGCAGCAAAGTCATTCATTGATTTCTAACAGTGGAATGTGTTCGGCTTTCTCCAACAGAAGTGCTTGTCAGAGGTGCGAGGGCCCCTGGTGGACTTGGGAGTCAGTGAGTACGGCATCCTGTCTGCAATCGCAACGCTGAGCGACACCCAAAACCATCTGGGTCTGAACCATCAGCATCCCTCCAGCTGCCCCGAGGCCAGATGCTCTGTAGATGACATCACACTCTTCAGACAGATCGCCTTGGACCTACGTGAGCTCAAACGGGGGAATGAAGTTGTAGGCTTAGTGTGTGTATGTTGAATGTTGGTTTCTGTTGAGAACATGGTTTCTGTTGTTTTGTTTTTTTTAAGTGATAATATTTTGGCTAGTTTTCAGGACTGAATTTAAAACTGGTTATTCAGTCCTCAAAAGGTTGTAAAGTGGGTGTATGTTGACTTTTAATATTACACGTGTTACTGAACTCTGCATCGCACAATGTCCTGGGTTACGGTTGAAGTTTTGTAGCGACCAGAGCACAGCTTAAGCAACAAACGTAAATGAAAAAGGGTCACAGAGAATCTCTGGGAACCCCAGGTACAAGCAGACTTTAGGTCTATTGTTGGAGGGAAAATAGAAGCGTACATCTTATTAATTTGGCCTGTTCTATAGAGCGTTCCTTCCCGACCCACTGCTCTCTGATGGGGGACAGCCCAGAGGCCATTGAGGGTCAGGCTAAACTCTTCAGGGTCCTCATCGCTTTCGCCAAATACAGCCCGCAGGTTGGATACAGCCAAGGTAACGGACTGAATGATTGGACAGTCACATGATTTTACTATATTCCATATGTAAGGTCCTTTGCATAAAAGCGCCTGCTAAATGTAAATATAACACGTTGGATTTTAAGAATTCGATCAGTATAAAGTGCTCCCTCTTATTATTGCTTCCCAGCAAATAATATTGAAGTGATTGTTATCGGGGGGAGCCGCCACTTCTTATCCATTGAGCTTCAACATTGTGTTTCCTCACCCATCCTCACACTTTTTCAGTAATTGAATGGAGATAGCTGCAGTACATTATGTGACCACTTGATGGAAGCAGAGGACTGTTAATATGAAGAGGCACTGCATCATTCTCTTCTCTGCTCAAGAAGTCTCTGGGAAATGAAACGTATATGTATTTCACATTATTAATTACACATTTTGTATTCCATAATATATTCTGGGCTTATGTTTTTAATGAGATGTATTTGAATGTATTTTAAATATTAAATAAAAGTGGAAATTGCATGAAAAACGGTAAAATCTGGGTGAAAAGCGGATTGGGAAAATATCATTAGCAGCACAAGCATTTAATACCACTGTTTTGTTTCTTGCTGGAACTCTGGATTATCAGCAGCTCTTTAGTGTATCTCCCCATTTCACTCTTAAGATATTAGATTAATATCAGAAACATGATCAGCTGATCTTACCATGTAAGAGCCCTCCTTATTGGCAACTACAGTTGTCCATCTGCCGTAGGAAGTTTGATTTGAGGCGACATAGAATCTGGATGAAAATCATCTTAAACCCTGAATACACTCCTATTTCCCAAAGGATTACATGTTTGTGTGTTTTGTATCTGGAAAACAGTGTGTCAGTAATTGTGACAGTATGGCATTACAGTAGGTGGAAAAATCCTATCAAATGAAACTTCCCTTCTCTTCTTGACTTCTTGACATTACAGTTTTCACTTTCCAGTGATACAGCTCTGCATTACAGTGTGCCCAGCCCTCTAGGCTGCTTCCATAGGAAATATCTCGAATTTTGCAGGAGAGATGCAGCAGTTACGATGAGGGCAGATATGCATATTTAAAAAAAATCTTGTCTGCGTCTCACAGGGATGTCCTACATTGCTGCGGTGCTGCTGATGCAGTTGGGCGAGGAGGAGGCGTTTTGGGCTCTGACAGCCTTGTTGAATAAACCCAAATATCTGGCCGAACTGTTTGACCTCAGCCTCACCAAGTAAGAATGGGCTCAAAGTGTATAATAAATAAAAATAAACTATAAATAATCTTAACTGATTGTACAGAAGTTTAAAGAAGTACTATAAAGTACTAGATAGAATGCACTTTTAAATTGACTAAATGAAACGTGCAGTGATTTTGTTTTTACATTTTTTTTAAGGTGCTTTGTGATGTAATTGATCAGAAATCATTAGCACGTCTAATAACCATACACAGACGGCGCTGATGCAGAGAAATTGGCAGCTTCTCTTGGACTGTGTTTCATTGTGCAAAGAAAGATTACTTTTTAGAAGGAAGGAAGAGGACGTTGGAAAAAGGGCAAAGGAAACGTAAAAAAAAAAATCACTGCAGAAATGTTTAAACAGCAGAGTGACATGTAGTAACGTAACTTTTGCATGGGACTTAAATGTCTTAAGTTGAATCCCTTCTACTGTTATAGACACAACAGAGTATACTTCCATTGTGTTATTTGTGTATGGTCATATGGTTATTATAGTATATATTAATGTTTAAAATAAAATAAAAACTAACTTTATGCAATTGCAGCTGAAGTCTCAAGTTGGTCCCTGAAATGAAATTTCTGTGTAACTCCCGAATTCTGTAGCAGTTTTCTTGAAATTTGTGTTCTGTGGCACAGCTCCAATAACCTAAACAGTGCTGTTATTTTGGTCTAATCAGGGTCCAGCATCAGGTGAAAGTGTTTGACCAGTTCCTGAAACACAGGAAACCACAGCTCTCTCAGCACATGGTGAGTGCTTCTGGATTTCATTTCAGGTCAGGTCGGGTTTTCACTCTCCAGATTTGTACGTAGAAGAAAAGCCTGATGATAAACTTTAATTCTAAATTTTAAATCACAAGCTGACTAAGAAACATGCAGGTATGAATTTCAGCCTGTTACTGATCATGAGCAGACACTGAAAACCGGGAGGAAAACATGGTGCTTCTGTTTTGTACTGGAACTTTTCAAGACGCTTAAAGGGGAAATGCTCCTAAAAAAACACGATGGCAAGAAAGGTCTTGAAAGTGTGTGTGTGTGTGTGTATTTGTGTTTTAGCCCAGATATGGCTAAGTGATGAGTAGTTCATCTGCGAGGGAGAGGCCACTGTAATGTGTCCATCATCAACTGGGCCTCTTCTGTCATTCAGTCTTGTTTGTGGGTATTACTGGTTGCACGCGGGGGGGGGGGGGCAGGCCTACAGCTGTGTAACTTTCTCCCTCCATCTCTACTGTTAGTGAACTAATTTCACTCAGTGCCTTTAGGGAACCGGGACAGGAGTATTTTTTTTTAGCTCTGTCATGGGATTGGGTCGGGACTGAAGTATTTTTGCGGGCGTGGCATGGGGCAGGAGTGGTAATCCACTCCCATGTCACCCTCTCTTCTAGAGCAGCAACAGTGAAGTCACTATATAAACTCAATAATATCTCACTGGAAACAAATCTAAGATGTCAAATAAATCATATTCCTGACATTAAAATCCTGAGCGAAGTTCAGAAAGAAAGAACACAGACATCACACAGTATCAGTCCTTCCCCCTGTCCTCTGTCCTCCTCCCTCTGCTGCTGCTGTGATTCACTGCAGGTAAGTTACTGCAGGTAGAGGGAGGAGGGGTGATTTCTCTCAGCCAGCAGTGAGCTTACAAGAATTACTAAGCTAAATAGTTAGAGTAGATACAGACAGCTTCATTTTAGCTTGTTTGTAACCATTCACTCTTAGCCGGGCTAGCTCGGTGGTTGTGTAAAACGGTATGAGAGACTGCAGACAGAGATGATTATCGATATCACTTTCTACATGTTCACATGTTTATGCTTGTTGAACAGGTGCATTGGCTTTTTACTCGCGGTGGTTTTATCACCGTAGTGGTAAATGGACTGTACACTACATATCACATTCACCCCATTCACACTCATTCACTCACTGAGCTGGGGTTCAGTATGTTGCTCAAGGACACTTCGACACGTGGGCTGGGGGAAGCCGGGATCGAACCGCCGACCTTCCGGTTGTTGGATGACCCTCTCTGCCGCAAAGCCACAGCTGCAGTAACGAGCGTAGTCCTCAGCTCGAGTAACCTTCGAGTTTTCTTCACTGTGTGTATGTGGAGGAGCTCAGCTCCGAGACAGAGAGCAGGGCAGAGGCTGCAGCGTGATAATAAATACTACAGCCTGGCTGTCAGTACCCAGGCCTAGATTACATGATTATCTTATTCATTACATTTCAGTCAGTCTTTTGCGATGTGTTTATTGTTCATGTGTTTATATGTTCATGTCGCGATGAGGATGAAAATGCGATTTTGGTTTGCCTCTCTCCCCGAAACCAGATGCCGAAACTATCGCTGCAGATTGCGAGCCGGCCGCGAGTCTGAGCAACCCAAGTGCTTAACATGGGCGCCGAAAGGAAGCAGGCGGCGCTTCCGCCTCCTGTCTGAACCCGGCATCGCAGAGCTAGCGTTTTCTCAAAAAGGGTTTTGTAAATAGGGAGCCATCTGAGCATTCTTCTTAGCCATGTTGCAGTTGCAAGTTAGTTCTCCTCTTCAAAATCTTCCGTCAAAGTGTGTTTGCACTGATGCATTCACTACTACCGTTTGTGCTGCTCAAGTGTCTTCGAAGACATTGTTATACTTCAATTCGTCTCAGCAAGTCTTGGAGGAAAGCTGCCCTTTTGAAGCTAACGCACACACACACACCACAGGAGCTTATTGCAGGCACAATAGTTTTACCCCCTTACAGAAAAAGCCTATTAGAGATCAGCGGTCAGCATTTCCTTTTGTAATAGAGCTGTTCAGCAGAGTAAAGGCAAGCGATTTCTGTACTAGTGTTGTACACACCAAACCTAAGCAAACAGAGACTGAATGCATTTTAAATGCCAGGCTTAAAACTGAAGGACCCATAATAGTTTTAATCTTTTTTTATAGGTCCAGTGAACATGACACACCAGAATGTGTAAAATATCACAAATACATTGTTCCTCGGATGCTGGGAAGCTGATGGTTGTTGATTAGCCTGTAACACCAGTTCCGAAATTCAGTTTAAGAAATTCAAACTAACTATAAAACTTTAAACACTAACTTAATTGCCGTGGATGGATGTTTCAGTTAGGAGGTCAGGATAGGAAGTATAGTTGACAGAAATTGAAGTCTTGAATACATTGTTTGGTTATGCCAAATCAACCCTTCCTGTTTTCCCAACCTCCCTGCAGGAGTCGGTGGGAGTCTTATCAGTCCACTTTGTGATGCCATGGTTCCTCACTCTCTTCACTTCCCTGCCCTGCTGGGACTCTGTCTTGGCTGTCTGGGATCTCATCATTCTTCACGGTGTGCGCGCACACACACACACACACACACACACACACACGCACAAATGCACAAATGTACAAGCCAGCAGATGAACTGACATTATTGTAAATGTATAATTTCCTCACATTCACTCAGTGGGGAAGGGGCAATAAAATAGTTTTGTAATGTCCAAGACAATAGTTATCATTTTACTGTGACTTCTTTTTATTTTTATTAATATGGGCATAATTCAGTTAGGTCCAGTGTCAGGGAAAGATTAGCGGGCTAATCGGACTGGTTTAATGCATTGATACCTCACAGCCTTAATGTCATCCACTCTATCTTATCTCTTTTACAACTACTTTGTATTAACAAAGTATTACTGTATGTTACAGCAATTTGTGGAAATCCTGCTGTCTCTCCTCAGGCCTGTCAGCTGTGTTCCGCGCTGCTCTGACCATCATTGAGCTCCTGGAGCCTCGCTTGATGGTCCTGAATGATGAGGGAGCAGTGTTACCCCTGCTGTTGAGAGTACCTGTTGATGTGTAAGTAAAGTGAAGTTGACCATGGGACAGCACCATCAATCACTAGCTGGGGGGAAGACAGTGTGTTGGGTCCGTTCTTACAAACAGTTCTATATTTATATACAGTATATATTATGCCATATATTTTCTGAGTGGCTTATGACATTTATCATTTACTTCCTCACATATTTGTGCATCTGTCCACATTTTGTTTAGCACAAAATACATAAAGAAATGTTGTCTGAGACCATCATCTGAGACATCCAAGAATATTTTCCCTGACCACCCTCATGAACGTGCTGAAAGCGATGGGTCCTTCTGAAAAACGTGCAGCACAGTTCTCAGAGCTGAGAGCTGCGTTTTTAGACTTGGTCCTAAATAAAACCCCAGGCAGCTCATGAATATCAATCAGCTCATCAGGACTGGACATGTTTTGACACCAAGCATTCCAGGAAAATCAGAGTGTCATTGTTTTGCTGTGGTTGTTTTTGTACATGTTTGGATTAAACATCCTTTATGCTAAATTAGTTTCTTCAATGGCAGCCCACACTGCTTCCAGGCGGACCCCTCTGTCTGTCTCTCACAATGTTGAATATAAATGTCACATGCCGACGGACGTGTTTTGTTGAAATGGAGCTGTAGTTATGGCAACTCAGCAGGGTCACTGGGTTTGTGTATACAGCCTGTGTGTGTGTGTGTGTGTGTGTGTGACGGACTGGTGCACAGTGATTATTAAAATCCTGTTTATCATATTTGTTTTAATAGATAAGCTCCCTTCAACTGCTTAAATTTCACACTCGTGTGCTTCTCGTTGTAGAAAAGGTCCCACTGTTTGGACCTAAGTTTGTTTACCTTGGACAAAGATCTGTGCAGTAGACTCTGGATAAATGGAGGTTCCACAGCCAAGTAGTTTCCATAAATGTAGCTGTGTCACAGGCAGTGATAAAGCACTTTATCATGAGTCCGAGGGGGGAGAAGGCGTGCTAGGTACGCACCAATGACTTGCAAAGTGGATTATGAAGGACAAATCTAAACAACTGGTTAACTGACCATTTGATTTTTTTCATGCTTTATTTGCAACATTCTATATCTAGATTTCATAACCACCTAATAGCACAGATGGGTTGTGCAAGCTATGTTTTCTGTGCTACAAGGAAAGAAACAGCACATTTTGATCCATGTGTGAACCTCTTCTTCTGTTTGTGTACATGCATCAAGGGCAGCACTGACAGTCCCATTTTGTTCTAGCTCTGGTGTTCAGTGGGCAGCCTGCCATCACGTCACATTGAGAAGTCCTTGTTGCGTGCTTGGCATCATTGTGAAACCCTGATCAGAAGTCAACACTAAGTGGTCCGACCGTCTCCCAGGGCAGGATCCCCTTACACTGGGAAGATACTGTTGGAGAAAGGGGGGAAGGGAGCGAGTGGGGTAAAAGAGAGAAAGGAAGATGAATGGTGGGTCACAGGGAAGCAGCTAGAGAAAGAAGGTACGCTAATTGGGGAGGGGGGTCGAAAGAGAAATGAAGGAGAGGAGTGAGGCGAGTTCTTCAGCCTCTTAATTCTCCATAAGGATCTCTGCTCTTTTACTCTCTGAATGGTATAAATAGGAGTTGTCACGCACCCATATAGGCCATTCTGATTAATGGTTGGTGGAGATGCTCATCCATCCCATGTGTCCGTCTGTCTGCACTGGGATGTCACTCAGCTGTCACCCCAGTCAACAATGACTCCCAGCACACCCTACATCCCCAGTCAAAGAGCAGCTTCACACTCTATGGATGGATTTATTCACTTTCTCTTTGTCTGTCGGGTTTTCTAACACTTTGGTGGTGTTGCTTTCCCCTGCTCCTCATTTAAACGTTTGGTCTCAGTATAGATCAGATGAGCAGTGCTTCTTTCTACTTATTTTTCACTTCTCTTACCCTCTTTTATTCAGTGATTAGTACCCGCTCTGCCTCCCCCAATCTGTTTTGAGCCATGCTAGCAGTGTGGGAATCTAGGGATGGTAATGCCGGTCGGTCAGTTGGTTGGTTGGTCTGTCCACCAGACTGTGCAGACCGAAATATCTCAACTATTCACCTTATTTTCAGTGGAAATACGGACACTGCCAGCTGACGTGATTTTGTCCGAGACCTCTGGTCAGGCACTTGCGGTTATTGGCTAGCTAACACAATTCTTTGGACCACTGTGGCTTCGAGGTAAACTGGAATTGCTTGTGCAGTTAGGGGTTGCCATAATAACGAGTAAAAACAAAAGAGTGTTTTCAACCACCCGATACCAGAGAAGGGGCTAGGCTAACTTACTTGTTGTTAGCAGCCGCGGTTCGAATGGCTACGGCAGCTAATGCGAACTCTTGTTTAGTACCGTGAAACTTCAGTTAAAAGCCGAGCTCCAATTAAAATCAGAGTCCTTTTACTGGTCGAGTGTTGTGACACATTTTGACAAATAACGCAGGTCTCCATTAGACACTGGGTCTGGTTTTTGTAGAAGGCCTTTGGATGTATAAAACCTCTTAAGCCCACCAGGTGACCCGCCTGAGCTAGTTCAATCGCACTTACAAATATAAATGTTTGAGCTTTTTTCTATATGGACATGCAAACATTACACATCATTAAAGCATTTAGATTCTCCACAATTCAATCGTTCAGCTCAGCTTACAGAACCATGCTCATCAAAGTATAATTCATTCAGATTTACTGACATGGGAGAGTAAAAACAAAAGAGACGAAAAACAGTAGTGACTCCCTAATTTAATAATAAATAAAAAATAATAAACCAGCACACACAAAAAATAGGAATTTAACCCCTAATTATTATATTACAGTAAAAAGCTCAGTTAAATTGAATCATTAATTCCACTACCCCTCTACTGACTTATTTTCCTCTCTCTTTCACCGCCTACTTTTCATTGTCACAGTGTCCATTATCTCCTGTGCCCAGTCCTGTCTGTCTCTGTCTCCCACTCACTCCCTATACACAGTATTTGTCTTAGTGCCCTCCACCAGTCCTATTCTCTTTTGTTTACCCCCTTCTTCGCAATACTCTATTCCCATAAACCCCCCTGGGCTGTCCCTCCTCCCCTGTGTTCTCGTTTTCTCTTTTCTGGGCCCTCCTCCTATATGCCTCTTTTCATTCATGCATTTGTCCTCATTGACACACTGACGCCCTCGTTCAGCTGGAGGGGTTGACACATCATTTGTTTACTTCACACTGACAAAGCTGGTTTCAATAAAGTCTCTGCTTTAGTTTTTTTCCCTTCCCTTTCAGCCAAAATTCCCCAAATGCATTCAGACTGAGGAGCACTCAGTGGGTCTCTCTTGCGTGTGTTGATCATTCTTTTGACATGATATGCATTTTAGATTATTATTTTTTTACTTCCCATTTAGCTGTCTTAAATACAAGCCTGTGTCTTTTGGCAAAGCTGTTCCCTAAGCAAACCTGATGCAAAAAAAATGATTTGAGATCGTCAGAGTGGAAACCTTATCTGTTTTAAAGGACCAGTGTGTAACATTCATGAGGATCTATTGGCAGAAATGGAACATAATATTCATAAGTATGTTTTCATTAGTGTTTAACTTGTTGTGAATTGCCCTGAAAGACCCACATGTATACATCATATCATGTCTCGTTCTCCTCTGAAATGTGTAGATATACACAGAACTCTGGCTTTGGTACCATTGAGATTTAAAATTTCACAAAGCATGGAAGATCCTGCTGTTGTGCAATCGAGTGCACAAACAGATTCAAAAAGAATTCAGGCTTGGCAAGGTTTACAGGCTGCTGCATGCTAAACAAAAGAGAAAAAGTTACGTATTTTCTGCTTGATAAATTATGTATATGCTTAAGGGATTAACAAAATAGTTGACCATCCATTTTCTGTCGACCAACTAATGAATTATTCAACTAATTGTTCAGCACTAGTTGCATGTATCATTGTCTGTTATGATGGCTATTAATTTGACGATACAGTATTTGTTCTCCTTCCGCCATCACAGCTGCAATAACAAGTTTGTTTTGCCGCTCTGTGTTGACGTGGGTAGTATCACATAAAGAAGTGACACCGACAACCACTCAAACAAGAACCGAACAGAAAACGGGGAGGCTTTTCACCAAAATAAAATATAAATGAAATGACAGTTAAAGGCCCGTCTCTGATAATTCCCTCTTTCAAGAAGAGATTCTCTGTTCAGTTGAGGTAAATAAGGTTAACAGAATTTAGCAACATAGCTAGTGTCACATTTATACCCCCCTTTAGATCAGCTTCCAAAACTATGATAACACTCTCCAGATGTTGTTCTTTGAGTGCTAATGTGTAAACCGGGTGTGTTATTCTTCAGTGTGATTCGTATCCAAGCCGTCTTTGGAGGAAGTTGGTGCAACGGCCATCACAACCATTGCAAATCTATCCAATTTAAATACAGTGATGTGCAAAAAATGAAAGAAGTGGGCTGAGTTGTACAGCTGTTGCCTGCATCTACCAACAAATGGTTTACTGTATGTCGGATTTTGACCAGGAGCACGTCACCATCTGTGAAATTCTTCTTCTCGCGCGATCGCACTATTTTCATTCTCTCCCAAGAGCTCTATCTATTGCTGTCTACACCATCTATCATTCTATACTAGGATGGATGGCTCAGCCATGTGATCTATCCCAATTACATATCACTCTTTTATCACCTCTCCCTCCTCTGTCTCTGTCGTCTCTTCCTCATCAGTTTCTCTGATACTCCATCATTCTCACCTCACATTAATGATGCATTATATGCACCTGCATGTCCACACTTTGATTAATACAGGAAGATTCACACATTTTCAAGTCTGACTAAAAACAATAATCAGGTGCCGATACGAGTTTTTTCTTGCTGTAACATTCCCTGCAGTTGAGATTGGCCCTTCCTAATGCTATTCCAATGTAAAAGATGGGGGACAAAATCCACAGACAACGTTCTGTGCAAAACTACATTCAAGGTTTATGTGAAGTTGATACGAGATTTCAGCAGTCTGAGTTATCAGGCGGATATCTTCCAAAGTCAGTCTTTTTTTTTTAGTACAAAATTCCAAAATTTATTTTTCCTCCACGCTAGCTCAGCATCGAAACACTGTCCGGGGAAACACAAAGAGGGAAGATATCCACTTGATTTGATCAATTTGAACTCGTTGGAGCCTAATAATAGCTTCTACTGAACTTTAGAATGTATTCTTGCACAGAACGAGGAGTATGGATTAGGTCCCCCATCAGGCCAGTATGAACAGGAGCAATGATTACCTTTCTGTACAGTTTCAGTCTGTTCATGCTACCACCCTCTTTTTGTTGTAACCTTAATCCAGTTGGTACCCATTTTAAATGACATCCTCCATTGTTCCCACCCTCTCTCTATCCTCCACACCCCACTTGCAGGGCCCAGTACACCGTGTTGGTCCCAGCCCTGTGGAGTACTGAGGTCCAAGACTGGGAGCTTAAATGCATGAACAGTCTGGTGTTGGACGAGAGCCCCCATGGTCCCGAAGCAGGTAACACAAACACACATTACACACATAGAGCAGCTGTTTATAAGCAGAAGCCAATAATGCAAAGGGACACTGGGGACCACTCAGCACACAGTCGCTCAAACTCTGTTAACTCATTCAGTCCACATCACTTAACCTTCAGTGGCACACATGCTGCTCCTGTTACACACATACAAACACAGTTTTGTTCTCCGCTCTTAATGTCAAGGTGGTTGGACCTTGGGGAAGACATCACCAACTTGTTCCCGAGAACACTGTTACAGCAGGAGAAAACAGTCAGCCCTTGTTCACCTCCTTCCCTTAGTTTCTTCTGTTTGCAACTTACTAAATTTCAAACTTCCTGCTAGTATGCTTGCTTATACATTTACATGCTTTTTATTCTTTAGTAAGCATCTTTTCATGTAAGCTTTTCATTTGTATTTCATTATTTTGCCATTTCACAATTGACAGAGAGATTTAAAGAAACTGGACATTTTACAGCCGATATTTTACCATAGACTGCCCTCTAAACAAGCTATCAATTAGCAAGAAGTAGTAAGGGAAGAAATTGTTCTCTGATTCTGTTCAGACATCTCCGTAACTAAACAGTGTCAAACTAGTTGATTTTGTTTTATTTCATTCTGGCTCAACAACAATAGTTGGACCTTTAAAGATACTGCGTTTAGTTTGGGTGTGGCATCAGTTGACAATCTCCAAAAGGCTGTCAGCTTCAGCCTGCACTGATGACACAGTTCATGTAACTGGCTGCTTGTGTGTGCCCGGGCCTACTGTAACTTGACAGATCAAAGGCGCTTTTATCTTTTGAAGGTTGTTCAGATATCACCTCCATAAGATCTGGAAACCCCTCACCACCGGAGTCTCATCTTCACAAAAGACAGACCGATTGGAATGCAAGCCTGGTGTGTGCGTGTGTGTGGCTGTAAGTGTGCACATATGCATGTGTCTGTGCGTGCATCCTGACAGACTCAGAAAGGCTACAAGGATGAGTCAGACGTTGGTGGCTGCAGGGCTGTGTTTGTCAATGGAGCTGGGAAGACAGAAAGAAGAGGGGCAAGAAAAACAGACTGTGTGTGTGTGTGTGTGTGTGAGAGAGCGACTGTGTGTGTAAAAGAATGAATTATGTAAGTAAGAGAGTATTTGTGAAAAGGCCATAAGAATCAGAGAGCATGACAGGTTTCCTTTCAGGGCAGTCGGAAGCCACGGAAGCATGTTTTACGGTGGGGATAATCCATCACCCTGTGTTTGTGTACGTGTGCCCACCTGTGTGTATGTGTGATTGTGTGTGAGTCAGGATGAGTCATCCTTATTTGCTGGCCTGTCAGACTGTCTAGCCCTCAAGGCAGCAGGGGAAACGAGCTGAATCATTCGCTGCCTCTTTGACACAATCCAACAGTGCTGTATTTTCTCTCTCTCATACACTTTCACTCACTCTCTCTGTCGCTGACACCGACCACCGTCATGGTGGTGTTACAAATCTTGTGGCGTGTGCGCCACACTGCCATTAAAAGTTCAGGACCTCTACTCCTGAAACTAACTGCATGTTGTTAGCAGCTAATCGGACTGCTGTTTACTGAAGGAGCTGTTGCTGGAAAAAGTTTCTGTTTATGTGACATTTAGAGATGCTCATAGATGATTGGTTCTAAAGACAAAGGGTGTTGTATGCTGTAGAGGTTGTAAAGCCCCTTCAGGCTAATTTGTGTTTGGAAAAATGCTGTATAAAGCCTTTTATGGCTTCTGAGAGAGCTGCGTGAGAATTTGTAAAATGTCCTCAAGTGATGTCATGTGAGTCAGGGTTGGTTGGGGCTGAAGACTACAAGTTTGAATATGGGGAAAGGAAAACCTGGGGGAGTGTGGAGTTAGAATAAAGTGAGCTTACTAGCACTCTGTAGCCCACTCATCTCTGCTTGAGGCTAGCGGCTCAAGGCTACATTAGCCGATACTAGCGTAACACACCCAAATCACCAACTGATCTGTCAGCGCTTGAGCATTGTGGGTAATGAAGGCGCCATATGCCGCGTCAAAATGTCTGCTGTGAAAAAATCCATTTGTGAAATGACTAATAGATAAAATAACCACTCAGGAATGTCTCATTGGGTAATCCAGAGAGATACCTGACCAACCAGGTACCTCACATTATCACATTCATTTGAAAAGTTCACATCATAAATTTATTTTGCAACATTGCCCATAATGGCCTGATACAACAAGAGATATTAAAGGAATAGATACTGTGTCTATGGCAAATTACCAAATGGTCGACAAAGTTCTATCTTATATAATCTCTATAATCAAATTGCCCTGGCTTACTGTTTTTAAGGGGTACTCTGCTGAAATCTCTTTCAAAGAACAAATTCCTCACCTTCTGTAGGTTTGAATCTTGGCTCCAAAAAGTTTGTTACTTGCTCCTTTGATGAGGATGGCAGCTGTAGTCAGCTGGGATTCACAGCAGTTACTGTACAATGAACGCCTGACCCAGAGTCACAACAAAGAAAAACGTGTTAACATGTCCATGAAATCGGGGGCACTCCAGTAGCTCACTTTTACCCCTTTTCCACCAAGGCAGAGCTGGTGCTGGTACGGAGCCAGAGCCTAGTTTCAGGTCGGTTCTTTGTCTTTCCACACCCAAAGCAGCAGCTCCGACGCTAGGAAAAGTGGTTCTTAAGTAGAACCAAATCATTGCTGGGCTAGAAGTAAGCACCACTTATGTAAGCGGCTGGGGGCAGGGTTACCGTGACCAACAAGACGAACAGTTTTCACTTCTGCTTCTTACACCAACGCTTAATACATTTTTACTGCATGCCATCCCCTCTCCCTCTGCAGTGGTCACTATCAAATATCGGGCAAAAATGCCAAGAATAAAATACAATCTTCTCAAAAAGTTTAAGTTTATTATTTCTTTGACAGGGACATGTCCAAATACATTAATTTTACAAAAGAAAAGATGCTTTACACCAGATTTAGCTACAGCTAATTTCCATCCGCACTCCCTGGGCAGATAAAACAATAAAAACAATGAAATGTATACATCTAAACATCAATATATATATAACTTACTATCTATTTACAACCCCATTTACATTCACACTTCCGCCTAAGCTAACCCTGTACATACTGTCTACAATCAACCTTTTAAAATTGCTACAGTAAAACCTTACTAACCATAAACATAACCAGTGCTGACATAGTTGGTTTTCTAATAATACCTTTCTAACATTTTGAGCGAAGTCCCTCAGGTCAGAGGATAATTTCAGACTATGTGGAAGATTGTTCCATTCTTGAACAGCTTTGAATGCGAGTCAGAACTTCTTTTGGGTAATGTGCAGTCATTCTGACTTGTGGACCTAGATGTAATGGTGTCTGAGCAGAGCTGTACAAATCGCCTCAGTGGTGGAGGTGCACTATTATTGAGGATCTTAAAAATGAACCGTACATTTCAGTACACAATTAAATTCTTGAATTTAATAATAAAAATGTAATGTATTTAACCGCCTAGAAATTTGACAATGATGATGTCTTCATGTTTTTTTATTTAATACTTTTACAACCTGGTTATAAAGTGATTTTAATGGTTTTGATGTTGTTTCACTTGTTTGAGACCAACAGGAGGTACAATAGTTAACATGAGAAACAATCATTGCATCCAGATATATTTTTGCTGCATCATGAGTGAGCATATTTCGAATTATGTCTAAAAACAGAGATGTTGTATTTTAAAGTATTAGACAATATTTTGGTATGCTTTTTAAATCCGAATGTTGGTTCCAAAATGACCCCTAAGTATTTGAATTCATCCAAGCACTGCTGCCACATTGATCCTTATGTTCCGTATAAGGAGCAAAACACAAGCCTAACCACGCTTGCTTTTAATGGTTTGATCATTTAGTCTATACGGGCTGATTAAAGAAAAACCCTCATTTTGTAGAAAAAAAGTTTTGGTAATTGAAAAAAGTGAAATTAAGACTGAGAAGTATTGCTCTGACAACAATTCTTTGTCTATACATACATGTATATTTTGACATGAAGCTATCATGGTGGTACCAGTAGCTAAAAAGGTCCTAGCAAGACTAGATGTTGTGAATTATATTGTTGTGGAGGGTTTCAGCTGTGACAGTAGGGTCCCTGCGCCCCATCCAAGAGCAGGCTGAGTCAGCAATAAAGAACAGAGTTGAAGTGACTTCAGGTTATGCTGAGTCAGGCTGAGAAGCTCTGAGAGCAGCTCGTTGTGTCCTTCCGTCCTTCTACGGGCTACTTTCCTATTGTTTTCCTCTCCCCACCTCTCATTTTCCTTTCCCCTTCTCTTACCACCTTTCCCTCCCCTCCCTGCCCTTCTCCACCCCTACCTTATCTACATTATACATTTTTTTTAATTCAGCTCTCTTTTGCCCTCTTTTCACGCTTTCCTCCTTTCCCGCCCTCCATCGTTTCCTTCTTTTCTGCTTTCATTCTCTCCTGCCCTGTCTCCTTTTTTCCGTGACTCCTCTGGTGTAGTAGCAGATGCCAAAGTCCTGTTCTCCTCAGCAGGCCCCCATGATACCTACCTACAGTAGTTCCTGTCTGCCTGCCGCTCAAGCCATAGTGCAGTGACTCAGCATTCATTTTATTCAGCCTCCTACAGCCTTCATCCGTTATGATTCTTTATGATATAATATTATGTATACGCTCCATGACAGTCCTGGCTTGGTACGTTTTTGTGCAGTGTCATTTATTGATTTGTTGGACTGGTAGGATGACCAGGTGGTTAGTTAAGTTGTCCATCAAATAGGGGCTCCATGCCTCTCAAAGTCCACTTTAAAAAATGTACATATTTTAAAATCATACATTTACATATATGCTTTTGACAGAGCAAATTCTGTGTAGCTACATTTTATCACCGCTATACAGTGCCTATAAAACGTTAGTCCCCCTTGGACTAATCTGTCTTTGACTGTCTTTTTGCGCGTTCTTCCGTACTCTTCCATCAGTGAACTCCATGCCCATCTGTTCTCTAAATCTCTCTATTTTTTTTATCCCCTTGTTCACACCATTTTTGACCTCGCTGTCCATCTGTGTTTTGGCTCCAGCAGACTCACTGCAGTAGTTTATGTATATTAATGTGTGTGTGTGTGTGTGTGTGTGTGTGTGTGTGGCAGGACTGCATCAGAATCCGTTCAGTGCTTTGTGAAAACAATGACAACACCATTTCCCCTCTCTTTGTGTCCTTGGCTTATGATAAATAGATCATGCCTAGAACACTTTCTTAGTGACTTTCAGATAAGCAAAATAACGGAGGCAGATGTTCTCAAGATGTATGTTTCTTGGGCAGCTTGGATTAAGGAGAATGAGAACATGCACTGACGGAAATGGGATTTGAAGATGGAGTCCTTGTTGGGACAAGCAAGGTCATGTTAATCAAGGATCAAAATAAATTGGCCACGGTTCAGAGTTGTAGTGACCACACACACACACACACACACACACACAAACCGATTACAAGAGAGGTGATGCAGGGTGTTTCAAGGGTCAGAATGAGGAGTTTATGACCTACAGATGCAAAGAATTGTTCTCCGGCAACACCCTAAGGGTTGGTCCAAGGAGCCGCGACGTCAACACACAGATCACAGGTGGCTGAGGGGAAAAAAAAGATCCAAAATGAGAAGTTCTTTCAAGTTCTTGAGAGGTTATAGAGCTTCCAGTTCTTGCCAGAGTTTCCTAAGAGCCTCCCAATAGATGACATAATCTTTTACAGTGTAAATATAACAATTCTCGTGAGCTTCATAACAGTTCTCCGTGATTCTGCGATATGATTCCAAAAGATTCATTTCATTGTTCAGCCATCCTTGAATTGTTACAATAGATCTGAACAATTGATCAGACCGTGGATGTCACCTTCGATTATGTTTTGCTGATGACATGTTGTAACGCTGTCCATGTCATGTAAGATAAACCTGTGTTTGCATAACAGCTTGTTTTTCCAACAAATGTAGTACCATCAGCAGACTTTGCATTGGTACAAATATATTTTTGTGATAAAAGATGTTACCACTGGTGGAAGTATTGTATTTTGCTAGTGTGTCTTGACCGAAATGGAGGTTAAATTGAGGTAGTAAGAAAATATTTGGGTCATCTTTGTTATGGTCTTGCGGTCTGAGGCCACAGTCAGGGCTGGATTGCATCCATTAGTCCCACAAGAATGTTACCTTTCTAACCTGGATAAGGCCTCTGAGCCGCGGGCACTTAGCCTACCTATGACCCGTTAGTTGGCCCTGCTTTCTAGTAAGCTTTGCTCTTAAAGGTTTGTTATAATCCCCCCTCCCTCTCCATCTTCGTTTGTTTCTGTTGAAGAGGAATGCCACCTGCTTGATCAGGCCTAGGCTAACCTACTCCCCTCATTAGACACATCTCTTGTGAGTGGGACCTTTACGATTAGATATACAATACCATATAAGGGTCTCAGTATAAGCTGAAATTACTTGGTCAGGCTTTCAGCCTGTCTGTGATGCTAAATGAGTTTTTCCTCTGACCTCTCCCTTTAATGCCTATGGGACAGAGGGGTCACAACTTAAGCTTGTTTGTGTACTATCTACCAACAATGACCTAGATGTTGTACCAAGTTCTTTTGTTCAGCTTCAAGTTGATTAGCAGGTTGCAGAATGTGGGCCAATGTCCTGGATTCTTGTCTGGCTACTCATATGGACTCAGTAGTCGTAATTATTGACATTAGTTGTGTCACAATTAGACACTTTCGGTCAAATGTCAAATCAAATTTTAATGTCAGAAACGAGTGTAAGGCTGAATTGTTGTGTTTCTATCAGCTTTTTACCTGGAAGTTTGTTATAGTTTGTTTGATGTTAGGTAATGTTCACCATATTTGGACTTGACAGTTTGGTAATACATAAATGAATTGGAAACGGGCCAGAGCACCATACATGAGCAGTTATTTCATTTTAATCTGAATTCATTTTGTAATAAGCATTTTTTTCCAGGCCTTCAACTAATCTATTATTACAATCTATTAACCATTAATAATTTAGTCCATTATTATTTAGTAGTTTAAATTTATTCAACTTAAACTACCTAAACTCTTTTCTGTTTTGATTTGAAGTTTATTGTTTGCCCCTGTCTTGGCCAGGACTCCCTTGTAAAAACGATTCTGAATCTTAATGGGAATATTCCTGGTGAAATAAATAAATCGACTATCAAAATACATCAATCAATCGTTTCAGCTCTAATTTCGTACTTCTCAAGCAAGCATAATATTTGTATTAATCTTTAATATCTTATTGTTAATTTTATGTTCTATACTTAGATTTCTTCACCTGCAGTCCTTGCTTTATCTTTCTTTATAATTCTACTATATTTATTGTTTTGCACACTCCTCGTTAAAGCATGAAGCATTTGTGATTTAATGGTTGGCTTCATGTATATGTTGCAGTTACAATAGCTTTTCTGTATAAATTAGGAGTTGTCAAGGAGAAGAAAACAGGGCATTTGTGACAGGTGAGTTACTTCAGTAAAAGCAAGAGCACAATAGTTTCATGTCCTCATCGCCCCTCATTAAATTAGAACAAAGCAGCTGGTTAGGGATTCTGTGCTGGTTTGCATATGGTCCTTAATTAGGCAAAATTAGGATAAGAATGAATTATTTGTGATTCGTGTATAAGTGTGTTAGATGATGGGATTAGAAGCCGCAGGTAGGAGAGGAGATGAGAGGGTAAGAAGAGAAAAACAAATCTTTTGAAGGAAGGAAAGCAGGGATGGCTCCAGGGTTGGACCCTTAAGGCTTTCCTGCCCGCTTGCTCTCCTTTGTGCTTGTGTGTGCGTGTGCATGTTGACACAATCCTGCTCTTCGCCAATTCTAGTGTTATACCCTGTGGCTATCCCAGTGTATGTGCAGGATAATTGTTTGTGTGTGCGTGTCATGAAGAGAGAGGGTAACATCCACGGTTTGGTGTTCACGCAGCTGAATAAAGCGGCTTTGTTTGTATTCTCAAGTAGAACTCCGCTCTCAATCTCAACCAGGGGAGGTGCAATCTTAATAATTAATAGATTTTCTTAATTATGTTTACTTCTAAAAAAATCTGGGGCATAATTTGTTAAAGAGGTTATGATGATTTGCATACACTTAAAATTGGGTCGTCCTTTTCTTGCCAAACAAGGCAAAGAGAGCTTTCTTCTGCTGCACTTTTGGTCTAAAACACTAAAGAAATAAAAAGGCATTTGCCAAGAATGAAGGCATGTTGGTAGAGGTTTGAGAAAGTGTGACTGAATAGAGGAATGACAGTAAGAAGAATACTTAGCTTGAGATTTAAAGTGAAATAAAAACAAAAATAAAAGCTTGAAAACAAAAGGAGGAGGAGATTGCAGTAAGATCATATTCTGTTCCATTGTAATCTGTCAAGCTCTGGTAGGCAAATCCACACAATCACTAGACTCACACACACACACACACACACACAAAAGCACACTAACCCACAGAGAGATTGGAGGGCCGGTCTGACAGGCGATCACAGAGGCAAAGACTTCATTTAACTGTTTAGCCGTCAACATCAAATGACACGATAAAATATCCAACTTGTGGAGTTTAACTTAGATTCTTCATCATTCTACTTTTGGCAGCTGTAATTACAGGTTAGAAAGTAGAGATCTGGCTATTTTAGTTCCTTTCTTGTGCCCCCACTCTCAATCTCTCTTCTACTCTCTGTTCACCCCCCCCCCCCCGTTTCCCCCCTCTCTTACTGTAAGAGTATTGAATCTGTGACTTTGCCGACCTCCACCCTGCCCTGTCTTGTGTTATGTGTTACTTATTGCTCAGTGCCCAGCTTCTCTGGAGTCCTTGTTGGACCTTTGCTCTCTGGGAATGACCTTTGACCTTGCAGTAGGCCTTAAGGTGCATTAAGAGGCAGGCTGTGAATGACAGGGTGTGGTAGGGGTCAAAACTCAAAACTCACAGGTCAGTGGGGATCAGGGGGGAGCAGACCCACTGCCTTCCATTATGCCTTTCTCCTCTGGTTCTTCTCTCTTTCTCCCACATCCCTCTCTCTATCCCCAGCTCTTTTCACCGGCCACCCCTTCATCTCGGTTTGTGTTTTTTATTTATTTATTGTCCTTACATTTCTCTCTCCTTTCCTAACATTCCATGCATTTATTTAAGAATTCACCAGTCAGGCTGTTTTTAGTTGCGTCTATAATCTTTGAGATCTCAGTCCTGGTCTGTAAGCGTGCATTAATACTATGTTCCAGAATTCTCACGGCAGCAAACCCTCCTTGAGCAGCTAGTTTGTCAGAAATACAACAGAAGAGCAGCTGGTGTATCTATTAACATTGCAGCCAAACAAACTATCATTATTTTAATAATGAAGTCAGTCAATAATTGGCCTTGTTCCATCATGCCATGAGCAACTGTGATCTGATTTCATGCAGTGTGAGTTGCAGTAAAAGGAGTTATCTTGCTGAGGATTTGGAGGTGTGCAGCCTTTCGCCTGCAGCTCCCTGTGGCTGCTCCTTCTTGTTCCATTACTCCCTGCAACATTTAAAACTGATCTGCTGCTGTCAAAAGAGTTTACAAAACGATTATCACAGTCAGTGCTAACCGGAATGTGCCGGGCACATTGCATTATTTTTTTTATTTTTTTTATTTTTTACTGTTTGACAATAACCGCCCAGGTGTTTTGCCTGTTGAATACTGTTAGTGCGAACTAGCAGCAGTAGGACATGTTTGGTTTGCATTAGCAGTTACCAACTTAACAGTAACCAGTGAGGCTAATTTCAGTATGGCTGGATTACAAGCAGCATTGCTTCTTTTGAATCATCTGTAAGTAACTAAGTAAAGATTTATTTGTATAGCACTTTTTAATACACACAACGTGCTTCACACATACACACTCACGTGGAAAATATAAATGAATAGATAAAGATATATATTACAATACAAAAACACAGCACAAAACCAACATGAAACAAACCAATCTGACAATCTCCAGATGACAGGGATAAAGAGCTATAAAAAAGGCTTGCCTATAAAGATGGGTTTTTAGAAGCCGCTTAAAGCAGTCCAAAGATTCAGCAAATCTGATGGATGGAAGATGATTCCAGAGGGTTGGGGCTAAACCAGCGAAGGCACGATAGAGACCTTTTTTCTTTGGAAGTTGGAGCAGGGGATGGATAAAAGGCTGAGATTTGAGTATCTGAGTGGTCGAGAAGTGGAACGAGAAACGAAGAGATCAGAAATGTAACTGGCAGAAATGTCAACATTTTGTAGTTTCTTCTGAATTGTACAGGAAGCCAATGGAGGGATGCAAGAACATGGGTAATGTGGGACCGACAGCGAGTTCTAGTTAGCAGCCTGGCAGCTGCGTTTTGGACCAACTGTAAACCATTTAGAGCAGCTTGACTGATGCACGTATAGAGGGCCTTTCAGTGTTAGCCTGAATAGTTCGAGTCATATACTGGTCAAAGATCATTCCAAGATTCCTAGCGGTATATTTGATATTAGAGTGAAATGGTCCAATAAACTGATCAACTGCAGTGGCAAAGTTATCGGGTCCATTTAAAAGAACTTCTATTTTGTGAGGGTTTAGGAGCAGGAAATTATGAGACATAAATTATGCCACCACAATCTTAGGTGGCAGCTAAGCAATCATAGAGGGAGGACAGTTGATTATTTGATTGATTTAAGATTATTGGGTTTGGCAGAGAAATAGATCTGTGTATCATCAGCATATCTCACACATGACATGTCATGAAAGCGGCTGAACAAATGACCCAGAGGAAGCGTGTACCGCACTGTAGGTCTGATGACGTAGGTCAATTTGAATCCTAACCCTGAAATGGCCGACTGCGCCACTAACCGTGAAAAACTATAGTATAGGGAGGTAATTACTGAATGTAAATACACTGCATGGCAATTGTTGAAAAAAAATGCTGACCACAAATAGTATCAAAAGTGGAGTTTGATTATATGAAAATCTTAGGGATTATAACTTAAGGTGTTTAGACGACATAAATAAGACTTTCAATGCAGTTTTGTGTTGGATTGTATGACTGATGACATTGCTACAAGTTCCTTTCCCCCGGTATCCTAAAATAGCTTTTTACTGACGATATGTGTTTATTTTCATTATATTTTGTTTAAATAAAAATTGTTCCTGGTCAAAAAGTTGGCCGAAATGCCAATCCTGATACTTTGCTGACATAAATTACAGCCCCCTCCTGCTCTTCTGTCCCCCTTCCTCATCTACTGCTTTGCCTTCGTCTTTTCTTTGCTGTTATTTTTATTTCTCCACCCTTCGTCTTCCCACACTCCCTCCCTGCTCCTTCTATTCTCCTAACCCCTTAAGCCATTGATTCACCGACACACTAAGGGGACTTTTCATTTCTTTGAGCTTTGTGTTTGTGTGTGTGCGCGACCGTGTCTGTGCATTTGTATCACTATTAAGGGCTCAGTGTTTTTCTCCGACTGTCATTAGACACATGTTGACTGCTGTCTGTATTTCCAACCACCAATTTATACTCTCCTCAGGGAGCTTTTCCTGTCTGTCAGGAAATGCAAACACAAAAACAAGCAGCGGGAATAATTTAGCTTCTGTCTGATTAATAAGGACATACAGTCTGTGAGATGAGACGTTGATCCCCTTGGGTACTGAAGTATAACAAACCCAGACAGTAGTGACAAATATGAATGTGGGTGTTAGTGTTTGACCGTAATTCTGTTTATGTGGTTTGCACTGAGGGACTGCCCGAGGACATGGATATTTGCAAGCGGTTTGAATAAAATACTTTTGACTTCTTTTACATAATAATGAGTGATGATTGAGTGCCTTTGTGGTCTGATGCTCACGAAGCTAGATTAGATATTGTTGCATTCAAGCATCTTAGAGCTAAACTCATGACGGGAACTGTACAGCTTAATCACTTATGGACTTCCCCGTTTATTATGAGCAGTGGAAAAATATTGAGTACTCATGAGGTTAAAAGTCAAATTTTATTATTATTTTCTTTTCAGGATTCATTTTATCACACAGTTACTTTATGATCTAAACAAAGGGGTATTACATATAACTTTAAATTAGATTATTGTTTGCATAATTGCGTTAGAGACTTGATGAGAAGAGCTGTAAGACAGAGTTACTTGCAGGAGAGTCTGGTATGTACCTCACTAGACACCACTTCAATCCATTGTATTAGCTCGGGTTTAAATCTGATGACGCTAACCCTGCCTTCTCTTACATCACTTACATTAACTCACAAGGTATATCTTTATCATCAGTGCATATGTTTGCGTGGAATTATATATTTGTTTTTTAAGTTGTTATTTCACCCCGCTAAAGCACACAGTGCAGTGTCCCATGTTTTTGCATTAATTTGCCTAATAGAGAGGAATGGATATACTTACTGTATATCTGCATACATTTGTTGCCTAATCCATTTATTGCACATATTCATGTCACAATGGTCAATTGCAATTCTAAACTGGGACACTGACACTATTAAAATGAGCCATTTTGTTCACCAGGTGACATTCTCCTTCATTACCATGAACACACGCACTCTCTAACCTAAAGTCAGTCCCGCATACACCGTCCTGCTGCTGTAAATACTCACTAGAACACCAAATGTGTGTTAATCCTTGGCTGAAGATTGTACCAAAGAATTCTTCTTCCACTTTAAATTGCGTTTGCGCCAAACTACAGTGCCCAGTGACCTTGTTTTTAAAGATTCGTGTCTTCAGTAGGAGCCAGTGGGCTTGGGGCTGTTAGGTTAGTGAAGCCAGAAAGTGTTGGCATGGTTTGTTTCAGTCTTTTCATGGAAAAATATTGAACACCACCAACCATGTCATTTGAATAATAATACTTTGTTACATACCGAGTTTGATTATACATTATCATTAACTGGCTTAGTTGGGATGGGATAAAAATAGGATGGCCTTCCATCCCATGTCTAAGAATGTTTGAAACTTTGTTCCTTGGTAACATTGTTCATGCTACAGCTGATGTCATTTTTCTGTGTTGACCTTGCGTTTTTTTGTGTGTATTTTGCATGCAAACTTCTTGGCTCCCTCACAAGCACGAAGACATGATATGTTTGTGTGCCATACAGTTTTAGTAAAAAGCTCTAACAGACTATTTAATCCAAGCTATAATTAATTTCATGAGTGAATGGTTTTGAAACCAAATAGATTCCTCAGTCAGTATGGACACTGTCACTGTGCCAATGAAACAGATTACAAGGCTTAGAGAAAGATCATGTTAGAGAGAAGTGTTGAAAATGTAGCATAAGAGTGAGGCAGGGGAGTTTTCTTTTGCGACTTCTTTTTTAGGCAGGGTGTTTTTCTTTGTAAGTGGACCACAGCCTCTCCGTGGAAATCCCCTTCCTCTCTCTCGTAATCTTTGCCTTCATATTTTATCTTTCTCCTCTTTTGTCTTCATCCTCCCTGCTGTGTTTTCTCGTGATTACCCTTTCTGTCCATCTTTTTCGGCACAGGCTAAGTAAATCAGTTGTAGTTATTTGTATTTTGAGTCACCACTGTGTTGTTTAATGCAGCCTAATAATAAATACACATCTGACCTAATGAATCCAATAAAGTAATACTCAGAGAAACATAGTAAGTAGTTCTTTCAGGCCAGTCAGAGGAAATACTATAGGCCGGTTCATTCTCCATTGCTATACCCTTACTTTAACCTCTGTTAGTTTGGAGGAATCATAGGATGGCTGCTGAGGGCTTTGAACTATAAACAACTTTGATGTTAGCGATGAGCTAGACTGATAAAATAACTGCATGTCCGCACCTCCGGCCTACATCTGTTAGTACCTGGATAAACCTTGTTAAGCCCAATTGAATAACAAACAAAAACCTTTTGTTCAGTGATTCAGCATCTAGTTCCACTTACTAACCTACTGTAGTTTCTCTCGGATGTCATACATAGAAAAACTTGGATTTCAAAAAATAGAATTAAAACAGTGGACAAAAAACAGAATCGCATACAGTACAAACCCGGAAGCATTTGAATGGTGATGTGTTCATTGTTTTGGCTCTACTCAAAACTGGATTTCAAATGAAACGGTGACGATGAGGCTAAAGCGCTGACTGATCTCAATCCAAAACTTTAAAAAGCCAGTAGTGTGACAGCATTCATTGATCTAATACAGCGGCGTTTGGGGGCGCACGCAATTGTAGATATTTGTGCAGTAACATGGTTCTATTTGTGTGAGAGTGTCATTATCTCGCAGAGAGCAGTCCTACTAATCTGTTTTCCCTTTGGTCAGGTTATCCGCTTATGTCTAAACTACATCTAGGTATTAGTGCACCTTTTTCTTACTTACCATTTTCCTTCCTTCATGTCCCTCTCATTTCTCTCTTTCTCACCTTCTACCTTTCTGTCTTTTCTATAATCCTTTCTTTTTCCCTGTTTCTCCTCTGTGCTTTTTATCTTGTTGCAGACTGTACCCTGTAGTAAATGTTAAACAGTGCTTTGTGTTGTGTGACCGAACAGTGTGCAGAGGAAGGACATGGGATGACTGGAGATAGATCGGAGTCATGTCCAGTAGGCTAAATAACAAATAACTTGACTAGCTCTCATTGTTGTCCACTGTTCTGCGATAAGGACCGCCCAAGAGATTATTGTCCACTTTTCCCTCTTCAGCTGGAGCAAAGTGGAGTCTCCAAACTGCCCACTGTGCTCAGCAAGAGTGTCTCAGGAGCTCCTGCCCAAAAGCACTCAGCCACGGCTGATACACTTGGAGCCACATTTAGGTGCTGAAAACTATTGCAGAAGCCATCAGCAAGGGAATCATCAGCCGAGCACACACCACCAACCGAGCAATTACTTTTGTAAAGGCAGGAGAGAATCCACGGGCAGGACATGGGAGTGCTTGAGGGATCCTGACGACCTCTTAGGACTAGCAGCTCTTGGTGGACCTGGAGAAACAGCTGAGATTCCCCTGTCACAATGTCAGTACCACCCTGAAGTACGGGTGTGCCATATCTTATCCTTCACACTCATAATAATAATATGATTAAAAAACAAAAGTCATAGTGTGATAATGGAAACATTCTGAAGAGAGGATGTCCATGGGGATGAGCAAGTGCCACCTGAATACAAGCCGTGGCCTGATTAACCATGGCTGGGTCGCCTGGGCGAGGGTGTCACAAAGTAACCCCAGGATACATCACTGATGATGTGTTCAGGTGCATCTGACGATGTATTTTAATTAGTGTAATTAGTGTAACAATGGTAAACTGCAGCAATATATTGATGCCTCAGACATGTTTTCACTCTGGCTGTAACAGAATCTGCCATCAGCATGGTTACTGTTCAAGTCTTTCCACTGATAGCTGTGTGCCTCTTCTATTCCACCATGTAAACATTTTTCCAGACATGCCGATATGCTGCTCTGATGAATTACCTGGAATATATGACGTGAGTGATCAGTCAATCACTTCATGAGGTGACTCGGACAGACCTGAATAGATGAAGGGTGTACTAATTACTAGTTTAAACGGTTGCCTCCAGGCATGCATATTTCCTGGAGTTTTGTAAATTAATTGTTAGCTGTGTTAATAATCAGTGGTTGGTTAATCGTTTAAAACGTATGCAACAGAAAGTGCACATTTTTCCATAATAAAAGCATTTTTAAACTCCTGATGGGGCCCATAATCACCACAAAATCCAAGTAAACTTGGCGTGTGAGCAATATAGAAATTATAAATAGCAATCTAAATAATGCCTTCACTTAATTGGCTGTATCATTACAGCCATAGCATTCTCTCTAACTCCTGGTGGCAGTCCGGACAAAGCAAATCTGATTCCTGTCAATGTAACCTAAGCTCAGTATGATAGACTCTTCTCTGGTGTTCATTACAAAACACATAAAAAAAAATGCTTTATACAGACTTCAGTCCAAACTGTGGTTGCCCTAAGGTCATTATGTTAAGCTAGGTTGTCCAATCTTGAGAACTGCTGGCAAACATCTTTCCTCCTTACGCCAATAAAACCTTATGTCTTCTGGCTTGTTTCTTGTATTCAGCTCAGATTAAATGTCAATTCTATATGAACTGTCCAACAGTTTCTTTAAGAGAGGTCATCATTTTGAGTTAGAAACACGTCTGGTGCGAATGCAACCCACGTCGTATTGTCTCTCTTCCTGTCGGCCCGCTTCTGTATTCCTCCCCTTAAGACATCTTCTGTGTCAATTACTTAGTTTTTCTGTCTACCCCCCCCTAAATGATCAGCACTTCAAAGCTGCCATTGAGCAGTGTCAATGAGCTCCCAGGCCACAGCATCTGCTGATTCCAGCCTTACATTAGAGCTTATTCAATCCCAGCTTACAGGTGTGCTGCCTCGGCAACTCCCAGAGGACGGCAGGAGCTTCAAACACACTAAAACACAACCTTCAAAAGGCTGTGCGTCATCAGCATTAATTCCCGGACACTGAGGAATCAGCAGAGTACTCTGTCATCTGAAACTGACTTTGAGAGAGAGAGAGAGAGAGAGAGAGAGAGAGTGAGTGGACAGTAAAACACACACTGTCATTCATACCTATTCATTATATCCCTGAGTCATAGAGAAACCCCGGAGCTGAGCTCACCGACGCTGACATTCTTAACCGATTATGTGGGTGTGAGTTGTGATTTTGACCATATGTTTTAATTTAATAGCGTCAGAGTTATTACATCACCGTGTTTGTGTTATGTAATTTGTTTTCATATATTTGAGTGTCTGTTTGTGAATATACTAGGTTTGCATGCTGGACGTGTCTCACAACAGACCTTGAGGCCAACACTTATACCTATAATTACAACCTAGACCGTCAGACACAAATTCGACCCCCCCCCCCTTCGCTACACTTACATTCAGTACTGTATGTTCCAGGGCTGTATGACTGGGTGAATTGTTTAGAGAGCCCATGTTGTACCGTGTGCTTGAGGTGACCTGTTTGCAGTTGATCACATTGTGTGTTCATGAGCTATAGTCAGTTCAGATATCATTTTACTGTCATGCTGCACGATAGCATATCCACTAGTCGCCTGTAAATCTGGAGGTTCCTTGAAGTTAAAACTGGCAGAGGATTTGAAGAAAATAGGCTTCCTGCACCAATGTGTTTCACTTCAATTTGAAAGACGTAGAAGTTCGGTTGCTTAAAGCGAAACTAGACTGCTGTATTTATATGCCTGGGGTGGGGTGTACGGGGGTGAACCAGCATTGCCATTCCTAGAGCTCAGCCACTAGCTTAAAATTATGATACTCCATGTGATGTTGTATTGTACATGTCTTCAGCCCTGTTATTAGTGTGTGAGAATTGTTATGGTGTGTGTCTTGGCATCTATCATTATAGCATTAGTCTAAACCTTTATTTTGGCATCAGCTGTATAAAGTGAGTGGCTGATGCTCTTCTTTTGTAGCTTATTTAATTGTCTGACAGCTGTCAGAGATAAGCCTGTGATATGTTGCTCTGTTAATAATTCCAAAGACGGCATTAGGACTAAAGCTCTCATAATCGTTATTTTTAGCTGTTTGTTCTATAATATCAATTTAAAAGCCTCTCATTTAAAAAAGATGTGTAGATACGTTTGCACTTCCACTTCTTCCACAGCCGTGGTGCTTTTCAGATCAGCGGTTCACTTCAGTGTGACAGAACAACCTGTGCTACAACAAGCTATTGTTTGTTTTGAAACAGCAGTTGAAGGCCAGGCTGGTTACGTTCCAATGGTAGCAATCAAGGCTGAACAGGATCCAAGATTAATTAATTTGTAGCAGTTGCTTTGATCACAAGCCATTTTCTGTTGAATTATAATGAATCAACTTGTATTGTTAAAGCAATGACTTGACTTGTCAAAGTAAAGGAGACCATTTTATCAGCACGCAGAGCGGAAAGCAATAGTTAGTTTTCAGTCTGGCAAAAAAGTTTCAACTCGATGCCTAAGTATTTAACTCAAAAGTAAATAATATGCTTAGGCCTAGAGGAACGGAAAGACTGACATATTTTAACATCCGGTTACATCACACACATTTTATGTTCCCAGCCACACTCAAACTACAAATTTAGAAAACAGCTGAACATAACAGAACAAGAACTGCTGTCGTTCCAGTGGAATCTCTGCACAACCCATCGTAGCTTTCTCCGCATCCTACCTAAGTTTTGTCGTGATTGGACAGCAGTGCAGAGGTGAGAATGGAGCCAGGGTTTGACCTTCACTCTCTAGCTCTCCTTCTTCATTCTTCACACAACTGGTCGGACAGTACGTCGTACAAACTAGTTCTGTACGAGCAAAACCCAACCCTAAGACCGTGTCTACAGACCGTTCAAGCACAGTACCTGCGTTTTGGCAGCGCTCACAGCCCAACACACAATCACTGTAGTTAAGCATGAAAAACAAGAGAAAATAGACTTGACGTATAAAACACCTTGGGTTTGCGTTCATGCGTGTATAGTGAAACGCGAGCCGTTAGGCGGCCTGCGTAGACAGTCGGATTGATTCAAATAAGAACGGATCTGTTCCGTCAGATGCACGTGAGACGGGGCAACTGAATAACGAGGCTGAAGAGATTATCGGGCCAGTGGCGCGATGCCCCACCTCAGGTGATTTCATGGGGAAGCAGACGTAAACAAGACGGAGACGGAGGGGGTTGGAGCAACGTTAATGATTTTCGAGTGAGAAGAAACAAAAGCAGAAGCACGAGTCTGGGTGAGGTGGTCAACATGGGTTGTCTTCAGAGAGAACTGTCAGTTTTAGTATATGTCAACAGTAGGTAGTATGCTAGCTAACATTAGGGCTAAAGGCCTGGAATGTATACCGTTGCTTGGCAACACCGTCAGCATCACCGTCTCCTTGTAGACTTGTCTGTCTCATTGGCTGTTGCGGTCCCATTCGGAAAGGATTGGCGTAATCATCCAGATTTTAAAACTTAAATATCAAACATGTTTGATATTATCGGAGCGACCGGGTTTAGGATTGGATCTGTAAACCCCTCACATTACCAGATAATGTGAGGTCCCACGGTCCCAGACCAGATGTCGCCTCCGATTGTCGGGAGGGGTGAATCGGGCATAAATTGGCTGGAAATCCTGTAGTGTGAGCCCAGGTTAAGGGGGTATACAAAATTCTAAGATGGATAGAATATTGTTATATGTAACAGAAAATTGTCAGGATTTATCTGATACTGGAGTTCTTCTGTGGACTGTGCAGTGTTTCTCTTTTTTTAAAGAGCATTTAGACAGTGAGAATGAAACTGACTGCTGGGTGGCATCTTCAGAAGGAGTAGCAGAATCTGCACAGGGCTGAGTTCCAGCAATAAATCACACACACACACACACACACAGTCATTGAGACCTTCTCATTACAACTCTGAGTCATACAGAAACTCTGCAGGTGAGCTCACCAGTTTTAATGGACATAGTGTGTTTGTATGTGCACACGTTTGACTATTTTAGCTCTATGAAAACACATTTATACCTGTAATATATGATGCTAATTGGATGCCTATCATCCAAGAAAAGAGCGGAGTTGCTAAAAGAGGTTTAAATTTTGACATTTGCAGAGTCAACAGGGGTGAACATATTGTCAGACCTACAATACTTGACTAATTATCCCTGTTAATTTATTTCAAAATGCCATACGTTCTTCTCCAGTTAGTCTTTGGGTGGCTAACAGGAGACCTGCTGTGACACGTCAGTGTTTTGAAGTTGGCATTTGGCTGTGGAAGGGAACCTCTCCTTAACCGATGTTTGACAGTGATTGAGATAGATCGGAGGGAGGGAAGGAAGGAGAGAGAGAGACATGAGGCAGAGGGAGAGAGCCGTGGGCTAAAGGAGGGGGGGGAGGGTGTGTCTGGGAAACGGAGTTGTTTTAACATCAAAGATAACCCTAGGTCTCTGCAAAGACCTCGCATTAGGCCGGGAGACACTGCACTTTATCATTGGTTCTTCCTGTTTGGCAGAAGCCTCATCCTTTAAGCTTGTGTTAAAATGCTGATGTACACTGTTACAAATTCGACGTCAACGTCATCCCCGGCCTCCCACATGACACAAACCCACACACTGACTTACATCTCCGCTTCATTCTGGCCAAGTGATTAAAAATAAGTAAATCTGTTACAGTAAATCTGAACTGAAAAACACATATGGCAAAGACGTAACTTACTTTGACAAAAGAAGAAAATGATCAACGTTAATTCAAAAAAGAATTGACAAGTGTACAGTATTTACCAGTGACCGCAAATCTCAGTTTTTATTGTACATACTGCACAGAAGTGCATGGTGTTGACCAGTGTGTGTGTGTGTGTGTGTGTGTGTAAGAATGGGTGAACAGGGTTGATTAACAATCTCCCAATTGCTGTAAACCAAAACAAACTAGCAACTTCTGCAGCTTTAGAAAGTGTTGCTATCTCAATGAACCAATTGATTAAAGTCAGAGCTTCATCTATTGTTTTTTTTGGGGTCCCTTGGGGGACGCGGAACAAGCTGGGGGGGGGAAACATTGACATATTCTACACTTATAAAGTTGTTATGTTATTTTTACCCCCAGCAGACATTGAGCAACATTAGCTTCAATTGGAGTTGCTTTTTCTGGCCACATGACTTAGTTAATCCAATATTCATTCTTCTTTTCGCATCATGTTTTTGTCACCAACCCCAGAGAAAAATATGTCTGTCTCTTTAGTTGCTAAATGCTCCACTCTGTTCGTCATCTGGTCACTAAGTTTGTCTGTCTGCCGTTTGGTTCTGGGCTGGTAGCGTACAGTGGATTTAGAGCTTTTTTTGCTGCCTGCTGCATCTGGAAACGAGGTTGATGAGAGTGGATTTGCCGGTCGGAACACCAAAGCAAAGCTCGAAAATATGCTAAAAGGCTCCGTGGAGCTAAAGGGGACTCTAGAATTGGGTATTTCTCTGTGGATTCGTCACTACGAGCGACTTTGGTCCATTTTTAGTATTTCTTTATGGTCTCTTTTAAAGACTTTTAAAAAGGATCAAAGATTGTTCCACTGAATGTGTACTGTACTGCTATAACACTTTCTGACAAGATCATGGATTAAAATTGTTTGCAGCACAACCAGAGATATCATCATTTTTTTGAATCCATGCATTCTTTTTTCCTTGTCAATACCTGTTGCCTACGTTATCCACAATGCAACTTTGACCTCAGACAGTTCGGTAGGAGTGTGTGTGTTATGCTAGTAGCGGCTAACACACACACACACACGTTATATATTCAATTTGTGGTGGTCTCTTTTTCAGAACAGTGCGAAAAGCAAACGGCCACACCGCCAACCCAAGTCAGTGGAGGGAAAGAACAAAAAAATGTATCAACACCTTCAGAAGGAGACAGGACGACTGAGAAAGGTGAGTGTGGAGCCTATGCCTCTACATGTGTATCTATATCTGTTTAATTTCTGTCTCTATTCTTTTTGTGTGTGGTAGTACAACATTATGTCTTTGCAACAGGTCTAGACCCCCTACACCCATATATCTTAGCCTGACTGGTGAATGGTCCCAGCTAATACCGGACAAAATATGTCAGTGGTACTAAATCACTATCAATTCAGCAGGTTCAACATAAGGCAGAGTTGCATGCAAAAGGTTGACAAGTACAAGCCTGCATAATAGTACATTAAGTCACAATTCTGCTACAAGATAATCCTTAGTAATATTTTAACTAAATTGCTTGTCATTGGATAAGTTAAAGACTTAAGACCTGAAACAATAGAGAGCAGCTCTACTGTGTGACAAGCGCACACTTCCAGTTTTGCTACTACATTCAATTGCTCCTCACCAAACATTCTGTAAACTTTCTGCACAGTTGCCTCAAGTAAAATTGTGTTTTTGTCAGAACAAGACTGTTGCTTTCTTACCACTCTATTGCCAAATGAAATTGTAAAAATAAATCTTTGTCACATAAAGAAAGTATATCCAACGGTGCGGTGCCTTTAACCAGGTTTAAAGGCACTTTTTTTAAATTGTACAGAACATTTTGATTTAGCCATAGTTGCAATGGTGATTGACTAGATTTGTTCATAATGCAGAAAATAGAATTTGGATGCGGTTTAGCATATTTTGTGGCTGAGTTTTGTGCATTTGTCCTATCTAGGGACAGTAATTGCAAATGACCTTAGGCTATAAATGCTGTGTTATGTGTTAATTCTATATACTTGCCCCTATACAAATAAACATTCAATAATGATCATTTGGAAACACAGAAAACACAAGCCAAATGCAGTCTGATGAGCTTGTGTTATTTTAACAAAAATGGCATACAGTAAGCTCTCTACTTGACCCCAGGGAAACATAGCTCCAGGACCACATTTAGGTAAAAGCACTGTTGACTCTTACTCCTCTGAGCCAATGAATAAAAAGAGTTAAATGTGTCACATTTTTTAATAGCATACTGTAATCAAGTTGACTCCAGGACATCGCAGAAATTGTTAGAACGCTAAATCAGTGTTGACATGTTATTAAGATGGTAAAGCAGGTCAGGCTGTATCTTTGAGTACACAATGCACGGTAAAAATGATCACATGCTGTTTTACTCTCATGCTCTCCTTGTATTATAGAACATGAGATATACAGCTTCAGTATCTGTGTCTGCGATTGTATGCCTGAATGTGCTTGCACACAGACAGACAGTACATTGTATAAGTGGGTATTTGTGTTCACAGCTTGCCTAAGCAGGCAGATTCTGCCTCCTGAGTAAATATGGTGAGCCACTGATAACATTCATTTGTGTATAACAAGGACACATTCACACAGCAAAACACACATACACACACACAAGGGCAATTCAGTAGGGGTTTGCCTGTAATGGAATGATAACTTATTTTGTAACTCCAACATGCACTTCTTACAGTATCATCACAGGGTTGTCCCCAGGATTTTGTAAGTGAGCGGTGCTCAGGCCCTGGATGGCTGCAAAATGGGAGCGTAATTATAATAAGATGGAGTTTTTGCATTTTCATACCACCTTAAATAACATTTTCTACTTTATAAGGCCTTGGAATATCGCAAGAGAGCCTCTGATGATTTCTGGTTGAGAACCAGAATTTAGTCCATGGAGGATTTACAATGTTGATTTTCTTTACCTGCAGACTCAGTTACCAGGGCCAAAAGTGTACTGACCCGGGTGGTGCATATGGCCCAGCGGTACCTGTTGGACCCAATGGGTAGACAGAGGGTGGAAGAGAAGGGTTCTCAAACGCAGGCCAAGCCCAGACAACAAAGTCCTGCACCTGGACGATTGTTCAGGAGTCGTACCTCGGCCTCACTAACGCAAGCTCAGGTAAAGCTTTGTTAGTACAGCGCAGCACCCGTCTTGATAACGATAAACATTTTCTCTGCAGCTTATTTCACTCTGAAACTTTGGAAAGTAATCCTCGATACCAAAACTCATTCTCTAAATTTACTGATTCTATTCCTCTGTTTTGGAAAATTGTGACGTTGTTTTTCTGTTTCCATCCAACTTGTTTGGTAACAGTGGTGGTTCAGTTTTAACTTTTTACATGCATCTTTAATTGCATTCAGTTAATGCAATATGGAAAAAAGTATCAATGTAATAGTGTTGGGTTTATCCAATCATATAAATGATTTACATGTCTCTCCAAAATTAAAATGTGCACCATTATACATGGAAATCATTACTTGAGTTTTAAAAACTGTAATTTCAACTTTAAAACCTACACCATAAGCAGATTTGTTGTGTCATCTATTCATACCTTGGCACTTTTAAAGCAATAGTTTGACATTTTGGAAAATACACGTATTCACTTTCTTACAGAGCGTGAGATGAGAAGATTGATACTACTCCCATATCTGTACGTTCAGTACAAGGCTACAGCCAGCAGCCGTTTATCTTAGCTTAGCATAAAGACAGGTGTCGGATTATTTCTTGGCCGGGCACAGCGATTGTGTATGAGGTTGACACACAATAAGCGGAGACTCCAGGAAGTCCCTGCTTTGGGCCAAGAAATAGTCCGGCGCGTAACAACCCATAAAACCACTGTACGCCAAGCGCCCTGGAGCGCTGCCCGCTTCCTTCCGGTGTCCATGTTAACCAATTGGGCTGTTTAGACAGAGCGTCGGCTTGCGCTCAGCAGCAATAGTTTCGGCCTCTTGTCTGTTTTTTTTCACATGCAGCGAACGAATTTGGCAAGGAAACGCACTGATAATCTATTATAAACGATATAAATTGATAGCCTATTATTAATGATAGAAATGATCTGACTGATAAATAATGCTTGCCGCTTTTGATTTCTCTGCCCCTCTCCCTCATGTTCTCCTGTGATTTCCCCCCACACGATAAAAATATCAAGATCGGCCCATCCACATTTATTAGAAATAGTATTACTGCTGTTAGTGATTGTGTATTTTAAATGTGTCACTTGTCTCTAAACAGAGAGCGAGACACAAGCAGACGTGTGTGTGTGTGTGTGTGTGTGTGTGTGTGTGTGTGTGTGTGTGTGTGTGTGTGTGTGTGTGTGTGTGTGTGTGTGTGTGTGTGTGTGTGTGTGTGTGTGTGTGTGTGTGTGTGTGTGTGTGTGTGTGCGCCCCTCCCCGCAGATCATCACACAAGACGATCCTTTTATCTTCATTGTTGCAGAAGAAGCGACGCCCCGTAGAGACACAAAAAACGCTTTAAGTTAAACATTCATGAGGTTATTATAAAGATCAACTCTTTATTGTGACTGGGAAAAGAGCAGATGAGTAGAGTCGCTTGCTGACCAGAGCGGACAAATGTGCTTCTGGTCTGAACAGCCAGGCTACTGCTCGCAGAAGAAATGACGTAGCGTGGTGCTTCACGGTGCTTCCCCCTCCGGTCTGTACCCGGAGTTAGAGGTGCAGAGCTAGGGTACCTGTTCACCTGTTTTCTAGTTTTAATGTTAAGCTAAGCTAACCTAACCAGCTTCTGGCTGTAGCCTTATATTATAAAGGGAATAATTGTATTTCCCAACATGTTAAACTATTCGTTAAACCAAACACACAACAATAATACTTCCCTACCAGGCGGTTTTGCTCTTGTTTGGTGTCACCTCTTCATTTGGTAAGTCATGCACCACTGTGATTGGTACAGCTGTCTGGTGCCTGGCTGAGAGGAAAATGATTAATCACCAGACCCTTCAAATTACATTCCACTTAACCCTGTGCCTATAAGAACAAAAATAGCAGGTGTGCGTGGTAACTCTCCCACTGTTCCTGTGCACGGGATCCAACGCTTTGTGCTGGTTGTTAAGATTGTGCCAGTACAATAAAGCTCTAATCTGGATTCATAGTTAAACAGTGTATGTCAACACTTACCTCAACTGCAGTTCTAAGGAACATTGGTCTCTACTGCCTGCAATCTGGAGACTCTCTCCATCTCTCTCCCCTAAACAGTATGGGGTTTTCTTTAGCCATTAAAGAAATCAGGGTCCACTGAGAGTCAGCAGTCAGAAATCCTCGAACAAAGGACCCAAGTGTCTTACAACCAGAGTTTCAGCAGCTTAATTTAGATGCCAAATCCTTCTGTTTAAACCAGACTGGGCAGCAATGCTCACTTAGTTGGCAGTTTTGACACAACAGGGCTTATCTCTGTTTTTGCTGTCTTGAGTTTTCATAATATTGATAACAAGGTAACAAGAACATTTTAATTTGAAGTGTTGAATTGTTGTTCCTGCCAGCACAGTAGCAGCTACAGGGCTTAAAATTAAGCTTCGGGCAAGTTGCTGAGATGTTTTAACAGAAACACAGCCTCTGCTTGGTCGACAGACTCAACCCAAGGCATCATGGACGGTTAGTGGACAGCTAACAACAACAATAGCTGTTCTCAACACGAAAAAATGGATAAAGACATCAAATTCATTTTTCACTTTTCCGATCGGACAACTGCACAAGGCAAACAGAGTTTTCTTGGCCCAAGCAAGCAGGCGAGCGTTAATGTCGAGCCCTGAGCTACTTCTGTCAGTTTGACAGGGTTTAAGGGCGATACGTTAGAGTATATCCACAGGGTTTGATCCAGAGTGCGCCATTTATACAGTGTCCCCCCTAAAACATAAAACGTCCCGCCACTACTAGCTCCCTGCGCCCTATTGTCCCCCATAAAATCAAGAGCAGAATCAAAGCTGTAAGCAGTCTTCTCATTTACATTTACATTTTCAAAACTGTAACATTTATTTCCTGAGTTAGCCAAACTCCAAAAAGAACCTGTTTGTTACCTAGTAAACATGCTTTGCAAACTGGTGTCTGTACACTTTGCCAAAGATGGTTTGTTAGAAAAGGAAACCCTTTTGATTTTTATACAGTTAGCAAGGATTGTGTCTTTTTGGCATAATCAATCTTGCGTTAGCTGCCTGCACACATTATTTTCCAGTACGTTGCAGCTAGATAGCAGTCAAGTGCTCACCGGAAGCTAACACTAGCAGATAGTAAATATAGATTGGATTTAGAGTCTGACCGATTTTTCTTTCAGCCAGTAGTATCGGCCGATATTGGCCTATCGCAGACACATCGGTATGGGCGTACATGTTATCTGATATGAGCCAATATAAAACTGTTTTCTTTTCAGTATATTAGGCAGAAAGAAAGGCTTGTGTCTAGTTTTCTACATAGAGATGAATTATCGAGTCCATAGAAGTTGACTTAAAGTAAGATACTGATTCCGATATTAGTCAGTGGCTCAGTTAAACCCTGATGAAACAAAGGGGTAAACTTGATCACCCTGTTTTGATTTAGACTTTTTAGAGTTATTGAAAAAGAAACAAAGTTATGTGTTTTAAAAGAATGTGTCTTAATATCAGTTCCCGTATAATGTTTTATATCATTTTGTAGAACTCACCTGGTGTGTAGTGTTCATAGTATTGTTTATTGTCCCCCTTGGATGACCAGTGACCCCTCTAGAAAAGTACCGCAGGGCCCATTTGACGTGCATCCCTGGACGATCCTGGCTCAAACACTGTATCCAGTAGTCCCAGAAACATTTAGTAGACTTTTTTTTTTGAATAGCCATCTAATTCCTTTAAAAGGTGATAAATGAATGAATCATTTGGATGGTACAGATCACGGTGTCTGCACGGTCCATCTGAATTCAGTAAGACAATCACCCACATGAATATGTTCAGGAGCACACATCAGTGGCATTAGTTATTTGCTCACTCTGCCACTCGGGATTACAGTAGTAGTAACTATAGTTCCCAGTTTAGAAATACAGCAGACTATTTATATATATTTCAATATTTGACGCCATCTTCACTCTGCTATTAGAAGATATTAGAATTTGCAGTTTAACTGGGTTTCTCCTGTGACCCAAAATAGTTTAAGGAGAGAAAATAGTTTGATATATGACATTGATACACAGCTGCAGAGACCGTCAGTTAAAGGAAGCTGTGACTGGAACATTGCCATGGGGATTTTATCGTGGGATAGGAATACATCTTGTAGCATCTTGTCACTGTGACTAGAGCTAGACTGTTTTTGGGTAAAGATGGTCCACGTTGTAGTCCAAATATTTCCTCTTCTTTCATCCTCTTCCCCTTTGCCACTCTCTTGAACTCATTCTTCTCTTCCTCCCAACATCCTATTCTGAGTTGTCTTTTTCAGGTTTTTTCCCATAACCTGTAACTCTAGCTTCATCTTCAGTTTCCTAATGTTTTTGTAACCTTATGTGTGGTGGGCATGTTTGTGTTTAGCCACGCTAGCGGCCTGGCTCCGGGGGATGAAAACTTAACGGTCCACCACTTAACAGGTATTGGATGGATTGCCATGAAATGTTTTACAGACATTCATGGTCCCTTGAGGATACTGACTTTGGTTATCCCCTGCCTGTTCCTCTAGTGCCACCCTCAGGTCAAAATTTTAGTTTAGTAAACTTTGGTTTTTGAGTAAATACCTGCAGAACTTACGATATTCCCATCAGCCTCAGCTGTGCTGTGTGTTAAGTGCTAATTAGTACATATTAGCCTGCTGACACACCAGACTAAGATGGTGGCCATGGTAAACATCAGCGTGCTAGCATCGTAAACAAGTTAGCATTCTGACGTTGGCGTTGAACTCAAAGCACTGCTCTACCTAAGTACAGACTCAGAGAGCTGCCACCTTAGCTGTAGACTCTTAGTCTCGTTCAATTCTTATTTTCATGTATAAATACCAGTATGATATTTTTTGAAAAGAAATGATGGAGCCCAGGACCGTAATGACCACACAAAAATGAAAAGAAGGAACTAATAAAGAAATACAGTAGGATATGTTGTTTTCATGGGAAGCAAAGTGGGCTTAAAAGTAAGCCTCTTCAAGTGCCTTCCAACACACACACTGGGCTGAGTCCAAAACCTGATTTAAAACACATGCTTTCAGCAGTGCCCTGCTGATGCTGGTTATCCACACAGACTAAGGAGGGTTGGGACTGTGGCTCGGGAATCAAGACGACACATACCTCTTCACTGTGATGGAGCGCCCAATCATCTGGTAAACGGTCAGATAGATGTCTGCTGTAGTTTCGCTCTCATTCCTTCACCTTTCCCTTGTTTCCTCTTTCAGATCAGATCCAGGAGGCGTGGCCAACAGAGAGGCGGGGCACAGCAGCCGGCAGTGCAGGGGAGCAGTGGTGATGTCACCGTGGCCCCTGTCACGATGACCGATGCAGCTGGTTACGTGAAAACTGACAAGTAAGGACAAAAGTTAAACATTGCAAACAAAACATAACATGCCTGCAGGTCAGCTCTTTCCTGAAGTGTTTGTTTTTTGCATTTGACTGCGTATTAGGATACTGCCTGCACACATGAATGGCCGTCTGTGGACCTCATCGTGTAGATTCAAGCATTTTCCTGCTAATAGTAATTTTTTCCTATTCATTAACTCCTTGTGGTAACATCCTACATACACATACATCAGTCTGTCGCAGCATGCCCGTCGCAGTAGTGTGCCTCCATTATAATCAACTGAAGCTGCTACACTGACCACACAGCATCGCGCTGCTCATCTCTATTTCTTTCACACCTGGTCTATTGTTTTTTCTCCACACACGGCTACGCGGCCCTCCAACAGAAACAAACTAGACAGAACTGTGTACAAAACGAGTACAATCTGTTTGAAATGATTCAAATAAATGCCTCAGTGTACCAGATGCGATGCGACAGCAGAGCAACCGTGTGGGTGTTCATCAAATCACGTGCAAACCGAATAACCACACACTCCTCTACACACGCTAGACGTGTTGGTTATAACTCAGTATTCTGCCGTTTTATGCGGGAGATATCAGGTTACCAGAGCTCATTAATCCTGTGCATCACAATCTCTTTTCCAACTTTTAAAAATTGATCGGTTCAAGTGTTATTCTTAAAATGCATTACGAAGCAAATGCCACTTGAGGTATGATAGAACCATTTACAGCGTGAAATGCAGTATATTAATGAAAATAATGGCTTAATTTCTGTCATTATTGTAATTAAGAGTTGAAAAAACAACATTTATGGTGCTGTGTGTTCAGGTCGTGCCGCTCTGCGCCATCCAGACAATCTGATTTCCTGAAGAAGCGTCTTTCCATTTATTGATTTAGTGATCGTCTCAGCTGTGAGAGAGCGTTGAGACCAGCGTTGTGACTGGCTGAGAGTGTATTGATTTATTAATCATCACACCCTCTGATCTGTATCCCTCTTCAGACAGCCCTTTTGCAGTTTGCACTGCTGCACATACATGAACCAAAACAGCAGGTGCGCTTAAAGACGCCCACACAGTTCACGCGCCCAAGCCCTACCGCTTTGCACTTGTTGCGCTTGCACAATTAAAATAGAAACCTTTGTCTCTCTTTTCATCATCTCCGTTTCCTTTGTGCTTGCTCAAGTAAAACGCACAAAACCATTTGATGGGATCTTTGATTCCCAGAATCATTTGATCCCTTAATATTTCCCCTGCAGCAGTAGTCATTGGGCTGCAAGTTACCCTTTGTACATGTGAGATTCAGTAACTAATTGGCAACCGAGGTTATTATTTTGTCCTGAGGGTTTTTGTCAATCAGCAGGCGACTGTTCATCAGTGCCTGTGTCAGAGCTTGAGACATTTTTATAGCTAGATGTGCACAAACTTATATTCCTCTTCCTTTTATTGGGCTTGTTCAATAAACTTATCTTTCATCTTGTAGGGAATTTGCTTCTAGCGTATTAGAGATTTTCTCATACATACTTAAAAGTGTACGTGCTTGGAGCGCGGTTAGCTCAGTTGGTAGAGCGCCCGCCCTACGTACGAGGCCACAGTCCTCACCGCAGCAGACCCGGGTTCGATTCCGGCCTGTAGGTCCCTTGCTGCATGACAGCCCTCTCTCTCGCTGTCTCCCTTTTCCACTCTCTCCTTTCTCTATTAATTAAAGGCATAAAAAGCCCCTAAAAATATTAATAAAAAAAAAAAGTGTATGTGCAGATAAATGAGCTTGCACATGCACAAAACAATGAACAGTTTAAAGCATGCCGTGCACACATTCGAACATGCATGTCCAAAATTGCCTGTTTTAGCTTGTTAATTTTCATGTCAATATGTACAGCATAAGAAGAAACTGTGGGAAAGACAAACTGTTTTCATGTCACCCTGTTCCTCACGTGCTGTTGTTACGGTTTGTTTGTCTCGCATGTCTAAGTACAGATGGCTGCATACTAGGCTTGCACGATTCAGGGAAAAATATGAATCACGATTTTTTAGCTTAGAATTGAAATCACGATTCTCTGCAACGATTTTTTCCTCATGAAGCGTGATGTTTATTACACACATGAACAAAACTGTAACGGTATGTAGACACCAACAGTTCCAAAGGATCGGAAAAATGATCCGATCCGTGACTCGTGACCCGTAATGTGATCCGAAACCTGAGCTTTGTGATCCGTTACACCGCTAATATCCATTCTGTTTATTTCCATACTACAGCGCCCGCTTGAAACACATGACTAAAAGGTCCTTTGTCATTGGCTGAGGGTGAAGCCCTGAACTTTGTGAGAGCTGTCCTTTCAAAATAAAGGCCAAAGTTTGTATTATTATTTTTCTTTTAAATCGAAGACATTTAAAATTTAAGTCGTGAACAGGGTGAATCAAGATCGCGATTTTATAACGATTTATCGTGCAGGCCTACTGCATACTGTACTCAGTGTGTGACATCGGCATCTTCTGTTGAACTCAATTCAGTTATTTATCAATTAAAAGTTCTACTTTTCCACCACATCTTTAGGTATTGTTTCTTTGTAAGAAAGCCAGCTGGTCCTTCAGCAGCACTTAGAATTTCACAATAGTCCTCTAATCCTCTCATTGTAATGTTGTTTTTTCCTCTGACAGGCACGCTGCTCAAAACAAATGCTTTCACTCTCGTGTTAGTATGGTGTGTGTTTTTGTGTTAGTATTGTCTCTGTGTGTGTGTGTGTGTGTGTGTGCGTCCCCTTTCCTCGATGCGTGTGCATGCACGTGTATGTGCTCGTGTTTCAAGCATACTTGTCATTCCTCACAGATTTAATCTTTGTGTTTCGTGGTTTAGGTTGTTTTAACCAGGCTGTGGGTCACAGGGGTCGTCAGGGGTCACCAAAAGGATTATTGTAATTGGGTGGCAAATTAGTGGTAGAGGATGGACCTGGACAATGTTCTCTGCCAGGTGCTGAAAACACACGGCATCATCTTAACAAGAATAAAACCAAACATGACGGTCATCAAGACAAGTTGAGTCGGAGGTGGAGCACTAGAGGAAGGGAGGAGGAGAAATACATTAGTGTTAAAAACCCCTGCTCAGGACTCAAACACCAATACACATTTAAGATGACGTTTTATATTTCTGCCTGAAGCCCTTTCAGACATGGAATACGTAACATTACTGGCTTTTAGTTATCATCAGGCATAAGTGTCTTTCATGTAAATGTTCCTCGCAGCTTGACGCAGACACGATAGGACCTTTTATGGAAAAGCTCAAGAGGGAGCGGTGGCACTGCTGAGACTGACTTAGAAAGTAATAATAGAAAGGAAGAAGAGCGTTTTATTTTCTCTCACAGACTTCGTCACTGAAGGATTTAATGTCTTCAGCCCTGTACTGCGAGGGGAAGATAATTTTTTGCTGACTGATCTAAAATGAGAAGAATTTCCTCAAGAACTTAAAATTGACTCATTCAGTGTTTCGTTGTTGATTTTATTTTCTTTCTGCGTAAGAGAGGATAATTAAGTAATTCATTTATTACAGTGATCTTGGGAGGCGGAACCAGACTTTTAACATTTAATCTCTCTTTGGGTATTCACCTTGTTCTGCTGAAGCCTTGACGCGAATGTGTCGTGTTAAATGTGCTGCAGAAATGTTACTAGGTTCGACCGAATAAGATTGCCGACATGTGTGAGATTGCTGTCACATTTACACCACAAGGTGCATGTCTGAAAGGGCCTTGAGTTATAGATGATTTCAGGTCAGCGCGTCAGTGAGATGGATTTGAAGCCATTTCAAGCTAGCAGCAGGTATACAGTGCAGTTCCCATGGTCAAACAAGTTATCTGGGAGAATCCTTCCTAGCCATTTAATCATTGAAATCTTGTCTTTCATAACTAATTGAAATGTGGCTTTTGTGGCTGACAGAAAGGATTACGCTTCCCAACCAGCCAGAGCTCATATTTATTCAAGTCAACTAAATTAGAATTCAATACATTTACATTTAGTCATTTAGCAGACGCTTTTATCCAAAGCGACTTACATATGAGGAAGACAATGGAAGCAATTATAACAACACAAGGTAACAAAAAGCATAAGTGCATCAAAAAACTAGTCTGATTAAAGCCCAGCACAGTATACAAAGCTAAGGATAGGAAGGTGTTTTTTTTTGAGCAAGTTAGTAATTGTCAGTTAGGTGTTGACGGAAGAGATGTGTTTTAAATATTTGTCATTGTTTTATCAACTAGATGCTATTTTGTAAATGAATTAATATTTTCTTATCTGTATTTGCATTGCCCAGCGTTGAAACACAGTTGGAGCAGGACTTGAGAGCTAACATGGCGCCACTGCAAACATCAAAGAAAAAAAATAATCTGACGAGGACTCAGATGATATCAGACTTTGCTAAGTGGGTCCTGCATTGGAAGGGTCAAAGTTCAGGGGTTGGTGCCCTTACTTCACCTTAAGGGTCACACTGATTGAATACCACAGCCAGTTGACATTATACCATGACCATGTGACATATCTCTTGCTGTACTGCATTGTCTGAGCATCTTGGCTTTCTCTAGGTCTTTGTCTCTGAGGAATCCGGCTAGAATTATTTGTCAGACATGTTGAATTTGTAAAGAAACCGGTAGACAAAACATGAAGTTAGCTACAGAAGGGGAACGTTCAAACAATAGTAGGCCTCTCTCAGAATTCCCCTTGCTCTCCTGCCTGCCTCAGCAGGTTTATATGCATCCTATACACTTGGATAGTTTGACAGTTGATAGCTTGTTTCTTCGGGTCAGGACCCAAAATCTGTCTTGAGATGTTCTTTATGGCATATGTCTTTGAAGTCCCAGGATCAGCATCATTTCAGCATAAAGAACTGCATTACTCTTTCATGTTTTACCCCCAGATATTAGGTTACTTAGCCATTATATTATACATTACATACATGTTTGTCATGTGATAGAACGTGAGACTATGTATGTCCCCACTCATAACCTTTGACCTAAACCTCAGTCACACTGATCCGTTGCCAGTCCACAACTAGTTTACTATTGCAAATAAAGTTTACTAACATAACAGCCTTTTACAGTTCAGCCCTCTTTGAAATGGGTTCCGTCCATAGGCACCATCATGGACACACACACAGAAAAAGGTGTGAGCTTGATATTTTGATTTGAACCTTTAATGATCCTTCATGGTTGCCGTGCTTCTATAAAGCTCCTGAGCGTTTCTGACAGATGTTTAATTTGTGGGACAGCAGTTTCCAGTAGTTTTAAGTTTTTGTTACATATTGTGACACACAACAGAATTCAATTTAAACTATTATAGTACTTCAGCATGAAGAAGAATGTCGTGTAGTTTTCAGGGAGGAGCTGAGACAGACTCTGGGTGGTCAGGAAGTGCTCCCAGATGACTGGACCACTACAGCTAATGTGATCAGGGAGACAGGTAGGAGGGCACTCGGTGTGTCATCTGGAAAGAGGAAAGTGGACAAGGAGACTTGGTGGTGGAACGAGGAAGTTCAGCAGTGTATATAGAGAAAGAGGTTAGCAAAGAACAAGTGGGACACTGAGAGGA